>CM040921.1:805000-840000 GCA_023029165.1 Gobiocypris rarus | reverse complement strand
TTACTTGATTATCATACTCAGTCTCAGATATGATCATCAGCTTTTGAGGAAGGTTCATTAGTTCATCTGTCAGTCATCATTGCATTATAGGTTTAAAAAACTACATCAAACTTAGCATTTCAATAAATTAGGTTTTTTAGTGATCAAAATAAAGAAAAAATAAAAGAAAACAATAATATTAGATACAAAAAATTTAAACCTTAGGATTAGGGTGGCAAGTTATTGAAATAAAAAAAAACTTAAAAAAATTAAGTTGAAACTGAAATAAAAATGAAATAAATCAAAATAGAAATATTTTAAAACATTAAAAAGTAACGAAAAATGACAAAAGCACATTTGTACAACAACTTTATTCAAACTCATTAATATTAATAAATATTATAAAATAATACTAAAACACCACTATTATACTCATAATAAACTATAACGACACTGACTTTACAAAACGTAATTATGAAAATCATAAGAAAGGCATGTTAAAATTATCCTAATAAAGCTGAAATAAAACAAAATAAATATTTTTCAAACAAAAAATAATGAAATATAACAAAAGCACATTTGGACAACAAAATTACTTAAAAACTGGAAATATAAAAATAGGAGCTTCTTCAAAACATTAATAAATACTATAAACACTGACCCTTATACGTCTATAAACATCATAAGAGATCAAATTAAAGCTGGAATAAAATAAAACATAAATATTACATTAAAAACTTAAACATATAAATATTTAGGAATAGGGTGGCAACTAATTAAAAAGATTTGGATAAAAATTAAATTAAGCTAAATTAAAACATACATTTTCTAAGCATTTAAATATCATCTTACTAAGACATTGGACTATTATTGGCAGATATTGATATCTATATGCATTTACTGATATAAAGATCGCATTGATTTACATTATAAACATCAGAGTTTCGTATAAATACGGCACATTAAAACACATGCAAACTTCTGTTCTTTAATATTTTGCCTAAATGTTCAATAAACTGTACATTTTTGTTTTAACTGATTATGTCAGGCTTTACAGGGTTAATGAAATCATCCTCCAGGGAGCTCTAATTCATCCCAAAGGTGTTCTATCGCAGGGTTTCTCAACCTTTTGCCTAGCTACTGCGACCCACTTTTTTATGTATGCCAGTCAATAACTTAAAATTTAGACCTAGGCTAGTTTATAAGAATGCAGCTGTTGGATTCATGTTGGATTCAGCATGGTTTGTTCATGTTAGTTCACAGTGCATTAACCAATGTTAACAAGATTTTAATAATGGATTTGTAAATATTGAAAGTGCAGTTCATTATTAGTTAATGTTACCTAATGAACCATAATGTAAAATCTTCAGCTTGTTTTCTTTTAAAAAACAGATGCATTTTCTCAAGCTAACAGCCCGTGGCTGTGTACAGTATAAAAGCCTTGTCTATACGCGACGCGTCCGCACGAGTGCGAGGGTGCGTGCGGCAAAAATAACGTCAACGCGGAGTGGGCGGTCGTGTGCGTTGAGAGCGCGAGACCCCATTCCGCCTGGCGGTGTGCACATCAAGCAACCGAAGATGCACGAGTTCGAGGCGAATCTGGCCGAACATGACGTCTCATCACAACGAAAGTATAAACAAGGCTTTACAGGTCTGGCATCGCGAGCGCGTTACCAAGCAACTGGGTAAACCGCCCATGTAAAGAGAGTAGGACCTTGTCCAATAAGAGCCATTCGCGGCAGTGATACATGATACAGGCGGCAGTGGCTCAGTGGTTCATGTAGATTGTGGTCCGGAAGGTTGGTGGTTCGATCCCCAGTTCCACCTGACCAAGTGTCGAGGTGTCCATGAGCAAGACACCTAACCCCAGCTGCTCCCGGCCAGGCTGTATGGCTGACACCGCCGTCGGTGTATGAGTGAGTGAGTGAATGGGTGAATGTGAGGCAATGTGTAAAGCGCTTTGGATGGCCATTGGTCTGTTAAAAGCGCTATATAAATGCAGTCCATTTACCATTTACCATATACATGTGATAGGACAGTTTAGAAACAGCGTTAGAAAGTTACGGCAATAATGATTCAACGTACGAAATTCGAAAATATGAGAACACATAGAATGATCCACGACTCACTAGGACTCTGTGCAGGCCAGTCCAGTTCCTCCACACCAAACTCGCTCATCCATGTCTTTATGGAGCGACGCTTTGTGCACTGGAGCGCAGTCATGTTGGGACAGGAAGGGGCCGTCCCCAAACTGATCCCACAAAGTTGGGAGCATGAAATTGTCCAAAATGTCTTGGTGAAGCATTAAGAGTTCCTTTCACTAGAACTAAGGGCCCAACCCCTGAAAAACAACCCCACCCCATAATCCCCCCTCCACCAAACTTTACACTTGGCACAATGCAATGGAGTGACATCATTTTGGAGTGAAAATATCAACAGATTTGATGTGATGTTTTATGAAAATGCAACTGGCCAAATGTGCAAATGCAAAAGACGAGAGAGAGAGAGAGAGAGAGAGAGAGAGAGAGAGAGAGAGAGAGAGAGAGAGAGAGAGAGAGAGAGAGAGAGAGAGGAGAGAGAGGGAGACAGAGAGAGAGAGAGAGAGAGAGAGAGAGAGAGAGAGAGAGAGAGAGAGAGAGAGAGGGTGGGTGTGTGTTTGGTGGGGCCACCGACCGCAAAACAATTCAATTTGTTGCGAGTGTGTCTGTGTGTGTGTGTGTGTGTGTGTGTGTGTGTGTGTGTGTGTGTGTGTGTGTGAGAGAGTTAATGAGGCGAGTGTGTGAGCTCTCACTCATGCGTGTGTGTGTGTGTGTGTGATTACTATAATGAAACGGTCAGGGCATTATTAACCAAACGCCACCACACACGCACAGAAAAAGAAGAATCACGCCCAGTGTTGTCACCGCATCCTTTTGGCCATTTGTCTTTTTGTTGGTTCTTCGGGATGGAGACCTTTTAAAGTGGAGATCACAGATAGTGTGTGTGTGTGTGTGTGTGTGTGTGTGTGTGTGTGTGTGGATGGAGATCTCCGACTGCTCAAACACACTGTGGATGTAACCTGCATTCACACTTCTATTGTTTTACAAAGCCCCTATGAAGCTGCTGTCTCATATTAGATACACACATTTCTTACGCTTCTATGATGAGCATGATCTGTCGCACATCGTCTGTCGTCTGAGTAAAAGCTTTGTCTAACAACATCCTTCACCTCGTGTCTTTATGATCTGAAATCTGATTTTTATCAAGTAAACGTAAGAATATCTTTGATAGTGTTAGTAATATGCTGGACTGAAGCAGGTTTATCTTTGCATTATATGTTTAAAACTACTGAGCTTTAATCATATTATTGGCAGATATTGATATTTAGTAGTGTTATAGGGATGTCATTGCTGTGAATCTGCTGCATTCACAGGGAGTCTCTTCTTCAGATTTCAGCAGATGTGGAGACGTTGCTCCATTGAACAACGGAGACGAGCGGAACATGCCGAAGTAGAAACACCCTCGTTTGGCTTCACTAATGTGCCGTTTAGTTAAAGACCCTCTTTAGTCCTTCATCCTGCTGAGAGAACTGGTCTCCAAATGGTCTCCATGTCTGTCTTCAGCCCTGTTATTCTATCTCACATCCCACATAACAAGAACAGCTAACACTTTATTCTGATGCTCCCAACACACGTTCCACTGACTAACCCATATTCCACTAACCCGAACCTAACAGTGATCCTCTAATGATGGTTAGTTGACATGTAGTTTGCAAAGTTACTAAAGTTACCCCAAAAAAAATGGAGTAAAATGTTCAAAAATATATTCTAATAATCCAGACAGAGAAGTGTGGAAGCACATTTGTGAGGTCAGGCACTGATGTTGGAGAGAAGGCCTGGCTCGCAGTCTCCGCTCTAATTCATCCCAAAGGTGTTCTATCGGGATGAGCTCAGGACTCTGTGCAGGCCAGTCCAGTTCCTCCACACCAAACTCGCTCATCCATGTCTTTATGGAGCGACGCTTTGTGCACTGGAGCGCAGTCATGTTGGGACAGGAAGGGGCCGTCCCCAAACTGATCCCACAAATTCAGGAGCATGAAATTGTCTAAAATGTCTTGGTGGAGCATTAAGAGTTCCTTTCACTGGAACTAAGAGCCCAACCACAGAAAAACAACCCCACCCCATAATCCCCCCTCCACCAAACTTTACACTTGGCACAATGCAGTCAGGCGAGTCCTGCTCTGGCAACCACCAAACCCAGACTCGTCCATGGGATGGTCAGACAGAGAAGCGTGATTGGTCACTCAGAGAACACGTCTCACTGCTCTAGAGTCCAGTGGTGGCGTGCTTTACCCCACTGCATCCCACGCTTTGCATTGCTCTTGGTGATGTAAGGCTTGGATGAGCTGCTCGGCCATGGAAACCCATTCCATGAAGCTCTCTCCGCACTGTTCCTGAGCTCATCTGAAGGCCACAGGAGTTTGGAGGTCTGGAGCGATTGACTCTGCAGAAAGTTGGTGACTTCTGCGCACTGTGACCCTCAGCATGCGCTGACCCCGCTCTGGGGTTGAGTTGCTGTTGTTCCCAATGGCTTCCTCTTTGTTATAATCCCACTAACAGTTGAGCGTGGAATATTTAGTAGTGAGGAAATGTCAGGAATGGCCTTATTGCACAGGTGGCAACCTATCCCGGTCCCACGCTTGAGTTCACTGAGCTCCTGAGAGCGAGCCATTCTCTCACAAATGTGTGTAGAAGCGTCTGCATGCCTAGAGCTTGATTTATACACCTGTGGCCATGAAGGGATCGAACACCTGAACTCTGGGATCTGGAGGAGCGGCTCAATACTTTTGGCAATATAGTGTATGTTAATAATCTTTGTTTTACTTTGATTATACTTCGAAATAGACAGAATGATCATGACAAGGATTTTATCTGAATCACGAACAGGACTCTGTGGTTCATCAATGAACGAGCGTCTGTAATGCCAGTGATAAGAAGTCTCTCTTAAGCACCTTAAAGGTAATAAAGCGTAATCAATCCGGACTGATGGCTCCGAGTCGAGATAGGTCAGTGCCAGATGGGTTTACCGCTTCTAGTTAACACTAATGGCTTCAGTATTGCTTTTCTGATTCATCTGAGGGACGGACCGCACACATATTATGGATGCATGACATCCACAATCAGCCAGTCGGATCAGAACACACTTGATCTCTGACTCCGTGAGATGCAGACGTGACAGCAGGGGCGGTATTTTGAGACGTTTGTTCTTTGGAAAGGCTTCTCTCTGATAATTAGATGGAAACGCTCCTGCTCCAGAAGTGTCTGGACGACATCCAGAGGCGTCTATATTTAGTACGTGTGAGATAAGCGTTCCCAGATCTGCTCTCTGAAGCCGGACAGATGATTCCCGGGAGCTGGAAACACAGATGTTTGCTTCTGATCACCTGTATCGATGCTGTTTCACGAGCCAGATGTTTTATTGGACATCAGGTGGCGGCCCGACACAATGAAACTCTTTATCGTGAGACTCAAACACAGATTTGTCTCTCTCTGTTGAGATCGAGATTCCATTAAAATGCATTTGAGCGTTTCTCCTTCACATTACCAAATTCTCAGGTGTGAGCTCAAATACACATACGCTTCCCAACCAGACACTAATGCTCTAATTATTACAGGAAAAACAGAAGAAAGGCTTGGCTTTCGGCGCTCCCCTCGCGCTCTCATCCACAGGCGCCATCGGTGTGCAGAAATAACAATCACTTCATATCGACCAGCTGAATTCAGACCTGCCGCACGTTCCTGGTCATCCACAGACTCTTACATTTATGGACCTTTATCACTGATGCACTTGCAAAAAAAAGAAAATCAATCGCTGGAGTTGTTGCGTTGCATTGATGTGCGTTAAAGCCTCGTGCTATTTATTTTCACACAGACAGTTGTGTTTCTGCGCCACCTTTTGAGTTCCACTCTCATAATCACAGCCATTACGCTCGGGCTTCAGACGTGGGTTTATTTGACTCCGTTTTTGACATGTTCTGTGAATCTCCTCTCGTGGAGGAAAATTGCTGCCATGCAATCGTCCTGCTAATGTGTGTGTGTGTGTGTGTGTGCTTTCAGCGACTCGTGATGTACAGTACCTTGTGAAACTCACTATTGGTTCTGCTAAGGTTATAGTAGACACAACGTTTGGATATCACATCTGTGTGTGTTTCTGTCTGTGCAGAGCAGGGTGACTTAAAAATAATCATTGTTGTTTTGTATTCGGCTGCCTGTTGGTGCAGAACAAATGTCCGTGTAAATCGTTTCCTTTATAAATTGGCTCATTCAGCACATGCATAAGAATGGATTTATGGACGATTTGCGTGTTTCGTGAATGAGCCTGTGTGTAAATGAGTTGACCGGATCATGTCGGCGCTTGTGAGAGAGAGAGAGAGAGAGAGAGAGAGAGAGAGAGAGAGAGAGAGAGGAGTTTAAATGTAAAGAGTGTCATGAGAGAGTGCTGACGTGTGTGAGTGTGTGAGTGTGTGTGTGTGTGTGTGTGTGTGTGTGTGTGTGTGTGTGTGTGTGTGTGTGTGTGTGTGTGTGTGTGTGTGTGTGAAATATCAGGACACAAATGTGTATAATGACATGGGTATGACACAGGTATTACAAAAAGAGGGTGAAATATGAGGACGTTCCCCATGTCCTCACTTTTTAAAATGCTTAAAAATCACACAGGATGAGGTTTTTTTCACAGAACGTAAACTGTGCAGTCTAATGTGATGGGTTGTGTGTGTGTGTGTGTGTGTGTGTGTGTGTGTGTGTGTGTGAGTGTCAGTGTGTGTGTGTGTGTGTGTGTGTGTGTGTGATGGGTAGGTTTAGGGGCAGTGTAGGGGATAGAAAATACGGTTTGTACAGTATAAAATGCATTACGCCTATGGAATGTCCCCATAAAACATGGAAACACAACATGTGTGTGTGTGTGTGTGTGTGTGTGTGTGTGTGTGTGTGTGTGTGTGTGTGTGTGTGTGTGTGTGTGTGTGTGTGAGAGAGTGTGTGTGTTTGATGGGTAGGTTTAGGGGCAGGGGCAGTGTGTGTGTGTGTGTGTGTGTGTGTGTGTGTCAGGGATCAGGTGTGTGCTGCTATTGAGCCTGAATGAATAATCAGTGGCTCACGCAGAGCTCACACAGGCAGGTCATATTTTGCATCCAGAATATGAAAATAACATTTTTGATTCTAAGGTGTTGTTCATAGACCTGCCCTTCTGCTCATAGTCTGAACATCTGATCTAACAATATATATTATACATATAGTGTGTGTGTGTGTGTGTGTGTGTGTGTGTGTGTGTGTGTGTGTGTGTGTGTGTGTGTGTGTGTGTGTGTGTGTGTGTGTGTGTACATATGTAAGTTTTTAGATGGATAAACAGATAATATTTCTAAACTATTTTACATAGTATGTATAAATATATATTAATTGAATATGTAATATTGTATGTGTGTGAAAATATGATATATATATATATAAAAATATGTATATATGCATATGCTATATATATATAAATTAAATAAAAAACATTACCATATATAGTCACAGGTATTTTATGTAGTATTTCAAAAATAAAAATGTAATTAAAAACGCGTTTGGATCCGCCAGTGGCGGAAAAACAACCTTGCCAAAGACGAAGCCCTCGGTGTGTCTCCGGAGACTCGGTGTGTGTGACCCCTGCGCCCGAGAGCATGTTCATCACACGGCGCGCCCCGTCACCTCACCGCTGCATATAAAGGAGCAGAAGCTTCCAGAGGCGAGATTAGAATACAGAGATTCGCCACTGTAATGTATGCGGCTCACCTAATAGACGCTCCATCTCAATTAAGCTCCGATTTGAGACTAGCGGAGCGCTCTTGAATCTCAGAGAAGTTCATCAATCTTAGCAGTTCTTTCTCAGCAGCAAAATAGAGTGAGGCAAATTTCTGCGTTTAATTAATGTAGTGCTTCCTTTACTGCTGTTCAGCATCTTTCCAGCGTCAGGACCGGCAGAAAAAGGGCCGGCGCGGTTCTCCAGAGAGATTAAGTGAAAAGCGGCGAGGAGAACAGCAAAGATCGGCAAACTCTGTAATGAATGTCTACGGTTTGGCACTTATGATGGATGAGCAACGAATGTTGTTTGTCACAGACGCACGCGGCTTCCACTCGCAGCTAGCCTAGCGCGGATAGCAATGGTGCTAACAACGCAATCAGAGCTTAATGACTAAACGATCAGTTGTTGTGCAGGAGATTAACACATTGTTGGAATCATGTTGGCGATAATTATTTCTCTTTCTGTTGGTGAGGAACATCAGCGTCCGACTGCATATATTCCACACTGATCTGCAGCATTACGGCACGCTTAGCATGAACGCGGCCTGACCGGAGACTCAATCACACACACCTCTTTCACAGGTTTCAGAAGTGTCTCACTCGTTGTTTTTGTTTGTTCAGTGATTCTACATTCAACAATATTCATGTTTTTGAATTATTTCGAGTTACACTTTACAATAAGGTCCCATTTATTAATGCATTAAATTACAGTAACTAACTAACAATACCCAGACCCTGGATCAACTCTATGCTGCAGTCTTTGTATGCATTTATTAAATTAAAGCGTAAATGGTTATAGAAGTCGCCGGCGGGGCCTGAAGTCATTCATTTTCTCAGTGAGCTCCGGCAAGCAGCGGCACGGCGTGTCTTGGACGATTTGGGGCGTTGAGGAGAGTTGAAATCAGGTCATCTTTATGGTAATGAGCTATGACGCAGTTCACCAATGGGAATGTAGAAGTCCTGCTAGAGAGGATCCCAGAGAACGAGTGCTGTAAACTTTGGTTCCCACCACATTAGTTCCCAAGAAAAATGGAGGAGAGGCCGATCACTATTTGGCGCAACACTATTTATAGGCAATTTGCTCAAAACAACACCAGTTTGACCAGTTGACCTATCGGTAAGCCACGCCCCTCAACACAGATGAGCCAATGGCAGTCGAGTATCAGTTACGCTGGGACCGGAACTCGGAAACTTTCCTCTTTGTCGCCATCTCTGTTTGAAATCTGCAACTGCAGTTATTCACAGATCAACTCTACGTGAGCTGTGCCTCGGCTCCGCACAGCGCGGATGAATCCAATGTTTCGAGGAGAAGGGCTTTTCCGTCACCACGCCGGTGTGTATCCTGTCATTCAGAATCACAGATTCGACCGTTTGAACGCATGACCAGCATAAGAATGGCATCTGAACAAGCAGCTAACATCCACTTTTGTGCTGACCAACTAGGCCTACATGGGAAAAGCATTGCAATAAATCATGATGAGTAAATTAGGGCCGGGACTCGATTAAAAAAATTTATCTAATTAATTAGAGGCTTTGTAATTAATTAATCGAAATTAATCGCATTTTAATTGCATATAAATATTTGACCTGAGAACAGTGAGAAGTAATTTTTTTCACATGGATTTTTAGTATGCCATTGAATAATGACTGAATACATAAGCTTAATCAACAAAATTGTGTTTATTTATTTATGTCCAGCGTTTTGCGTTGAGGTGATATTTGAGGCTCGATACGCAAATTCCTTGTTGCATAGCTTCCACACAAACATGCTCTTGTCGACGCTTCCATCCTTTCGTTTTTTAAAACAAAATTCCCCATCCACGGGGCCAAGCAAAGCAGTCTCGTCAGCTTCTCCGTTCATGTTCACTGTGGTTTGTTGTGTTCAGAAGTCAAGAACGCTAGTTGGTGTTCCAGTATAATCGGTCCGTCCAAACTCATTCATTAAAAAGCGTTCGCGTGCAAAAATAAGTTAAAATTGTTATCTATTTTTGCGTAACTAATCTTAATTAACGCGTTAAAGTCACGCAATTAATTAATCTTAATTAACGCGTTAAAGTCCCGGCCCTAGATTAAATCTAACGATCGCTTATCATATCACGTCAAACCGTGCAAATTATACTTTGTTTTCAAATTGTTAATATTAATAACATCAGCATTGCGTGACTACACTTAATGTGTATTAGGACTACCTGTCGTTCAGTTTCCATTTCTGTGCTAGCTCAAAATAATGGCTATTTACCATAATAATGCACGTAGCAAAACGGGAAAGGCACAACAAAGGTAACTTTAACTGTATGAATTAAGCGAAGTGTGCTACTTTTACATAATAACCATTGAAATGTCTGACCTGTCCAGCAGAATAAAACTGTCTCTGAGTTCACGCCACCTTTCGAAAGCACTTGTTATCCTTGTTTTGGCTCGGTTGAAGTCTCTCTTTTTTCTGTAGCCATTCCGAAAGTCCGAAGTCTTTTGCATTTTACAGCGGGCGAATCTCCAGATGTCACTGATTGAGGTTTCAACCTTTCTGGATCCGCTCTCAAACTGATAAGTTTAATTATATCAAGCACTGTGAGAAAAGACTAAATCTCCACCTCCATCATCCTCACACGCGGTATAGCCTTTACTAGCCGGGACTTCTTATAGATGTGTACAGATGTGACGCAATGACCAGTACCGCTGGAGTTAAAAACATTATTACAAGCTTACCGCTGTAAATCGAGCTGAGGTAAGCAGATCGTTTTGAACTCTGGCTGGTTATGCACTTGCTCAAAAATTGATTTTGGATCATTTTTAACCCAAAACAGTTACGGACTGCAGCTTTAAGTTACGATTAAAGTCCCTGCTAACCTACAAACCGACATAAATAACTGTTCTCACGTCAGGTAACGGTGTAGGCCAAAAACACACACACGTCTATATTTCAGTGCTCTCTATATTAAACTGGTTAAATGTAAATTAATAAAAGTTAAAGCTCTAACGGTGATTTTTTTTTTTTTTTGGAGTGAAAAATGATGTAATTAACTTCATAAATCATCAGTAAAGTTTGGCCTTCATTCGGACGGGCTATGTGCTATACATTCTGTGTCCAAATACATCTTGGGATAAGGTTTTCATAGGCTTGGGTCAATTCTGAGTCTCATCTCCCTTTCCCTTTAAAAGCCAGTTGTGCCGCACCAGCGGATTCACTATTGACATGAGGAGAGACTGAACGCTTCTCCAGAGAGAAATCCTTTATTTTAATACTTGGTGTGTGCGTGTGTCCTTGTTTATATTACATTGTGGGGAGCAAATGTCCCCATAAGGATAGGAAAACCTGAGATCACCTAGATCCCCACTTATCAAAAGGCTTATGAATCACACAGGATTAGTTTTTTTGAGAAAGTAAAATGCAGAATGTTTCCTGTGATGGGTAGTGTGTGTGTGTGTGTGTGTGTGTGTGTTGCTGCGCATCCCTCTGTGTAATAATCAAAGTGTGTGTGCATTGTGATAATGAATAATGTATTGCCAAACGTGATTATGAAGATGTACTTCTGAATACTAAATTCAGAACTTTCCAGTTGATCTTGAGGTCATGGGTTCGATTCCCAGGGAATGCATGAAGTGAGTGAATGTTTGTGAATGTGTTAATGCAGTGCAGATATAAACCAATCTGTGAGTCAAAGGGAAGCCACTGAGCTGGAGGGCCGAGATCGAAAAAACAAGGAAAAAAAGGAAAACCAGGCCAGTACAAAAGCAACAGCAGTGAGTGAGGAGGAAAAGAAAGGGATAACAGAAAGAAAGAAGGAAGAGGAGAGAGGTGTTAACCTTGAGAGAGCTCATCCATTATATTGTGGCTGCTGGTCTCTCTGTCACACTGTCAGAGACGCCACCTCTACAGCACAGCAAAGGTCACACACACACTCACAGACACACACACACACACACACACACTCACAGACACACAACTCACACACACACACACTCACACACACACAACACACACACACACACACTCACAGACACACACACACACACACACACTCACAGACAAACACACACACACACACACACACTCACAGACAAACACACACACACACACTCACAGACACACAACTCACACACACACACTCACAGACACACAACTCACACACACACACACACTCACAGACACACAACTCACACACACACACACTCACAGACAAACACACACACACACACACACACTCACAGACAAACACACACACACACACACTCACAGACACACAACTCACACACACACACACACTCGACACACAACTCACACACACACACACTCACAGACACACACACACACACACACACTCACAGACAAACACACACACACACACACTCACAGACAAACACACACACACACACACACACAACTCACAGACACACACACACACACACAACTCACAGACACACACACACACACACACACACACTCACAGACAAACACACACACACACACACACACTCACAGACAAACACACACACACACACACACAACTCACAGACACACACACACACACACAACTCACAGACAAACACACACACACACACACACACACACACAACTCACAGACACACACACACACACACACACAACTCACAGACACACACACACACACAACTCACAGACACACACACACACACACACACACACACACACACACACACACACAACTCACAGACACACACACACACACACACACAACTCACAGACACACACACACACACACAACTCACAGACACACACACGCACACACACACAACTCACAGACACACACACACACACAACTCACAGACACACACACACACAACTCACAGACACACACACAACTCAAAGACAAACACACACACACAACTCACAGACACACACACACACACACACACAACTCACAGACACACACACACACTCACAGACACACACACACACAACTCACAGACACACACACAACTCAAAGACAAACACACACACACACACTCACAGACAAACACACACACACAACTCACAGACAAACACACAACTCACAGACAAACACACACACAAACACACAACTCACAGACAAACACACACACACACACACACACACACACACACACACACACACACACACACACACACACACAGACACACACACACACACATGTTGTGTTTCCATGTTTTATGGGGACATTGCGTAATGCATTTTATACTGTACAAACCGTATTTTCTATCCCCCTACACTGCCCCTAAACCTACCCATCACACACACACACACACACACACACACACACACACACACACACACACACACACACACACAGACACACACTACTCACTTCTGTACACACAGACAACAACTCACTTCTGCACACACACACACACACACTCAAACACACACACACACACACACACACACACACACACACTCAAACACAGACACACACACACACTCAAACACAGACACACACACACACTGCCCCATGTTCTTCTGAATGTGTAATTTATGGACGCTTTGTTGGAATTGCGAGATAAAAAGTTGCGGTTACCTTTTAGTTTTTAAATTCTGTGGCAGAAACAAGCTTCCATGCTAATTTCATCAAGCTTTTAAAAGAAAAACCATCACAAAGATTCATACAGTGAGTGTGAGAGACTACAGCTCTTTATCCGTCACACACACGAGCTGTAATAATGGATTTATGTCATTTATCCTGAATGTGTCAGATGAAATGTGTTTCTATTCATCTGGATTTTAAATGCAATATATCTTTATTCTTTTTCATGTCACAGCTGAACTTCAGTGGAATGATGGTCTTGATGATCAATTACTCCAAAACTGATCCAAAAATATAAAGTTGTTCCAGAGCGCTAACCCCTGATTTCCCTCGACTGGTGCCGGTGAATGATCCGTGAACATATTCAATCTCTTCCGATGTTCGCAGGGCAGAGGATCTTCCGCTCGTGTTGCGTTTGAGGTGGTGCGAAAATTCTCATCTGGCTGTTTGCACAAACACACACATGCACACAATGCAAACTGACTGTGAGTGGGAGTGTGTGAAAACCAGATGCAGTTCATTAGGGCTATTGTGTGTGTGTGTGTGTGTGTGTGTGTGTGTGTGTGTGTGTGTGTGTGTGTGTGTGTGTGTGTGTGTGTGTAGTGTGGCTAATGTGTGTGTCGTAGGAGGCAGGGGCAGTGTGTGTGTGTGTGATGAAGCCAAATTTAGGGGCAGTGTGTGTGTGTGTGTGTGATAAGGTAGGGTTAGGAGGCAGGGGCAGTGTGTGTGTGTGTGATAAAACAGGATTTGGGGCCGAGGGCAGTGTGTGTGTGTGATGGTATTTAAGGGTTCACAAAACAAACGTGTGTGTGTGTGTGTGTGTGTGTGTGTGTGTGTGTGTGTGTGTGTGTGTGTGTGTGTGTGTGTGTGTGTGTGTGTGTGTGTGTGTGTGTGTGTGTGTGTGTGTGTGTGTGTGTGTGTGTGTGTGATGTGGAGTTTAGCAGTGTGTGTGTGTGTGTGATGGGTAGGTTTAGGGCAGTGTGTGTGTGTGTGTGTGTGTGTGTGATGTGTGTGGCAGATGTGTGTGTGTGTGGCAGTGTGTGTGTATGTGTGTGTGTGTGTGTGTGTGTGTGTGTGTGTGTGTGTGTGTGTGTGTGTGATGGGTAGGTTTAGGGGCAGTGTAGGGGATAGAAAATACAGTTTGTACAGTATAAAATGCATTACGCCTATGGAATGTCCCCATTTCACAAAAACAAACGTGTGTGTGTGTGTGTGTGTGTGTGTGTGTGTGTGTGTGTGTGTGTGTGTGTGTGTGTGTGTGTGTGTGTGTGTGCGTGCGTGTAGTGAGTGTGTGTGTGTGCTAGTGAGTGTGAGTTTGTGTGTGCTAGTGAGAGTGTGTGTGTGCTAGTGAGTGTGTGTGTGCTAGTGAGAGTGTGTGTGTGTGCTAGTGAGTGTGAGTTTGTGTGTGCTAGTGAGAGTGTGTGTGTGCTAGTGAGTGTGTGTGTGCTAGTGAGTGAGTGTGTGTGTGCGATAGTGTGTGTGTGCGATAGTGTGTGTGTGTGTGTGTGTGTGTGTGTGTGTGTGTGTGTGTGTGTGTGTGTGTGTGTGTGTCCTCTTATTAAAACTGCAGTTCTCTGGATTGTTATGGATTTAAACACTTGCTCTGGCATTTCCACCCTGACATCGTGTTCAGTTGCTGTGTCACACTCGTTCCCTGTGAACAGACCATCACCAGCACAGACAGAAGCAGAAGAGAATGCAGTGCACAAATCCTCTTGGATACACTCTTACACTGCATCATATATACAGATCCTCAGCATCAGGAGCGTCGGGTCATTCTTATAGTCATAGGCAACCTCTCAGTGGCTTAAGAGCACGCTAGCAACCCCATGCATGTTTTACACAGGCAATCTTCACTCGGATTTCTTCAGTACGTGTTAAACTCTCATCTGGCTCTGCTCCTCCAGAGCTCTGGCAGTAACCGGGATCATCCAGACGCCAATGGCCGGTGACAGATCTTCTCATTCGCCGTTGGAGGATGTCAACTGCCCCACAAAGCCACTTTCCGCCCCCCCCCGCTCGCCTGTGTTATTCTTCCTCTCATTATGCGCTCATTCTGTTGGGCGAGGAGCAGGTGGCGGAGCGGGTGAGAGACGGGCCCGGCGAGAGTTTCAGCGACTGATGTTCATTCTCAGCCTGACTGAACGGATCCAGACAGATCCAGACTCCATCAGGAGCGTTGGGTTTCTTCTGTAAATGCTGCTAGCGCGAGCGGAATTATAATTATTAACCCTCTGAAATATCTTGGATTTATTTAATTGGTAATGTTCATCTGTCAGTTCCAGTTTTTGGTCAAATGTATCAACAAAATCCATCTTACCATTTATCAAAATCCATTTACGCAGCAATTACAATTACCTAAATAATGTTATGACTTCATGAATGAGTCATTGAATCGTTGACTCACCTGATTTGTTCAAACCGGCTGATTCAAAGAAACAAGTGTCCACTGACTTCATGAATGAGTCATTAAATCATTGACTCACCTGATTTGTTCAAACCGGCTGATTCAAAGAAACAAGTGTCCACTGACCTAATGAATGAGTCATTGAATCATTGACTCACCTGATTTGTTCAAACCGGCTGATTCAAAGAAACAAGTGTCCACTGACCTAATGAATCAGTCATTGAATCATTGACTCACCTGATTTGTTCAAACCGGCTGATTCAAAGAAACAAGTGTCCACTGACTTCATGAATGAGTCATTGAATCATTGACTCACCTGATTTGTTCAAACCGGCTGATTCAAAGAAACAAGTGTCCACTGACTTCATGAATGAGTCATTGAATCATTGACTCACCAGATTTGTTCAAACCGCTGATTCAAAGAAACAAGTGTCCACTGACTTCATGAATGAGTCATTGAATCGTTGACTCACCTGATTTGTTCAAACCGGCTGATTCAAAGAAACAAGTGTCCACTGACTTCATGAATGAGTCATTGAATCATTGACTCACCTGATTTGTTCAAACCGCCTGATTCAAAGAAACAAGTGTCCACTGACTTCATGAATGAGTCATTGAATCGCTTGACTCACCTGATTTGTTCAAACCGCCTGATTCAAAGAAACAAGTGTCCACTGACTTCATGAATGAGTCATTGAGTCATTGACTCATCTGATTTGTTCAAACCGGCTGATTAAACAAGTGTCCACTGACTTCATGAATGAGTCATTGAATCGCTGACTCACCTGATTTGTTCAAACCGGCTGATTCAAAGAAACAGTGTCCACTGACCTAATGAATGAGTCATTGAATCATTGACTCACCTGATTTGTTCAAACCGGCTGATTCAAAGAAACAAGTGTCCACTGACTTCATGAATGAGTCATTGAATCGTTGACTCACCTGATTTGTTCAAACCGGCTGATTCAAAGAAACAAGTGTCCACTGACTTCATGAATGAGTCATTGAATCATTGACTCACCTGATTTGTTCAAACCGGCTGATTCAAAGAAACAGTGTCCACTGACCTAATGAATGAGTCATTGAATCGTTGACTCACCTGATTTGTTCAAACCGCTGATTCAAAGAAACAAGTGTCCACTGACTTCTAATGAATGAGTCATTGAATCATTGACTCACCTGATTTGTTCAAACCGGCTGAATCATAGAAACAGTGTCCACTGACTTAATGAATGAGTCATTGAATCATTGACTCACCTGATTTGTTCAAACCGGCTGATTCAAAAAACAAGTGTCCACTGACTTCATGAATGAGTCATTGAAACATTGACTCACCTGATTTGTTCAAACCGGCTGATTCAAAGAAACAAGTGTCCACTGACCTAATGAATGAGTCATTGAATCATTGACTCACCAGATTTGTTCAAACCGGCTGATTCAAAAAACAAGTGTCCACTGACTTCATGAATGAGTCATTGAATCATTGACTCACCTGATTTGTTCAAACCGGCTGATTCAAAGAAACAACTGTCCACTGACCTAATGAATGAGTCATTGAATCATTGACTCACCTGATTTGTTCAAACCGGCTGATTCAAAGAAACAAGTGTCCACTGACTTCATGAATGAGTTATTGAATCATTGACTCACCTGATTTGTTCAAACCGCTGATTCAAAGAAACAAGTGTCCACTGACTTAATGAATGAGTCATTGAATCATTGACTCACCTGATTTGTTCAAACCGGCTGATTCAAAGAAACAAGTGTCCACTGACTTCATGAATGAGTCATTGAATCATTGACTCACCTGATTTGTTCAAACCGGCTGATTCAAAGAAACAGTGTCCACTGACTTAATGAATGAGTCATTGAATCATTGACTCACCTGATTTGTTCAAACCGCCTGATTCAAAGAAACAAGTGTCCACTGACTTCATGAATGAGTCATTGAATCATTGACTCACCTGATTTGTTCAAACCGGCTGATTCAAAGAAACAAGTGTCCACTGACTTCATGAATGAGTCATTGAATCGTTGACTCACCTGATTTGTTCAAACCGCTGATTCAAAGAAACAAGTGTCCACTGACTTCATGAATGAATCATTGAATCATTGACTCACCTGATTTGTTCAAACCGGCTGATTCAAAGAAACAAGTGTCCACTGACTTCATGAATGAGTCATTGAATCATTGACTCATCTGATTTGTTCAAACCGGCTGATTCAAAGAAACAAGTGTCCACTGACTTCATGAATGAGTCATTGAATCATTGACTCATCTGATTTGTTCAAACCGGCTGATTCAAAGAAACAAGTGTCCACTGACTTCATGAATGAGTCATTGAATCATTGACTCACCAGATTTGTTCAAACCGGCTGATTAAAAAAAACAAGTGTCCACTGACTTCATGAATGAGTCATTGAATCGTTCGTTGACTCACCTGATTTGTTCAAACCGGCTGATTCAAAGAAACAGTGTCCACTGACCTAATGAATGAGTCATTGAATCGTTGACTCACCTGATTTGTTCAAACCGCCTGATTCAAAGAAACAAGTGTCCACTGACTTCATGAATGAGTCATTGAATCGTTGACTCACCTGATTTGTTCAAACCGCTGATTCAAAGAAACAAGTGTCCACTGACTTCATGAATGAGTCATTGAATCGTTGACTCACCTGATTTGTTCAAACCGGCTGATTCAAAGAAACAGTGTCCACTGACTTCATGAATGAGTCATTGAATCGTTGACTCACCTGATTTGTTCAAACCGGCTGATTCAAAGAAACAGTGTCCACTGACTTCATGAATGAGTCATTGAATCGTTGACTCACCTGATTTGTTCAAACCGGCTGATTCAAAGAAACAAGTGTCCACTGACTTCATGAATGAGTCATTGAATCGTTGACTCACCTGATTTGTTCAAACCGCCTGATTCAAAGAAACAAGTGTCCACTGACTTCATGAATGAGTCATTAAATCATTGACTCACCTGATTTGTTCAAACCGCTGATTCAAAGAAACAAGTGTCCACTGACTTCATGAATGTGTCATTGAATCATTGACTCACCAGATTTGTTCAAACCGGCTGAATCATAGAAACAGTGTCCACTGACTTAATGAATGAGTCATTGAATCGTTGACTCACCTGATTTGTTCAAACCGGCTGATTCAAAAAAACAAGTGTCCACTGACTTCATGAATGAGTCATTGAATCGTTGACTCACCTGATTTGTTCAAACCGGCTGATTCAAAGAAACAAGTGTCCACTGACTTCATGAATGAGTCATTGAATCATTGACTCACCTGATTTGTTCAAACCGCCTGATTCAAAGAAACAAGTGTCCACTGACTTAATGAATGAGTCATTGAATCATTGACTCACCTGATTTGTTCAAACCGCCTGATTCAAAGAAACAAGTGTCCACTGACTTCATGAATGAGTCATTGAATCGTTGACTCACCTGATTTGTTCAAACCGGCTGATTCAAAGAAACAAGTGTCCACTGACTTCATGAATGAGTCATTGAATCATTGACTCACCTGATTTGTTCAAACCGCTGATTCAAAGAAACAAGTGTCCACTGACTTCATGAATGAGTCATTGAATCATTGACTCACCTGATTTGTTCAAACCGGCTGATTCAAAGAAACAAGTGTCCACTGACTTCATGAATGAGTCATTGAATCGTTGACTCACCTGATTTGTTCAAACCGCCTGATTCAAAGAAACAAGTGTCCACTGACTTAATGAATGAGTCATTGAATCATTGACTCACCTGATTTGTTCAAACCGCCTGATTCAAAGAAACAAGTGTCCACTGACTTCATGAATGAGTCATTGAATCGTTGACTCACCTGATTTGTTCAAATCGGCTGATTCAAAGAAACAGTGTCCACTGACTTCATGAATGAGTCATTGAATCGTTGACTCACCTGATTTGTTCAAACCGCCTGATTCAAAGAAACAAGTGTCCACTGACTTCATGAATGAGTCATTGAATCGTTGACTCACCTGATTTGTTCAAACCGGCTGATTCAAAGAAACAAGTGTCCACTGACTTCATGAATGAGTCATTGAATCGTTGACTCACCTGATTTGTTCAAACCGGCTGATTCAAAGAAACAAGTGTCCACTGACTTCATGAATGAGTCATTGAATCATTGACTCACCTGATTTGTTCAAACCGCCTGATTCAAAGAAACAAGTGTCCACTGACTTCATGAATGAGTCATTGAATCGTTGACTCACCTGATTTGTTCAAACCGGCTGATTCAAAGAAACAAGTGTCCACTGACTTCATGAATGAGTCATTGAATTGACTCACCTGATTTGTTCAAACCGGCTGATTCAAAGAAACAAGTGTCCACTGACTTCATGAATGAGTCATTGAATCATTGACTCACCTGATTTGTTCAAACCGGCTGATTCAAAGTAACAAGTGTCCACTGACTTCATGAATGTGTCATTGAATCGTTGACTCACCTGATTTGTTCAAACCGGCTGATTCAAAGAAACAAGTGTCCACTGACTTCATGAATGAGTCATTGAATCATTGACTCACCTGATTTGTTCAAACCGGCTGATTCAAAGAAACAAGTGTCCACTGACTTCATGAATGAGTCATTGAATCGTTGACTCACCTGATTTGTTCAAACCGGCTGATTCAAAGAAACAGTGTCCACTGACTTCATGAATGAGTCATTGAATCGTTGACTCACCTGATTTGTTCAAACCCTGATTCAAAGAAACAAGTGTCCACTGACTTAATGAATGAGTCATTGAATCATTGACTCACCTGATTTGTTCAAACCGCCTGATTCAAAGAAACAAGTGTCCACTGACTTCATGAATGAGTCATTGAATCGTTGACTCACCTGATTTGTTCAAATCGGCTGATTCAAAGAAACAAGTTTCCACTGACTTCATGAATGAGTCATTGAATCGTTGACTCACCTGATTTGTTCAAACCGCCTGATTCAAAGAAACAAGTGTCCACTGACTTCATGAATGAGTCATTGAATCATTGACTCACCAGATTTGTTCAAACCGGCTGATTAAAAAAAACAAGTGTCCACTGACTTCATGAATGAGTCATTGAATCGTTGACTCACCTGATTTGTTCAAACCGGCTGATTCAAAGAAACAAGTGTCCACTGACTTCATGAATGAGTCATTGAATCATTGACTCACCTGATTTGTTCAAACCGCCTGATTCAAAGAAACAAGTGTCCACTGACTTCATGAATGAGTCATTGAATCGTTGACTCACCTGATTTGTTCAAACCGGCTGATTCAAAGAAACAAGTGTCCACTGACTTCATGAATGAGTCATTGAATCGTTGACTCACCTGATTTGTTCAAACCGGCTGATTCAAAGAAACAAGTGTCCACTGACTTCATGAATGAGTCATTGAATCATTGACTCACCTGATTTGTTCAAACCGGCTGATTCAAAGAAACAAGTGTCCACTGACTTCATGAATGAGTCATTGAATCATTGACTCACCTGATTTGTTCAAACCGGCTGATTCAAAGAAACAAGTGTCCACTGACTTCATGAATGAGTCTGTGTGATATTATTTAACTATATTATGTTCTAACACAAAATAGCGAGATCAGCGTACTAGTTAAGCTCTTTTGATGTTTAATTTCACAGCGGTTGCAAACCATACTGAAGTTTAGAGCAAACACGATCATTACCTGGCTGTCACCTTATCTGGTCAGAGGTCAAAAGGGCACCACTTTGGGGGGTATCTGTGCACGTGCCTGTTGCTTTCTGTTGGAGATTCAGCGAGCAGCATGTTTGTGTTAGACATCAAGAGTCTCATCTGAGTTTGAAAGTCATTGTGTTGTTCAGCATCATAATTGTTTTGGTCCTCCTCATGAAGATAAAGTGTGTTGAGTTGAGTTTAGTCTGTTTAAATACGCTGCAGTAAGTCGTTCTGTCAGTGAGACTAAATTATGATGAAACTGATGAGTTTCTCCATTACAGATCACTGACTGAGAAGCTCTTTGCTTACTAAAGACTGTCAAAGTAAAGCTGAAGAACACCCGAGTGATGTTCACCTGTGCAGAACTTACCACCTTCATGCTGCTGTGCTCTGGACGGTTGCTAGGGTGCTTTGGGTGGTTGCTAAGGGTTAACTAGGATGTTCTGAATGCTTGTTATAGGGTTCCTATAGTGTTCTGGGTGGTTGCTATTGGTTTTCTAGGGTTTTCTGAGTGTTTTGGGTGGTTGCCAAGGGGTTGCTAGGGTGCTCTGGGTGGTTGAAGTGGGGTTGCTGTGATGTTCTGGGTGGTTGCAATAGTGTTGCTATGATGTTCTGGGTGGTTGCATTGGGGTTGCTATAATGTTCTGGGTGGTTGCATTGGGGTTGCTAGGATGTCCTGGGTGGTTGCATTGGGGTTGCTATGATGTTCTGGGTGGTTGCATTGGGGTTGCTATGATGTTCTGGGTGGTTGCATTGGGGTTGCTATAATGTTCTGGGTGGTTGCATTGGGGTTGCTATGATGTTCTGGGTGGTTGCATTGGGGTTGCTAGGATGTTCTGGGTGGTTGCATTGGGGTTGCTATGATGTTCTGGGTGGTTGCATTGGGGTTGCTATGATGTTCTGGGTGGTTGCATTGGGGTTGCTATGATGTTCTGGGTGGTTGCATTGGGGTTGCTAGGATGTTCTGGGTGGTTGCATTGGGGTTGCTAGGATGTCCTGGGTAGTTGCATTGGGGTTGCTATGATGTTTGGGTGGTTGCATTGGGGTTGCTATGATGTTCTGGGTGGTTGCATTGGGGCTTGCTAGGATGTTCTGGGTGGTTGCATTGGGGCTGCTATGATGTTTTGGGTGGTTGCATTGGGGTTGCTAGGATGTTCTGGGTGGTTGCATTGGGGTTGCTAGGATGTTCTGGGTGGTTGCATTGGGGTTGCTAGGATGTTCTGGGTGGTTGCATTGGGGTTGCTAGGATGTTCTGGGTGGTTGCATTGGGGTTGCTAGGATGTTCTGGGTGGTTGCATTGGGGTTGCTAGGATGTTCTGGGTGGTTGCATTGGGGTTGCTAGGATGTTCTGGGTGGTTGCATTGGGGCTTGCTAGGATGTTCTGGGTGGTTGCATTGGGGTTGCTAGGATGTTCTGGGTGGTTGCATTGGGGTTGCTATGATGTTCTGGGTGGTTGCATTGGGGTTGCTAGGATGTTCTGGGTGGTTGCATTGGGGTTGCTAGGATGTTCTGGGTGGTTGCATTGGGGTTGCTAGGATGTTCTGGGTGGTTGCATTGGGGCTTGCTAGGATGTTCTGGGTGGTTGCATTGGGGTTGCTATGATGTTCTGGGTGGTTGCATTGGGGTTGCTATGATGTTCTGGGTGGTTGCATTGGGGTTGCTAGGATGTCCTGGGTGGTTGCATTGGGGTTGCTAGGATGTCCTGGGTGGTTGCATTGGGGTTGCTATGATGTTCTGGGTGGTTGCATTGGGGTTGCTAGGATGTTCTGGGTGGTTGCATTGGGGTTGCTAGGATGTCCTGGGTGGTTGCATTGGGGTTGCTAGGATGTTCTGGGTGGTTGCATTGGGGTTGCTGTGATGTTCTGGGTGGTTGCATTGGGGTTGCTATGATGTTCTGGGTGGTTGCATTGGGGTTGCTAGGATGTTCTGGGTGGTTGCATTGGGGTTGCTAGGATGTCCTGGGTGGTTGCATTGGGGTTGCTGTGATGTTCTGGGTGGTTGCATTGGGGTTGCTATGATGTTCTGGGTGGTTGCATTGGGGTTGCTAGGATGTTCTGGGTGGTTGCATTGGGGCTTGCTAGGATGTTCTGGGTGGTTGCATTGGGGTTGCTAGGATGTTCTGGGTGGTTGCATTGGGGTTGCTATGATGTTCTGGGTGGTTGCATTGGGGTTGCTAGGATGTTCTGGGTGGTTGCATTGGGGTTGCTAGGATGTTCTGGGTGGTTGCATTGGGGTTGCTATGATGTTCTGGGTGGTTGCATTGGGGTTGCTAGGATGTCCTGGGTGGTTGCATTGGGGTTGCTAGGATGTGTGTGTGTGTGTTGCATTTGTGTGTTGCTAGGATGTTCTGGGTGGTTGCATTGGGGTTGCTAGGATGTCCTGGGTGGTTGCATTGGGGTTGCTAGGATGTTCTGGGTGGTTGCATTGGGGTTGCTAGGATGTCCTGGGTAGTTGCATTGGGGTCGCTAGGATGTTCTGGGTGGTTGCATTGGGGTTGCTATGATGTTCTGGGTGGTTGCATTGGGGTCGCTAGGATGTTCTGGGTGGTTGCATTGGGGTTGCTATGATGTTCTGGGTGGTTGCATTGGGGTTGCTGTGATGTTCTGGGTGGTTGCATTGGGGTTGCTATGATGATCCGGGTGGTTGCAATGGGGTTGCTAGGATGTCCTGGGTGGTTGCTATGATGTTCTGGGTGGTTGCATTGGGGTTGCTATGATGTTCTGGGTGGTTGCTTGGATGTTCTGAGTGGTTGCTATGTTTTTTTAGTGATAGCTATGAGTTTACTTGGGTTATGAGGTCGCTAGGATATTCTGAGTGGCTACTAGGGTGTTGCTATGATGTTCTAAGTGGTTGCTAGGGTGTTCTGAGTGGTTGCTAGGTTTTTTAGTGATAGCTATGAGTTTACTAGGATTATGAGGTTGCTAGGATGTTCTGAGTGGTTACTAGGGTGTTGCCTTAGTGTTACGGGTGGTTGCAATCGGGTTGTTTGAAAATGTTTCTGTAGGGTTGTTAGGATGTACTGAATGGTTGATAAGGTGTTGCTAGGGTGTTATAAGTGGTTGCTACGCTAGGTGTTTTCTTTCTGTCTGGTATGAGAAGAGTCTCTGTGATCTTCTGGTCTGTAGATGCAGGTGAAGCACAAACACACCCGATTCGAGGAATCATTCCCGTATGCAGCACACACACTGCAGGACGCTGAAGTTTGTTCACTTCACTAACTATGAGCAACAATAATAACAGTGATTCTTGACTCACCAAACACCCCTAATAATGGCAAATATCTAATGGCTCAGTATCTCAGTCTCTTTCCCCACACCAGCGTGAGGCGTTGGGTTAATTGTATCTAAGAATACATTTGGCTGTTGTATTTTGTCTCAGAGTTTCTAACTCTTTATTACGATGCTGCCGCCCTTTCAGAGCCCATGATCTTTGTCTCTCTTACTTTCTTCTTCTCTCATTATTACTAACTTGACTGTTTGTTCCCGGGATAAAGTGCAAAGGCATAAAGTTCACCGTTACCTTCCCAGAGTAACTTGTTAGTCTTAAGCGTTTATGGGAATCGTTTTTATCCCCACAGCACATCTTGACCCAGAAATGCATCCGTAATATCGCTCTATTTTCCACGAGGACAGCTCCATACTGTTAACAGATAACATTTGGCTTATGCGTGCGCTGTGATGGATGACGTCTAGTTAAGCTGTAGAGTTTCCCAGAGTGCATCCTGTTCTCCTACAGTAGCTGAGATTTTTTTTACTTCATTAAATTTTTCATTACGCTCTCATTATCGGACGGCTATGTAAGATCATTAGCCTCAAACGCACGTTATATGTCTATTAATAAAGTCATCTAGCTTATTAATAGCTGTGGCAATAAATGCATTGTTTGTTTAGCGGTTACTGTTTGTCGTGTTTGCGTTTGGAGCTGATAGATGGGCGGAACATCATGCTCCTGACATGCTGCTCGTTTCATTAAAAGCAAAACTGCAGAAAGCGACAGGTCTCGGAGGAGCTCGTCTCTAATAAGCATGTGTTTGTTTTTGCAGTTAGATGTTGTTCAGGCCTCTGTGTCTCGCTAAAGGAAGCCGGACAATTAGTGTAAAGAAGAAGAAGAACAGTTCAAACCTTCAACCGGCAATTAAAGCAGAGACACGAGAGGAGCGTGTGTGTGTGTGTGTGTGTGTGTGTGTGTGTGTGTGTGTGTTTTAATTGGACTGGTGTGTCACTCGTGCTCTCACGTACACGCATGCACTCCCATCAATGCTCAATTAGTCTCAGCCAATCGGTGGCCCAATTAAGACTCTCTGTGACTCCGTCGCCCGCATGTGTGTGTGTGTGTGTGATTAATCGGGACTCATCTTCCAATTAGTGCAACAGTAATAAGGGCTGATGAACATGGTGATGACAGAGAGACCAAGAGTTCTCACTCTCGAATAATGTGAGAGAAAAGGTGCAGAGAACAACTGAGAGAACATGGATTATAATGTTAATGTGTGAGTGTGTGTGAGAGAGATAGAGTGTGTGTGTGTGTGTGTGTGTGAGGAAGAGATAGACTGTGTGCGCATGTGTACGAGTGTGTGAGTGTGTGTGTGAGTTTGTGTGTGTGTGTGTGTGTGTGTGTGTGTGTGTGTGTGTGTGTGCGATTGTGTGAGTGTATGTCTGTGTGTGTGTGTGTGTGTGTGTGTGTGTGAGTGAGTGGGCGTGTGGGAGTGTGTGTGTGCGAGTGCATGTGCGATTGTGCGAGTGTGTCTATGAGTGTGAGCGTGTGTGAGTGTATGCGAGCTTGTGTGAGTGTATGTGTGTGTTTTTCTGTGTGTGTAAGCGTGTGTGTGTGAGACTTTTATTTGTGTATTTATATATTGCGTGTAAGGCCAAAAAACCTTAAAACTTTGACTTTTTATTGTATTTCTTTATTTTAAACAAGGCCTGTATTGACACATATTTGATATTTTTGTGGTTATATGAATTTCTTTGAACTTCTATTGATTTAAATAGAACTTAATTTATTCATTGTCCGTCACTAAGGCCTATAAAACCTTCAACTTATACTTTATTTATTTTATTAACAAGGCTGTGAAGCCGACATAATTGTGTGTGTGTGTGTGTGTGTGTGTGTGTGTGGCATGTTTTGTGAAATATCAGGACACAAATGTGTATAATGACATGGGTATGACACAGGTATTACAAAAAGAGGGTGAAATATGAGGACGTTCCCCATGTCCTCACTTTTCAAAATGCTTATAAATCACACAGGATGAGGTTTTTATCACAGAAAGTAAACTGTGCAGTCTCCTGTGTGTGTGTGTGTGTGTGTGTGTGTGTGTGTGTGTGTGTGTGTGTGTGTGTGTGTGTGTGTGTGTGTGTGTGTGTGTGTGTGTGTGTGTGTGTGTGTGTGTGTGTGTGTGTGTGTGTGTGTGTGTGTGTGTGTGTGTGTGTGTGTGTGTGTGTGTGTGTGTGTGTGTGTGTGTGTGGACTGGTAATCCCTCTACGGTATGGGACAAAATGTCCCACAAAGATGGCAATATCAAAATCCTTGTCCTTGTGGGGACATTTTTGTCCCCATGAGGAAAACATCTTATAAATCACACTGTGATGGGTGTGTGTGTGTGTGTGTGTGTGTGTGTGTGTGTGTGTGTGTGTGTGTGTGTGTGTGTGTGTGTGTGTGTGTGTGTGTGTGTGTGTGTGTGATGGGTAGGTTTAGGGGCAGGGGCAGTGTAGGGGGATAGAAAATACGGTTTGTACAGTATAAAATGCATTACGCCTATGGAATGTCCCCATAAAACATGGAAACACAACATGTGTGTGTGTGTGTGTGTGTGTGTGTGTGTGTATGTGTGTGTGTGTGTGTGTGTGTGTGTGTGTGTGTGTGTGTGTGTGTGTGTGTGTGTGTGTGTGTGTGTGTGTGTGTGTGATTATATTAATTTCTTTGACTTAGCCTACTATTGATTTTATTTATTTATTTATATTTTGCAAATGAAAATCAGGAATTGAGCTGGAGTGTGTCTGTAATGGATCTCTGGCTGCTCAGCAGTGTCCGCGGCTTTAGCCTTCAGTGTCCCAGGAACGGCTCCGGCTCCGGCTCCCCTGCAGACGGTGTGTGTGTGTGTGTGTGTGTCTCCTCACGCTCCTCTGTCGCCGCGGCCCTGCTCAATGACTCGAGGAAGCTGTCATTTCTCAGATTGTTCCCGGCGGCTCGGCGTCGGAGGGAGAATAGAATGCTTGAAACAGACTGTTCAATTAGGCGCGTGCTGCTGTGAAATTGCCTCCAAACGATAAGCCTTTATTATATCTGCCGGCCGCCCGGAGCCGTGCATCAAACGCACGTGCCGCCCGCTCTGTTTACGGCCCTTCTCTCGTGCGATCGCACTGATGCTCCTGCTGTTCGGTGGTTGTATTTGCAGAGGCCGCTGTGGTGTCAGTCACGTCGGTGGTTAAGACAGATGTTCTGTCTCTGTGCCGTTATAGATGGATGCCGCTCGGGTCGGCTCTCATTTGCTAAAGGTTAAGCAACACTCGGAGAAGAGGAGCACTACAGCAAACGAAAGGGCACGCGTGTGCAATTATCTACAGCCTTCTTCGGCTCAAACAATGAAAAACACCAGCAATTAGTCAAACGGTGGTTATGTGGGAGACCCACACACACACACACACACACACACACTCCTGTCTGTGATGTGAAGACGCCTCTGTTTGTTGTAAGAGCAGTATCTTCTGCTGTGAAGTGTGTGGGAGATCCTCACAGCCAGACGTTTGATTATGAGTATAAAGTGCTCTGACCTTAAAGAGGACCTATTACACCCCGTGCCGATCCCAGACTTCTAGGGGCCCCAAGCAAAACTTTTATCTGGCGGCCCCTGTCAGTGCATTCATAAAAACCCCAAAATGACCCCCAACCCCTAAATCTGTTCTTTAAGTCTACACTGCCAACAAACAACAGTGAGTTAAAAACTAATAAATGTATAAAAATAAATGCAAAAGGAGAAATACAACAGAAAAAACTACATTTGAATAAAAAGAACAATGTAGCCAACTGCTCATAAAAGCCTACTATACAGAAATTGAATATAATAATAATAATAAAGCATTGTATAGTCTTTACTGTATGAATGACAGTGATTCTTATTAAGGTTACTAATGTTACTCCAGCAGCACTTGACCAATAAAGAATAGCACTTATCACTCTATTCGTTTCTGTTTGTTATTTTAAAAAAACAAAAAACAAAAACAAAAACAACAAAAAAAAACTGTCCTGTGTTTCGTGAGACTTGTTACAGCGCTTGCATATTGTTGCCCTTGACTAGTGTTGGTTGCTTCTATTACTCTCATTTGTAAGTCGCTTTGGATAAAAGCGTCTGCTAAATGACTAAATGTAAATGTAAATGTAATGTTATTCAGGGTAGAGCAGTGAATGACAGAGGGAGGGGTTTATTAGGCTACTGTCTCTTTAAGAGTGAATGCACAGAGCTAATACTCTGGCAAGCATTCGCTTACATTCCCAGCTCACAGAATAATCCTGTTCTCAGAAGACAACTGACTGCGTATAAATCCCCAAGACGGAGATTTTGGCATATATTTGCGTGTATTTGTCTGTTTAAGCACTCCCCCGAAGCCCAAAGTAGCCTGTACTTGTGTGTGTTTCTCTCCGTGTCTTTCGCAGCTCTTACACGTGACGTCACATGATTCGACTGATTTGGATGTTACGTATGGGGACAGCGCACCGTTTGAAAGGAAAGGTAAAGAAAGCGGCATTATGGTTTTATAAGCGTTGGAAGCTAAAATTAACTAAAACACAGCCTTAATATCTAATTCTTGAGCTCAAGGGGGCCCCCTGGTGGTTCGGGGCCCTACACAGCCTGCGCACTCTGCGTATAGGGAGGATCGGCTCTGATTAAACCTGTACTTTTGTGTACTACTAGAGCAGGTTTTCCTGCTTTAATGTTGATTATTCCTCATATTCTCCATTGTTGCGGCTCCTCTCTTCCCAGTCTGTCAGTAACGCTCTGTTTAGTTCCTGTCTCTGTGAAGCCCCGCCTTCTGAAAAGCACACTGTGCTCTGATTGGTCGGCTGGGGCAGTGTGTTGTGATTGGTCAAGAGCTTCGTGTGTGTTTGGGAAATGTCCCGCCCCTTACCATAACACACTACTAACTAACTCAACCAGACCCCGCCCCTTTATTCTGCATATGAATTATTATAATGAGGATTGGGTTGGTTCCCAGAAGAAACACAAGACTACACTGGAGGCGTTTCAGGAGTTCAGAAACACTGACTCTGATAGAGAGAAGAACTCCAACAGCAACATCACATGTGTTTGATTAACATGCACTCACAGAGTTATGTACAGATATACAGTCAATGTGTGTGTGTCAAACGGGTGTGTTTAGTGTTCTGCTCTGCGTGCTCGCCGTCTCTTTTAACGTATTTAACGGTTATTCACATTTCTGATGTGGTGTGCAGTGTTGAGCGGGCGGTGTGTGTGTGTGTGTGATGTCTTTATCAGTGTGTTGCTGATATCAGCATACTACACCCTCTGCCACTGCAGTCGCTTCATCTGACAATGAAAAATATCCTTCCTTAAGGCGAATGCTGAAACGCAGCTCGAGTGAGTGTGTGTGTGTGTGTGTGTGTGTGTGTGTGTGTGTGTGTGTGTGTGTGTGTGTGTGTGTGTGTGTGTGTGTAATGTTGTTCAGATGTGTTTGTGTTGAAGCAGACACACACACACACTCACACACACACACACACACATGTTGTGTTTCCATGTTTTATGGGGACATTCCATAGGCGTAATGCATTTTATACTGTACAAACCGTATTTTCTATCCCCCTACACTGCCCCTGCCCCTAAACCTACCCATCTCACACACACACACACACACACACACACACACACACACACACACACACACACACACACACACACACACACACACACACACACACACACACATTCACACACACACACACACACACACACACACACACACACACACACACACACACACACACACATGTTGTGTTTCCATGTTTTATGGGGACATTCCATAGGCATAATGCATTTTATACTGTACAAAAACGTATTTTCTATCCCCTACACTGCCCCTAAACCTACCCATCACACACACACACACACACACACACACACACACACACACACACACACACACACACACACACACTACCCATCACAGGAGACATGCTGCATTTTTACTTTTTCAAAAACTTAGTGTGATTTATAAGATGTTTTCCTCATGGGGACCAAAAAAATGTCCCCACAAGGACAAAAATTTGGATATTGCCATCTTTGTGGGGACATTTTGTCCCCATACCGTAGGGATTACCAGTCCACACACACACACACACACACACACACACACACACACACACACACACACACACACACACACTCACACACACGTATAGATTACACAATTTTTGTTTAACCACTTCACCCCACTGTTCATATTCAACAACTCTCACTGTGAGAAACTAGTGTCTGAGAACACACCAACCCAGCACTAGATCGATCGAGAATAATCAAACACGCTTCTGTTCAAAGGTTTGCAGGCAGTATTAAGAGAAAGAGAGGAATGAATACTGTAATTCAGCAGGGATGCATTAAAATTATCAAAAGTGACAGTAAAGACATTTATAATGTTACAAAAGATTCTATTTCTATTAAATGCTGTTATTTTTAACTTTATATTCATCAAAGAATCCTGATAAATCAAATGTGTCAGTTTCCACAAAAATAGGAACTGTTCTCAACACTGATAATAATCATAACTGTGTGTTGATCATCAGATCCTCATATGAGAATGATTAGTGAAGGGTCATGTGACACTGAAGACTGGAGTAATGATGATAAATTCAGCTTTGATCACAGGAATAAATCACACTGCACTATATATTCACACAGAGAACAGCTGATCTACACTGAGGAATATTACACTGATACTGGAGTTATGATCAGATAATGAACAGAAGCGCTATATATTCACACAGAGAACAGCTGATCTACACTGGAGGAATATTACACTGATACTGGAGTTATGATCAGATAATGAACAGAAGCACTATATATTCACACAGAGAACAGCTGATCTACACTGAGGAATATTACACTGATACTGGAGTTATGATCAGATAATGAACAGAAGCGCTATATATTCACACGGAGAACAGCTGATCTACACTGAGGAATATTACACTGATACTGGAGTTATGATCAGATAATGAACAGAAGCACTATATATTCACACAGAGAACAGCTGATCTACACTGAGGAATATTACACTGATACTGGAGTTATGATCAGATAATGAACAGAAGCGCTATATATTCACACAGAGAACAGCTGATCTACACTGAGGAATATTACACTGATACTGGAGTTATGATCAGATAATGAACAGAAGCACTATATATTCACACAGAGAACAGCTGATCTACACTGAGGAATATTACACTGATACTGGAGTTATGATCAGATAATGAACAGAAGCGCTATATATTCACACAGAGAACAGCTGATCTACACTGAGGAATATTACACTGATACTGGAGTTATGATCAGATAATGAACAGAAGCACTATATATTCACACAGAGAACAGCTGATCTACACTGGAGGAATATTACACTGATACTGGAGTTATGATCAGATAATGAACAGAAGCGCTATATATTCACACAGAGAACAGCTGATCTACACTGTGGAATATTACACTGATACTGGAGTTATGATCAGATAATGATCAGAAGCACTATATATTCACACAGAGAACAGCTGATCTACACTGGAGGAATATTACACTGATACTGGAGTTATGATCAGATAATGAACAGAAGCACTATATATTCACACAGAGAACAGCTGATCTACACTGAGGAATATTACACTGATACTGGAGTTATGATCAGATAATGAACAGAAGCACTATATATTCACACAGAGAACAGCTGATCTACACTGAGAATATTACACTGATACTGGAGTTATGATCAGATAATGAACAGAAGCGCTATATATTCACACAGAGAACAGCTGATCTACACTGAGGAATATTACACTGATACTGGAGTTATGATCAGATAATGAACAGAAGCACTATATATTCACACAGAGAACAGCTGATCTACACTGGAGGAATATTACACTGATACTGGAGTTATGATCAGATAATGAACAGAAGCACTATATATTCACACAGAGAACAGCTGATCTACACTGAGGAATATTACACTGATACTGGAGTTATGATCAGATAATGAACAGAAGCGCTATATATTCACACAGAGAACAGCTGATCTACACTGAGGAATATTACACTGATACTGGAGTTATGATCAGATAATGAACAGAAGCAATATATATTCACACAGAGAACAGCTGATCTACACTGAGAATATTACACTGATACTGGAGTTATGATCAGATAAACAGCCTTGGTATAAAACAGCAATTTTAAATCACAATAATATTCCATAACTTTTACTGTATTTTTGATCGAATAAATTCTGCTCTCATCATTCTCAGATGATGTCCATGTGGCTAAATCCTCATATTTCCACAACAAAATCAGCAGCACCTCTACACACGCACACTCTTCTCTTCAGAACATTCAACTCTCTCCTCTGTCCACCTCCCACCACCTCTTTATCTGCAGACGACTTTGCCCACTTCTTCACAAATAAAACTACAACCATCAGCAGTCAGTTCCCACCCCCGCACACGCAGGACTTTAGATCAGCCACACCCACAGCCAAACATCTTTTCTCCTCCTTCTCTACACTCACTGAGGCAGAAGTATCTAAACTTCTCCTCTCCAGCCATCCCACCACCTGCCCTCTAGATCCTATCCCCTCACACCTTCTACAAGCCATCTCTCCCACACTTCTACCAGCACTCACACACATCATCAACACATCTCTCAGCACTGGCTTTTTCCCTACCACATTCAAGCAGGCCCAGGTCACCCCACTGCTTAAGAAACCCACTCTAGACACATCACTTCTAGAGAACTACAGACCTATTTCTCTCCTGCCTTACATAGCAAAAACACTTGAGCGGGTTGTTCTCAACCAGGTTTCATTTTCCTCTCACAGTCAAATCAGCTGGACGTTAACCAGACAGGTTTCAAAAGGCCCACTCAACAGAGACTGCATTACTGTCAGTCACTGAAGCCCTGCGGATGGCAAAAGCTGCTTCCAGATCATCAGTCCTAATCCTCCTCGATCTATCTGCTGCATTTGACACAGTGAATCACCAGATTCTTCTGTCCACCCTCTCATCACTGGGCATCACAGGGCTCCACTCCACTGGTTTGAGTCTTACCTCACAGGTAGGTCTTTCAAGGTTGCCTGGAGAGGTGAGGTATCCAAAGCACATCAACTGACCACGGGGGTTCCTCAGGGCTCAGTGCTGGGACCTCTACTCTTCTCCATTTACACTACGTCACTGGGACCCATCATACAGGCACATGGCTTCTCATACCATTGCTATGCTGATGACACTCAACTCTATCTTTCATTTAAACCAGATGACCCCACAGTAGATGAACGAATCTCAAGCTGTCTGGCAGACATCACGGCATGGATGAAAGATCACCACCTTCAGCTCAACCTGGCAAAGACTGAGTTTCTCGTCTTCCCTGCCAATCCGACTCTACAACACAACTTCACCATCCAGCAAGGTTCATCTCTGATTACCCCCTCAGGTCGGTCAGAAATCTTGGAGTAATCTTTGACGACCAGCTGTCCTTCAAAGACCACATTTCAAAGACAGCTCGATCATGCAGGTTTGCTCTGCACAACATCAGGAAGATCAGACCGTTCCTTACAGAGCATGCAACACAACTTCTCGTCCAGGCCCTTGTCATTTCTAGGCTTGACTACTGCAATGGGCTTCTGGCTGGTCTTCCATCGTGTGCAATCAAAACTCTTCAATTGATTCAGAATGCTGCAGCACGTCTTGTATTCAATGAGCCCAAAAGGGCCCATGTCACACCTCTCTTCATCTCTCTGCACTGGCTGCCACTTGATGCCCGCATCAAGTTCAAGGCCTTGACACTCGCCATGGATCCACCACAGGCTCGGCACCAGCATATTTCGACTCGCTCCTCGAGTCTACACCCCTACCAGAAGCCTTCGCTCAGGTAAGGAGCGTAGGCTTATGGTACCATCCTGAGAGGCATGAAATCCCTCTCCAGAACTTTTTCATTCACCGTTCCTGGCTGGTGGAACAATCTTCCTACCTCCATCCGGATGGCAGAATCACTGTCATCATTCAAAAGACAGCTAAAAACTCATCTCTTCCGTGAGCACTTAACCTTATCATAAAAAAATAAAATAAACTCTTCTCTTCTATTCCTTCCTTATTCTAGCTTAATCTTATTCTATGTAATATCCAAAACTTGGTATTTAAGGCACTTTTTGCGTTTTGCGCCTATTCATGACCGATCGCTTCCTGTACTCCTATGTTGTAAGTCGCTTTGGATAAAAGCGTCTGCTAAATGCCTAAATGTAAAAATGCAACCTTGGTATAAAACAGCAATTTT
>CM040921.1:772500-800000 GCA_023029165.1 Gobiocypris rarus | reverse complement strand
AGGCATCATTCGTAAATGCAGCATATTATTATGAAAAACATCTTTTTGAAAAAGCACATTAAATAATAAAAAATAGATTTGTATCTATTTGGAAGAGTGGTAATTGTGAAATATATTAAATAAATTCATGTAATTTTACAAAATAAATAGATACATTTATTTATTCAATTATTTAATTAATATTTAATCAAATCAATTATTTAATTATTAAATTAATAAATAAATTATTTAATTAATTATTTAATTATTTCAGAATAAACTGGTACATTTAATTGTTGTTTAATTGAATTCATTATTTATTTAATTATTTAATTTTGAGTAATTTGGTCCTCCATACTCGCGAGCAGTGTTGTGTTCATCTCATTAGCAATCGCTCTCAGCTCCACAACACTCGCTCCTGCTCGCTTCACACTACAGTAACGTTAATAACCGCATCCATGAACGTGATTTCTGCCCGAGTCCTATCCCGGCTCTTCCCACCGGCTGAGAGGTAAAGACCACATGTCCCAAGATTCTGCGCTCAAACTTCATCAAACTACGCCTTTGTGTTGAAGAGGCGCCCTCTAGCGGACGGAACAGTTACATAGTGCAGCTTTAATTATTATTATTATTATTATTATTATTATTATTAAAATAAAAATGTAAATAATTGAAGATAAAACTCTCAAATTCTCATTATTGTAAGGAAAATATGATTCGAAATGACCATATTTATAAAAAATTTTTTATTACTTTTATACTATTTACTAAGCATATTTTAATATTATTTATGCTTATTTAAATAAAATAAAATATATCTTTTTTCTATATTTTATATTTTTATTTGAAGCCTATTCTCATTATTGTAATGGAAAAAAATATGATTCGAATGATCATATTTCCAAACAAATCATTTAATGAGTAATTTGTTGCACTGAGATTCATGCATGCTGATATATTATTTTTGTTTCTGACCATTTTTTAAATATTTGTAATTATTATTATTATTATAAAATAAATATATACACTTTTTTATTTTTATTATATTATTATTATTATTATTATTATTACGTGAGATTCGCCCCAGACAGACGTCTCTTCTCCACATGTGGGCATATTTTCTGATTTCCCCTCATGCGACGGTAAACACACACATATTTGGCTTTCATTTGCACATTATTCTCATTTCTGTCTCTGCTGACACTGAACGTCATCCCACACTTAATTTCTGCTTTCACTCTTTCCCAACATCCCTTTTTCAATCTTTCCCTTGATTTCCTTCTTATTTCTGCTGGGAAGGAATTCTGCTCCATCACACATCATTAGGCTTTCCAGCATACAGTGTGTGTGTGTGTGTGTGTGTGTGTGTGTGTGTGTGTGTGTGTGTGTGTGTGTGTGTGTGTGTGTGTGTGTGTGTGTGTGTGTGTGTGTGTGTGTGTGTGTGTGTGTGTGTGTGTGTGACTAGTGCTGTCTACTGTAGTAAAGGTGTATAATGAATAAAAGATGGGTCGGTTCATGACTGACTGACATATGGTAAAACTACTGCAGACTAGTCCTATAGCATGACAGCAGGCGATTTACAGGCCTGCCGTCCATCACACACACACACACACACACACACACACACACACACACACACACACACACACACACACACACACACACACACACACACACACACACACACCTCTGCTGCCTTGAGCTGCTGTCTTGAATTCTAGAAACTGTTACATCCTGCAATACTGGATTGAAGGAGGAAATGATGTGTGTGAAGCTTCATGAAGCTCCCGTGTGCTGCGCTCATATCCACATACAGCACACACACACACACACGCACACACACACACACACACACACACACACACACTACACTGCACACACACACACACACACACACACACACTGCAGCACACACACACACACACACACACACACACACACACACACACACACACACACACACACACACACACACACACACACACACACACACACACACACACATCATATGATCATGGGATATTTTTTTAACTTAACATGAAACACACACACACACACACACACACACACACACACACACACACATCACTTGCCAGTCATAGATATTTGCTGTAAGGCTTCATATTTCTGAGAGAAACAGGATTTTCAGCTTGATCAGGTCTGTTAGTTGCTGAAAAGCTAATAATTATTTAAATCATAACAATCTTAAAATAAATAATAATAATTATTATTAAAAATAAAACATAAATCATTTTAAATACAATGGGCAATTACCGATTGTTCACCTCAGATTCTCATTATTGTAAAAAAAAAATTCCAAGACGTGTTTTATTATAGAGCATGATATGATTTGTTGCACCGTGACCTGTTTGCCTGCATATCATGTGATTAATAACCAACATCAGAGTACACTGAACATGTGAATGTGTCATTAATATTGAAATATGAATAAAATCTCAGGGGGACTTGAGAAAATATTTTATGTCCAAGGTGTTCGGCTGGGACAAGAGTTTGGGAATCCCTGAACCGGATCAATATCAGACAGGAGGATATTATTCATGAGGAATTGATCGGATGGTGAAAGTGTCTCAATATATATGACAGCTGATGCAGTAAATACAGTCAGATTTAATGTCACAATGTAAGCTGCTTTAGAAGCATATTAGTAAATGCAAATCCTCATATGAATGATTAGTGAATGATTGCATTCAGACCAGAGTTTGGTAACACTATCAGTGAGTTTTTGTTCTTCTTAACATTGTGTTGGGCTAGTGAAAGAGTCCTTATAGACAGAGTGAAATGAAGCTGATTAGAACACACACACACACACACACACACACACGTTACGGCTCCCACATGGCTTGCTAAAAGGACATGTGACAGTAAATCAAACGAGTCACTTTATCTTTCTCTTTTAAGCTGCTGTCTCTCGGTTCTCCCACTCAATCCTGCGTTTCTGCGGGCGGTCGGCGCATTCGTATTAAAGTCTGCTTGTCACGGTTCAGTCTGTGTGGAGAGAGGAGGAGACAAAGCTCATGAACCACACAGATACAGGACAATTCAACTGACCGGGGTCATGTGTCTTTGCTCAGTCGCTCATAAACTTCCTCTCCATCCCAACTATACAGTGGGTACGGAAAGTATTCAGACCCCCTTAAAAATTTCACTCTTTGTTATATTGCAGCCATTTCCAAGTTCATTTTTTTCTCATTAATGTACACACAGCACCCCATAATGACAGAAAAACAAAAAATTGTTGACATTTTTGCAGATTTATTAAAAAAGAAACACTGAAATATCACATGGTCCTCAGTATTCAGAGCCTTTGCTCAGTGTTTAGTGGAAGCACCTTTTGATCTAAAACAGCCATGAGTCTTTTTCCAAGTTTTCCACTCCTGGATTTGGGATCCTCTGCCATTCCTCCTTCAGATCCTCTCCAGTTCTGTCATTTGGATGGTAAACGTTGGTGGACAGCCATTTTCAGGTCTCTCCAGAGATGCTCGATTGGGTTTAAGTCAGGGCTTAAACAGTCACAGAGTTGTTGTGAAGCCACTCCTTCATTATTTTAGCTGTGCTTCGGGTCATTGTCTTGTTGGAAGGTGAACCTTTGGCCCAGTTTGAGGTTGTGAGCACTCTGGAGAAGGTTTTCATCCAGGATATCCCTGTACTTGGCCTCATTCATCTTTCCCTCGATTGCAACCAGTCGTCCTGTCCCTGCAGCTGAAGAACACCCCCACATCATGATGCTGCCACCACCGCTTCACTGTTGGGACTGTATTGGACAGGTGATGAGCAGTGCCTGGTTTTCTCCACACATACTGCTTAGAATTAAGGCCAAAGAGTTCTATCTTGGTCTCATCAGACCAGAGAATCTTATTTCTCACCATCTTGGAGTCCTTCAGGTGTTTTTTAGCAAACTCCATGCAGGCTTTCGTGTGTCTTGCACTGAGGAGAGGCTTCCGTCGGGCCACTCTGCCATAAAGCCCCGACTGGTGGAGGGCTGCAGTGATGGTTGATCTTCTACAGCTTTCTCCCATCTCCCGACTGCATCTCTGGAGCTCAGCCACAGTGATCTTTGGGTTCTTCTTTACCTCTCTCACCAAGGCTCTTCTCCTCGATAGCTCAGTTTGGCTCTAGGAAGGTTTCTGGTCATCCCAAACGTCTTCCATTTAAGGATTAGTGAGGCCACTGTGCTCTTAGGAAAACTTAGGAAGTGCAGCAGAAATTATTTTGTAACCTTGGTCGGATCTGTGTCTTTCCACAACTCTGTCTCTGAGCTCTTCAGGCAGTTCCTTTGACCTCATGATTCTCATTTGCTCTGACATGCACTGTGAGCTGTACGGTCTTATATAGACAGGTGTGTGGCTTTCCTAATAAAGTCCAATCAGTGTAATCAAACACAGCTGGACTCTAATGAAGGTGCAGAACCATCTCAAGGATGATCAGAAGAAATGGACAGCACCTGAGTTAAATATATGAGTGTCACAGCAAAGGGTCTGAATACTGAGGACCATGTGATATTTCAGTTTTTCTTTTTTAATAAATCTGCAAAAAATGTCAACAATTCTGTGTTTTTCTGTCAATATGGGGTGCTGTGTGTACATCAATGAGAAAAAAATGATTTTAGCAAATGGCTAATATAACAAAGAGTGAAAAATGTAAGGGGGTCTGAATACTTTCCATACCCACTGTATACATATATGGAATGAAACTTGAATATATAATATATATAAACCGTCATATTTTTGTGGAAACTGTGACACTTTATTTTTCAGGATTCTTTGATGAATAGAAAGAACAGCATTTATTTGATATATATATTTCACTGAGAATCGAACCTGTGATCTTTCCGTTGCTGTCTTCAGTTTAAGCTGCAGTTCTGCTCTTCATGAAACTCCACGAGTCTCCTGAGCAATGAGATGCGCGTGTGTGTGTGTTTGGCACCCACAGATGACCCACGTGTTGCTGAAGACCTGTCGTCTGATGTCTAATTACATGGGAGGAGGAACAGCATCCCGGACGTCCTGCCTCTGCGCTGTAGTTCAGACAGTCGAACAGACGGAACAGAAGCTTGTTAAATATTTAGGCTTGGAAATTCAGCGCAGTATCAAACACACTGTCTGCGGTATGAGACGCTCCAGCAGAGAGTGAGACAACACGTGAGTGTGAGTACAGAACAGACATTTCAATCAGTGTGTGTGTGTGTGTGTGTGTGTGTGTGTGTGTGTGTGTGTGTGTGTGTGTGTGTGTGTGTGTGTGTGTGTGAGAGAGAGAGAGTTAATGAGCAGAGGGACGGTGTGGCCGGTGTGAGTGTCAAAAAGCCGGGGAGCTCGTTAGGAAACATTTCGGTTAAAGCGTCTCCTCCTGCCTTCACCTCTGATTATTATAAAAGCCCTCACACTTCATCATCATTCATACTGTGTACACACACACACACTCTCACACACACACACACTCTCACACACACACACACACACACACACACACACACACACACACACACACACACACACACACACACACACACACACACACACACACACACACACACACACACACACACACACACACACACACACACACACACACACACACACACACACACACACACACACACACACACACACACACACACACATGTTGTGTTTCCATAGTTTTATGGGGACATTCCATACCATATACAAACCATATTTTCGATCACCCTACACTGCCCCTGCCTAAACCTACCCATCACACACACTCACACACACACACACTCACACACACACACACACTCATTCACACACACACACACACACACACACACACACACACACACACACACACACACACACACACACACACACACACACACACACACACACACACACACACACACTCACTCACTCATACACACACACTCACCCTCTCTCTCTCTCTCTCTCTCTCTCTCTCTCTCTCTCACACACACACACACACACACTCACACACACTCTCTCTCACACACACACATACACACACTCACCTCTCTCTCTCTCTCTCTCTCTCTCTCTCTCACACACACACACACACACACACACACACACTCACACACACACACACACACAGATGATGATGATGAACACCACCACAGTTTTGACTAATCAAGTTTGATAAAGCCCACCTATGTCTCATCCTCACTAATTAGTGCTGTTTGCCGAGTCAAGCATCACTAGTGCTGTTGTTCAAAACCCTCAGTAAGTTTAATCTTGTAACTCATGTACTCTTATTAATAATTTCTGTCTGAACTGATGTCCAATTTATAGGCTATACACAACAACAACAAAACGTTTTTTTATTATTATTATATTTATTGATCAAAAGTGACAGTAAAGACGTTTATAATGTTACAAAATATTCTATTTCAGATAAATGCTGTTCTTCTGAACATTCTATTCATCAGAGAATCCTGAGAAATCAAAAGAATCACAATTTCAACACTGATAATAATCATAACTGTGTGTTGATCATCAGATCCTCATATGAGAATGATTAGTGAAGGATCATGTGACACTGAAGACTGGAGTAATATTGAACTTTTTTACTGTATTTTTGATCAAATAAACGCAGCCTTGGTATAAAACAGCTATTTTAAATGATAATAATATTTCACATTTTTACTGTTTTGTTAACCAATTAAACGCAGCCTTGGTGAGCAGGAGACTCAAATCTTACAGATTCACAAATCACGTACAAATGCCAAGAAAACTAAATTTCGACATTATTTTCAGAGGAAATTAAGCTCATTTCAGCTTCAATTTTGTGCTGAATTGTTTTTATCAGTAGTCTGTGTTTGCCATCCATTTCTGTCTAGTTTAAATAATTGAAAAGTTAGATTTAAAAGTCCCCATTTGTGTTGTTTCTTTCCTTAGGCCATACGCAATGTGCAGATGTTAAATAAGCAGAATCTAAGGATTTTTAGCATGTTTTCAGGAAAATAACACAGTGGTCTTTCTATCTTCCCTCTACAACATGAAGTCGATGTAATTAACGAGTCTCTCCACAGTTTCACATTTTAATTGCTCCTGCCAGCTGATGTCTCGAGCGCCTCTCAGGGTGTGAAAATCATAAAAAATATATTGTGTGCAGTTTGTGCTTTCTGTTGTCCTCTCATGTGGACAGTTGCTTCGTGTTGTTAGTTTAGTTATTAATCCAAACGGAGACTTTGTGAAGTTGGTGTGTGTTGCGGCGTCACTGATGGAGGGAGGCGGAAGAGACCCGGCGGCCGTTCATTACCACATCCGGACGTCTGAACGGAGAATAATGAACTCTAATGTCCCGTGTAGCTCATCAGCTGCGTCTCCTCATCCTCGAATCGCAGTGACCCTCGGTTTCTCTGTGAATAATGAGAGGTTGGTCGGCCGAGCTCGGTGGGGTTGTTCTCACTAATCACGCGGGTGTGAGAGTCGAGGACGGCCTGCCTGTGTGAGCTCTGTTATTAAGACTGCTTACCTACACACATACGTGTCCCATAATGCACCTCTCAAAGCCCTTCACCCACTCTCAACGGGTCAAACGACCCGCAGCTTCAGAAAGATCCAGTAACCTCCTTATGAATCTCTTCCCACATGCTCTTAATGAATTAGTTCATGCAATCGATTCTATTCTCTGAGGAAAGCATGTTTTAAAATGCATTAAAGGAATACAAATTCAGTCATCATTAATTTTGGGAACACTTTACAATAAGTGACATAACATGAAGTCAGTAGAACATCTGTTGAGGAGCATCAGAATAAAGTGTTAGCAGATATAAAGCAGACAGTCGACTAACATGTAGTTGACACAAAACCGTGAGTTTTTCGTTTAGGAGTTATAGGCTTTGGCGTGCATTTGGCCACGACCATTTTATAAATGACCCTGTTATAGCCACCAAAAGGAAGTAAAAAAATGTTCCTGATAATTATTGATCTAGAGAGTCCAGAGAATTGTACTGCATTTGCTTTATTGAGTTTAATCTAGGACCGATTTGCAAAAGTAGGTTTTTTACTTTTGCAAATTGGTAATATTTAATGAACAATTTGGTTGCGCAGTTATAGCCATTTTTCCATGTTATAGCGCCACCAAGTGGCCAGTTGCTGCATGCTTTTTCACATGACCACAGAATGAGCTCTTACATATGCGTGCCAAATTTGGTGAAAATATCTTGTTCCGTTCATGAGTTATAGCCATTATAGTAAAAGTGGCTCCTCCCACTTTGAATATTTTGGCATCCCTTAGAGACCATTAATCAAAATTTTAACTTTTTTCTTTGATAATTATTGACAATCAAACTTCAGAGAATCTTGCTGCACTGCTTTGATTCCAGTCGGGGCCAAAACTTAGGGCTAGTTCGCAAAGGTCTTTTTTTTTTCCATAATTGCAAATGTTTAATAAACGATTTGATTGACAGCAGTGAGGCTAGTGGTTCAGAATGAAGAGATCCACCATGCTGTGTGAATGTCTAGGGCGTGTGCCAAAAATAGTGTGGTATTCAATCCTTTACACACTTGAAATACGCAAAGGTGCCCCCAGTGGCCGACATCTTTTAAAATGTCTCATGTCTCTGATCGGCCTTTGTTAACCTTGTCTGATAGCTGCTCAAACTTCATTGGCCATGTTTTACAAAATACGGCAATTTCCTCAAAGGCAGTCTTGTTACCATTTTACAAGTCAATCAGACTTAGGGTTGCGTAGTTATAGCCATTTTTATGTTTTTTTCCATTTTATAGTGCCACCAAGTAGCCAGTCGCCTCATGCTTTTTCACAATTTGCCAAATTTGGTGAAAATATCTCCATCTGTTCATGAGTTAAAGGAAAAGGGCGTCCTCCCACTTTAGACCGTGAATCGAAATTTTACCTTTGTTTTGATAATTCTTGACCATGATCAGACTCTAGAGAATCTTGCTGGACTGTTTGGTTCCAAAATATTCGAAATTGAATGTTTGCCGTTAGCCAAGAATTCCAACGATATAGGACACTTGGGTGTACGCCCAACAGTTTAGGAGTTATGAGCCATTGTGTACTTTTGATCGCTGTAGCGCCACCATCAGGCCGATTGGGGCGAGCTTTGGTGTCATTGTAGACGCTGTGGGTACTATCATCCCTCAAAGTTTCAAAGTCTCTACGGCATACGGGTCACTTTTAAGGGAGAATGCTAATCCTTGGAAAATTCAACAGTTATACAATAGGATTTCAGTGCTACGCTCTTGAAACAGAAAACCCTTAATCAATAACTAGTCTTTGCCTTGATTTGTTTAGCCATTTTTCCACATTATTCCATGTATTCTAGGGTGTTGGAAGGAAGGTGAATAGCTCACAGCCTCACGTTCGTTAGTGTCAGATTACATGTGGTGTCTAACATGAGTCACGTCCTCAGAGGGACGAGGACATGAGCTCTCTTCCCTAGAGAACCAGAATACTCCAGCACCCGCTGCATTAAACTTTTACAAAGGTTACAATCAGTGTTGAGACTCCAGGACTCCTCTGTGTGTGTGTGTGTGTGTGTTCTGCTCAACCTCTATTCTGTTGGTTTTTATGGCTCTGGTTGTAAAACTGTGTTTGTGACTGTGTTTTTGCCCCCGTGTGGAGTCCAGCGATGAGACAGCGGTGTGAGGAGCACAAGTCAAGTGTCTGACTGAGATTTGGTGGAAGCGTGTGTAAGATGATGGTGATTCGCTCCACAGGGAGCGGCGGAGACGGTCTCTGGTGGAAATCTCAGCACGCCTGCTATCTGTAGGGAGCATCTTTGACTTGATGATCCTGCTCATCGCTGATGTCGACTCTCTCTCGCTCTCTCTCTCTCTCTCTCTCTCTCGCTCTCTCTCTCTCGCCCCCCAGAGAGCTTGCTGCTACCTGTCACTGTTTCTGCCTGCAGGCAGCTGAACCAGGGAAGGGGGGGGGACCCGGCTGTCACCGTGCCCGCTGGAAGAGTCACCTTTCTGGGATATGAATCCTAATGAGGTGGGGGGGAAGCCAAGACAGATGGGGAGAAGTGGAGGTCTGACAGGCCAGCGTACCGCTGAGCTGCCAGATTATTTTTGGTCATTTATAACTATAGTTACTTAAAAATACTGTGCTATGAATCCAGCAGAGGCACAACAGAGGCTCGGTCAAAAACCTCATGACGCGTTCATCTGAGGACTGGTGATGGACATCTTATATCACTTTAATCATATATATATATATTCAATGAAGAAATACAGTAGAGTTTGTAAAGCTTTTAATGTTTTTAAAAGAGTCTCTTCTGCTCACAGAGGCTGTATTTATTTGATCAAAAATACAGTAAAAATTATTAAATATTATTACAATTCAAAATAGATGTTTTATACCAAGGCTGCATTTATTGACCCAGTGTAGATCAGCTGTTCTTAATGTGAATATACACTCACCTAAAGGATTATTAGGAGCACACACTAATACTGTGTTCGACCCCCTTTCTCCTTAATTCTACGTGGCATTGATTCAACAAGGTGCTGAAAGCATTCTTTAGAAATGTTGGCCCATATTGATAGGATAGCATCTTGCAGTTGATGGAGATTTGTGGGATGCACATCCAGGGCACGAAGCTCCCGTTCCACCACATCCCAAAGATGCTCTATTGGGTTGAGATCTGGTGACTGTGGGGCCATTTTAGTCCAGAGAACTCATTGTCATGTTCAAGAAACCAATTTGAAATGATTGGAGCTTTCCCACATGAAAAATACTATAGTATATTATAGTAAAATTACAGTAAAATTACTCTAGTAAATACTATAGTGTTTTTGAACCATACTATAGTAAATATACTACAGTATATTGTAGTATATTATAGTATTTACTACACTTTGTTAATTTACTGTAGTATATTTACTATAGTGCGGTTCAAAAACACTATAGTATTTACTAGAGTAATTTTACTATAATATACTAGAGTATTTTGGCATTTAAACCATGCCCAATTGGAACTAAGGGGCCTAAAGTGTGCCAAGAAAACATCCCCCACACCATTACACCACCACCACCAGCCTGCACAGTGAAAACATCCCCCACACCATTACACCACCACCACCAGCCTGCACAGTGAAAACATCCCCCACACCATTACACCACCACCACCAGCCTGCACAGTGAAAACATCCCCACACCATTACACCACCACCACCAGCCTGCACAGTGAAAACATCCCCACACCATTACACCACCACCACCAGCCTGCACAGTGAAAACATCCCCACACCATTACACCACCACCACCAGCCTGCACAGTGAAAACATCCCCACACCATTACACCACCACCACCAGCCTGCACAGTGAAAACATCCCCACACCATTACACCACCACCACCAGCCTGCACAGTGAAAACATCCCCACACCATTACACCACCACCACCAGCCTGCACAGTGAAAACATCCCCACACCATTACACCACCACCACCAGCCTGCACAGTGAAAACATCCCCACACCATTACACCACCACCACCAGCCTGCACAGTGAAAACATCCCCCACACCATTACACCACCACCACCAGCCTGCACAGTGAAAACACCCCCACACCATTACACCACCACCACCAGCCTGCACAGTGAAAACATCCCCCACACCATTACACCACCACCACCAGTGAACGGGAAGTTCAAAAGAACAGCATTTATTAGAAATAGAATCTTTTGTGACATTATAAATGTCTTTACTATCACTTTTACTGTTACATATTAATAATAAAAAAAAAACTGACCCCAAACTTTTGAATGATAGCATATATTAAATAAACAAAGTTAATTTATTCCAAAATGAAAGGTCTCACTTGATTATTTTCTTGTTGTAAAGTGAAAACTCATGCACTCAACTTGTTTTGGACTCCAGATTCTGATTGGATGAGACGCATTTGAAAGTGCTAAAATAGCTGATACATTTGATATATATTTAATGTGGTAAAGTGTGAAGCTATTCTGCAATCTTAAACAATGAGTTAATGTAAATTTAAATGTAAACTAATCTCTAACCAGACACCCTTTAATAACTAGTCCTTTGCCTCGACTTTTTCAAATTTTTTCATGTTTCCTAGTTTTAATGTATCATGCATTAAATTATTAATATAATTATTAAACTATATGTAATTATTAAAATGTATATAAAAAGTTAAACATATTAAATATGTTATTTTAATGAAGTTATTTAATAGGTTTCTATTCATATTATGCTACTATTAGAGCACAGTGATTGCTCAAGGATCCATACGGTTGGTCTATACCTGCTGTAAGTCTCCAGTCTGTGAAGCTCTGCTTCTTGAAGATTCGCTCTGAAACACATGGAAGTATCACCGATTAATGAGAAAAAAATGTGCAGAAATCACTTCTCTCTCCTGTCAGCGCGATATAATATAATCTCATTCCTCTACTTCTACCTGACACCCATTACATGTCTGTCTCTCAGCCAGTGAGGTATCGCCCTGAATCGCATTAAAATGACAAAGATATAATCATAATTCCTCTAAACATCCCAGTCCTGCAGTACAGCGCTCCGCCGAATCCATCTGAACAAACACAACTATATGACAGGCTCTCCAATCATATTAGTCGGCCGTATAGCAGTATGAATACACACAAGAAACACACATGGCCAGCGGGGGAAATGAGGGTTTACACAAACAAAAGCTCTCGTTAGAGATGTGTGGCCTATGTCACCTCATCATGGCAGTGTTGCTGAGCCTGGAGACACACATCCAAGCAAACACAGACACACTGTACACACACACACACACACACACACACACACATGCATCAGCGCTGTAGACTTTACAACTGGACTAGTACTCACGTATGAATGTGTTTGGGCTTTTCCTGATTTTTCAATCAGATAGTTGTTTTCTATGGAAGTTTGTTTCTGCCATGGAATAAAACAATTTAAAAGATAATTGCAATCTTTTTCTCTCACAATTCTGACCATTTTTTCCTCCTCACAATTGTGTGATATAAAGTCAGAATTGTGTGATATAAAGTCAGAATTGTGTGATATAAAGTCAGAATTGTGAGATATAAAGTCAGAATTGTGTGATATAAAGTCAGAATTGTGTGATATAAAGTCAGAATTGTGAGATATAAAGTCAGAATTGTGTGATATAAAGTCAGAATTGTGAGATATAAAGTCAGAATTGTGTGATATAAAGTCAGAATTGTGAGATATAAAGTCAGAATTGTGAGATATAAAGTCAGAATTGTGAGATATAAAGTCAGAATTGTGTGATATAAAGTCAGAATTGTGTGATATAAAGTCAGAATTGTGTGATATAAAGTCAGAATTGTGTGATATAAAGTCAGAATTGTGAGATATAAAGTCAGAATTGTGTGATATAAAGTCAGAATTGTGTGATATAAAGTCAGAATTGTGAGATATAAAGTCAGAATTGTGTGATATAAAGTCAGAATTGTGTGATATAAAGTCAGAATTGTGTGATATAAAGTCAGAATTGTGTGATATAAAGTCAGAATTGTGAGATATAAAGTCAGAATTGTGAGATATAAAGTCAGAATTGTGAGATATAAAGTCAGAATTGTGAGATATAAAGTCAGAATTGTGTGATATAAAGTCAGAATTGTCAGATATAAAGTCAGAATTGTGTGATATAAAGTCAGAATTGAGTGATATAAAGTCAGAATTGTGTGATATAAAGTCAGAATTATGAGATATAAAGTCAGAATTGTCAGATATAAAGTCAGAATTGTGTGATATAAAGTCAGAATTGTCAGATATAAAGTCAGAATTGTGTGATATAAAGTCAGAATTGAGTGATATAAAGTCAGAATTGTGAGATATAAAGTCAGAATTGTGTGATATAAAGTCAGAATTGTGTGATATAGTCAGAATTGTGAGATATAAAGTCAGAATTGTGTGATATAAAGTCAGAATTGAGTGATATAAAGTCAGAATTGTGTGATATAAAGTCAGAATTATGAGATATAAAGTCAGAATTGTGAGATATAAAGTCAGAATTGTGTGATATAAAGTCAGAATTGTGAGATATAAAGTCAGAATTGTGTGATATAAAGTCAGAATTGTGAGATATAAAGTCAGAATTGTGTGATATAAAGTCAGAATTGTGAGATATAAAGTCAGAATTGTGTGATATAAAGTCAGAATTGTGAGATATAAAGTCAGAATTGTGTGATATAAAGTCAGAATTGTGAGATATAAAGTCAGAATTGTGAGATATAAAGTCAGAATTGTGTGATATAAAGTCAGAATTGTGAGATATAAAGTCAGAATTGTGAGATATAAAGTCAGAATTGTGTGATATAAAGTCAGAATTGTGTGATATAAAGTCAGAATTGTGATATAAAGTCAGAATTGTGTGATATAAAGTCAGAATTGAGTGATATAAAGTCAGAATTGTGAGATATAAAGTCAGAATTGTGTGATATAAAGTCAGAATTGAGATATAAAGTCAGAATTGAGTGATATAAAGTCAGAATTGTGAGATATAAAGTCAGAATTGTGTGATATAAAGTCAGAATTGTGAGATATAAAGTCAGAATTGTGTGATATAAAGTCAGAATTGTGTGATATAAAGTCAGAATTGTGATATAAAGTCAGAATTGTGAGATATAAAGTCAGAATTGTGAGATATAAAGTCAGAATTGTGTGATATAAAGTCAGAATTGTGATATAAAGTCAGAATTGAGTGATATAAAGTCAGAATTATGAGATATAAAGTCAGAATTGTGAGATATAAGGTCAGAATTGTGTGATATAAAGTCAGAATTGCGAGTTATAGTCAGAATTGTGTGATATAAAGTCAGAATTGTGAGATATAAAGTCAGAATTGTGTGATATAAAGTCAGAATTGTGTGATATAAAGTCAGAATTGAGTGATATAAAGTCAGAATTATGAGATATAAAGTCAGAATTGTGAGATATAAGGTCAGAATTGTGTGATATAAAGTCAGAATTGTGAGATATAAAGTCAGAATTGTGTGATATAAAGTCAGAATTGTGAGATATAAAGTCAGAATTGTGAGATATAAAGTCAGAATTGTGAGATATTAAGTCAGAATTGTGAGATATAAGTCAGAATTATGAGATTTAAAGTCAGAATTATGAGATATAAAGTCAGAATTATGAGATATAAAGTCAGAATTGTGTGATATAAAGTCAGAATTATGAGATATAAAGTCAGAATTTGAGATATAAAGTCAGAATTGTGAGATATTAAGTCGGAATTATGAGATTTAAAGTCGGAATTATGAGATATAAAGTCAGAATTATGATATAAAGTCAGAATTGTGTGATATAAAGTCAGAATTATGAGATATAAAGTCAGAATTGTGTGATATAAAGTCAGAATTGAGTGATATAAAGTCAGAATTGTGTGATATAAAGTCAGAATTGTGTGATATAAAGTCAGAATTGTGAGATATAAAGTCAGAATTGTGAGATATTAAGTCAGAATTGTGTGATATAAAGTCAGAATTGTGAGATATTAAGTCAGAATTGTGTGATATAAAGTCAGAATTGAGTGATATAAAGTCAGAATTGTGTGATATAAAGTCAGAATTGTGAGATATAAAGTCAGGATTGTGAGATATAAAGTCAGAATTGTGTGATATAAAGTCAGAATTGTGTGATATAAAGTCAGAATTGTGAGATATTAAGTCGGAATTATGAGATTTAAAGTCGGAATTATGAGATATAAAGTCAGAATTATGAGATATAAAGTCAGAATTGTGTGATATAAAGTCAGAATTATGAGATATAAAGTCAGAATTGTGTGATATAAAGTCAGAATTGAGTGATATAAAGTCAGAATTGTGTGATATAAAGTCAGAATTGTGAGATATAAAGTCAGAATTGTGTGATATAAAGTCAGAATTGTGTGATATAAAGTCAGAATTGTGAGATATAAAGTCAGAATTGTGTGATATAAAGTCAGAATTGTGAGATATAAAGTCAGAATTGTGTGATACAAAGTCAGAATTGTGAGATATAAAGTCAGAATTGTGTGATACAAAGTCAGAATTGTGAGATATAAAGTCAGAATTGTGTGATATAAAGTCAGAATTGTGTGATATAAAGTCAGAATTGTGTGATATAAAGTCAGAATTGTGTGATATAAAGTCAGAATTGTGAGATATAAAGTCAGAATTGTGAGATATAAAGTCAGAATTGAGTGATATAAAGTCAGAATTGTGTGATATAAAGTCAGAATTGTGAGATATAAAGTCAGAATTGTGTGATATAAAGTCAGAATTGTGTGATATAAAGTCAGAATTGTGTGATATAAAGTCAGAATTGTGAGATATAAAGTTAGAATTATGTGATATAAAGTCAGAATTGTGTGATATAAAGTCAGAATTGTGTGATATAGTCAGAATTGTGTGATATAAAGTCAGAATTGTGTGATATAAAGTCAGAATTGTGTGATATAAAGTCAGAATTGTGTGATATAAAGTCAGAATTGTGAGATATAAAGTCAGAATTATGTGATATAAAGTCAGAATTGTGAGATATAAAGTCAGAATTGAGTGATATAAAGTCAGAATTGTGAGATATAAAGTCAGAATTGTGTGATATAAAGTCAGAATTGTGAGATATAAAGTCAGATTGTGAGATATAAAGTCAGAATTGAGATATAAAGTCAGAATTATGTGATATAAAGTCAGAATTGTGAGATATAAAGTCAGAATTATGTGATATAAAGTCAGAATTGTGTGATATAAAGTCAGAATTGTGTGATATAAAGTCAGAATTGTGAGATATAAAGTCAGAATTGTGTGATATAAAGTCAGAATTGTGAGATATAAAGTCAGAATTGTGTGATATAAAGTCAGAATTGTGTGATACAAAGTCAGAATTGTGAGATATAAAGTCAGAATTGTGTGATATAAAGTCAGAATTGTGTGATATAAGTCAGAATTGTGTGATATAAAGTCAGAATTGTGATATAAAGTCAGAATTGTGAGATATAAAGTCAGAATTGTGTGATATAAAGTCAGAATTGTGAGATATAAAGTCAGAATTATGAGATATAAAGTCAGAATTGTGTGATATAAAGTCAGAATTGTGTGATATAAAGTCAGAATTGTGAGATATTAAGTCGGAATTATGAGATTTAAAGTCGGAATTATGAGATATAAAGTCAGAATTATGAGATATAAAGTCAGAATTGTGTGATACAAAGTCAGAATTGTGAGATATAAAGTCAGAATTGTGAGATATAAAGTCAGAATTGTGATATAAAGTCAGAATTGTGTGATATGAAGTCAGAATTGTGAGATATAAGTCGGAATTATGAGATATAAAGTCGGAATTATGAGATATAAAGTCAGAATTATGAGATATAAAGTCAGAATTATGAGATATAAAGTCAGAATTGTGTGATATAAAGTCAGAATTATGAGATATAAAGTCAGAATTGTGAGATATAAAGTCAGAATTATGAGATATAAAGTCAGAATTGTGTGATATAAAGTCAGAATTGTGTGATATAAAGTCAGAATTATGAGATATAAAGTCAGAATTGTGTGATATAAAGTCAGAATTGTGAGATATAAAGTCAGAATTGTGTGATATAAAGTCAGAATTGTGAGATATAAAGTCAGAATTGTGTGATATAAAGTCAGAATTGAGTGATATAAAGTCAGAATTATGAGATATAAAGTCAGAATTGTGTGATATAAAGTCAGAATTATGAGATATAAAGTCAGAATTGTGTGATATAAAGTCAGAATTGTGTGATATAAAGTCAGAATTATGAGATATAAAGTCAGAATTGTGTGATATCAAGTCAGAATTGTAAGATATAAAGTCAGAATTATGAGATATAAAGTCAGAATTGTGTGATATAAAGTCGGAATTATGAGATATAAAGTCAGAATTGTGAGATATAAAGTCAGAATTATGAGATATAAAGTCAGAATTGTGTGATATAAAGTCAGAATTGTGTGATATAAAGTCAGAATTATGAGATATAAAGTCAGAATTGTGTGATATAAAGTCAGAATTGTGAGATATAAAGTCAGAATTGTGTGATATAAAGTCAGAATTGAGTGATATAAAGTCAGAATTGTGAGATATTAAGTCAGAATTATGAGATATAAAGTCAGAATTGTGTGATATAAAGTCAGAATTGTGAGATATAAAGTCAGAATTGAGTTAAAGTCAGAATTGTGAGACATAAAGTCAGAATTGTGAGACATAAAGTCAGAATTGTGAGATATAAAGTCAGAATTGTGTGATATAAAGTCAGAATTGTGTGATATAAAGTCAGAATTGTGAGATATAAAGTCAGAATTGTGAGATATTAAGTCGGAATTATGAGATTTAAAGTCAGAATTGTGTGATATAAAGTCAGAATTGTGAGATATAAAGTCAGAATTGTGAGATATTAAGTCGGAATTATGAGATTTAAAGTCGGAATTATGAGATATAAAGTCAGAATTATGAGATATAAAGTCAGAATTGTGAGATATTAAGTCGGAATTATGAGATTTAAAGTCGGAATTATGAGATATAAAGTCAGAATTGTGAGATATAAAGTCAGAATTGTGAGATATAAAGTCAGAATTGTGAGATATAAAGTCAGAATTATGAGATATAAAGTCAGAATTGTGTGATATAAAGTCAGAATTATGAGATATAAAGTCAGAATTGTGTGATATAAAGTCAGAATTATGTGATATAAAGTCAGAATTGTGATATAAAGTCAGATTTATGAGATATAAAGTCAGAATTATGAGATATGCTACATTTGTTCTTGTTCCAGAAGCTTCACTTATACGGGCACAATAGAGGAGAAAATACGAGTGGCACTTTAAAAATCTTAAAATTTTAAATAGTACATATATCTTAACCTGGGAAATGTTTTTAAAAGTATAAAGCGCATCCCGGCTGAATTTGATTATGTGATTCTGAGCTCGCCGTTTGTCCAATAACAGCCCAGAGGAAAGTGTATATTAAACTGTTTTTATTCTGCAAACAAATGAAATGAACTGAGCAACAACTTGCAGTGTTGTTCTCTTTCCTAATCGATAATGCTGATAGTTTATATTATCATAAGTTAAAGGTCAGCAAAATGCTAATGTAAGTTTCTCATCAAAACTGAGCAGGCGTGCAGAATCACAAAGCCATTCATTTGATTTGACTTCAGGTGTAAAGAACATTAATGTTTATCAAGGGTTAGCCTCTGTTCAAACTCTCATCTGTGTTTGTCTCTCCACGACTCCTGCAAACCAAATGAGGGACTTTTTGTGAAGTTCTCAGCACGTTATATACGGGAAACCTAGCAATCTGCGTTATCTGACAGGCCGAGCATAGATTTTAGGGACACTGTACACTCTCTGATTTGTGTTCTTCTAAAGTGAATCTGGCTTGTTCTGTTCTTAAATTGTGCTGATGTAATTAGCAATTTAGCTTTGTCATTGTGATTTACTGTGTGTTGCTCTCTCTCTGCTGGCGACAGTGGAAGTCTAAAAGAATCTTTACCACAGTGTAATTTTCTATTAACAAACGACAGAATCTAAGCTCCTTCAGCACTGCACTAACGGTGAATAAGTCAATACATGCATGGATGTTCCGTTGTTCAATTAAATTCACTTTTTTTTCCTTGACATTATTAATAAAACATTATTATTTATTTATATCTATAATAATATTCTTAAAGATGTCCCAGCTAACAGAGAACGTTTTCATACGTACGATATAATAATCTATTCCCTGTTTTACTAAATCATTCATACGATATAATAATCTATTCCCTGTTTTACTAAATCATATGTACGATTATTATATTGTACGTGTGATTTAGTAAAACAGGGAACAATATAATATATCGTATGAATGATTTAGTAAAACAAGGAATGGATTATTATATCGTACGTGTGATTTAGTAAAACAGGGAACGGATTATTATATTGTACGTGTGATTTAGTAAAACAAACAAGGAATGGATTATTATATTTATGCGTGTGATTTAGTAAAACAGGGAACGGATTATTATATCGTATGAATGATTTAGTAAAACACGGAATGGATTATTATATCGTACATATGATTTAGTAAAACAAGGAATAGATTATTATATCGTATGAATGATTTAGTAAAACAGGAACGGATTATTATATTGTACGTGTGATTTAGTAAAACAGGGAACGGATTATTATATCGTACGTGTGATTTAGTAAAACAAGGAATGGATTATTATATTGTACGTGTGATTTAGTAAAACAGGGAACGGATTATTATATCGTACATGTGATTTAGTAAAACAGGAACAGATTATTATATCGCATGCGTGTGATTTAGTAAAACAGGGAACGGATTATTATATTTATGCGTGTGATTTTGTAAAACAGGAACGGATTATTATATCGTACATGTGATTTAGTAAAACAGGAACGGATTATTATATTATGCGTGTGATTTAGTAAAACAGGGAAAGGATTATTATATCGTACGTGTGATTTAGTAAAACAGGAACAGATTATTATATAAATGCGTGTGATTTAGTAAAACAGGAACGGATTATTATATTGTACGTGTGATTTAGTAAAACAGGGAATGGATTATTATATTGTACGTGTGATTTAGTAAAACAGGGAACGGATTATTATATTGTATGCGTGTGATTTAGTAAAACAGGAACGGATTATTATATTGTATGCGTGTGATTTAGTAAAACAGGGAATAGATTATTATATCGACGTGTGATTTAGTAAAACAGGAACGGATTATTATATTATGCGTGTGATTTAGTAAAACAGGGAAAGGATTATTATATCATGCGTGTGATTTAGTAAAACAGGAAAGGATTATTATATCGCGTGTGATTTAGTAAAACAGGGAATGGATTATTATATTGTATGCACGTGTGATTTAGTAAAACAGGGAATGGATTATTATATTGTATGCGTGTGATTTAGTAAAACAGGGAACGGATTATTATATTATGCGTGTGATTTAGTAAAACAGGAAGCGGATTATTATATTTATGCGTGTGATTTAGTAAAACAGGGAATAGATTATTATATAAATGCGTGTGATTTAGTAAAACAGGAACGGATTATTATATTGTATGCGTGTGATTTAGTAAAACAGGAAAGGATTATTATATCGTGCGTGTGATTTAGTAAAACAGGAATGGATTATTATATTGTACGTGTGATTTAGTAAAACAGGGAACAGATTATTATATTATGCGTGTGATTTAGTAAAACAAGGGATTGGATTATTAGGGATTGGATCCGTTCCTGTTTTACTAAACTGTATTTACCATATAATTTGTTTCTCAATTTAGGAAATCATGGCCATGTTGTACCAATCTGTTCCCATGTTTTGTTTTCTTTGGTTTTCATTTGCACAATTTAGTAAAACATATTTAGAACACATTTGTGTTAGCTGGCGTGTTCTTTTAGTGAAGTGACAGTATGGTAATGGTGGAGGATTAATGATGTTGGTGAACAATCAGGAAGTAGAATGAAGTGTAAAGGCTTCTCTCAGACTTTACTGAGGGATCTTGATTCACTGGCCTGTAGATTCTGTACACTCTTGACCTTCTGCTACGGACATTTTAAGTGCAAATACTATTCAAATATCATTTTTATGATGACAAACTATGATTAAAACGCGAATGTTTGCTGCTTTTGTTCACAGCTGCTGGCTCCAGATTTCTTTGCATGACGTGTCTGGTTTGTGCGTATGGTGATGTCAGTAATCTTCAGTGTTTGTCTGTTCTTATATTCGTCCATTAGTTCGTGTGATAGAGGCCAACTCTCTCCTCTTGTCGTTCTAGAATGAGCGTGTTGATTTGCACAGAAGAAGAGAGCGGAGTGGAAAGATGAGTGGATATGTGAGAAAATTGCGCTCATTTTTCCCGGGCATGTTCATTCATTTGTGCTAAAGCGCGCGTAGTTCTCTGAGAAATAGAAAACGCGCGCTTTACCAGACCGCCAAATTCACCTGCCAACTTCAATCCTGCACGAGCCGCCGGATCACAATGGAAACGAAACCAGCGGAACATTTATTTCGATGCTCCAAACAATATGTATCCATGAAGGCAATTTGCAAAAATTGTGCAAGTGTGGAAGATTTTCTTGTCCTCGGTTGCATTCTGCACCTCTTTACATGTTGTCCTTTGAGTTGTTCCATCAATCATTTTACCACATTAATTATGCATAACAGTCCCGCGGTCATTTGATTGCAAGTCGACATGCAGATGTTTTCTTTCAGTCATTCGCAAGGGGGCGATGAAGGGTTGCCATCTAATGCCTGCCATCTATCAGATGCACGCGCGATGAACTCCGAGGCGTCGCTGAATTGTTAGTGTGTGCCTCTATATTCCCTCACCCATCAGTGCAAGATTGCATGCATACTCTCTGTGCCTGTGTGTGTGTGTGTGAGAGAGAGAGAGAGAGAGAGAGAGAGAGAGAGAGAGAGAGAGAGAGAGAGAGAGAGAGAGAGAGAGAGCGATGTTGAAATAATAACACCGAGACACGATGCAGAGATGCACTTTAAAGGCACTCACTCTTTCGTGCTCTTTGCACATCGCTCTCTGGTCAAATTGGAACAATACCGGCTGCATTTTAAAGCTCAGGAAAACTTTTCACTCAATGCAAAATAATAGTAATGGGATATGAGAGGTGCGCCGACTTTTGGCACCGCGCGCATGTGATAAAACTCACGGGAGGTTTTAGTAAGCCATGGTGGAATAAAGGCTTTTAATATTTTCACAACAACACCAAAAAAAAAAAACCCGAGTGCCTTGGCCTGATATTTATTGTTTTTTTTTTTGTGTATGATTTGGATCGTCCCTATAACCATAGAGCACCGGGATACCGTTTTTACACCCCTCGAAGCACTTTTTTTGTTGTTGCATTTTTTGCTTTACGCATGGGAGGTTGTTTGACCTGTTGGCTTTTGAAATCGATATTCACACGTTAAGCTGGAGAGAGAGAGAGAGAGAGAGAGAGAGAGAGAGAGAGAGAGAGAGAGAGAGAGAGAGAGAGAGAGACGCAAAGTCTACACTGCGCGCGCGCTTTCGAGTGAGAGAACGCAACACAGTTTCTTTTTTAAACACCAAACGGGTGCGGTAATGAGGGCATTAGGCGCGAGCGCCAGCTGACAGCAGAAGTTGCCACCGTTCGTTCCCACACCAACTTTTCACCTCCGTAACACCCGAAACCCGCGAATGGATGTGCACTTCACTAATGACAAGGACTCCGAGAGCTGAGCCTCCGCGTTGCCTTAATAACTCCGAGAGCGCGGGCGTACAGCTCCAGTCTGCGAGAGCACCTGCCTCGAGCTCTTCCCCCTCGGATGGTTTTGGGTCGGTGGTGTGTGTCCGGTATATGTTCACTCAACGGGACTAGTGTTCTCTAGGAACGGTGCGATGAGGCTGCTCTGCTGGAGCCTTCTGCTGCTCATCCAATGGATTCTGAGAAAGGTATGAAGCTCGTTTCTGTGAGTTTCGCGTCTGTAAATGTGAAGATTTCTGTAAACTTGAGATGAAGCGCTGTGTGATGCGTTGCAAATCAGCAATTGCGCGTGAACTGATTGTTCTTTAAAAAACAAATCTGTGATTTCATGCTGAATGCATGCGCTGAAATGCAATCAGTTCTTCAAATCTGAGGATAGAATTAACTTGAGCTCTTAAAAACAAAGTTTCTATATTGGCACCGATGGTTGCATGACCATCGCTTAACAACACTAAAGATTCTTCACAGCATAAAACTGATCACTGAAAGATCACATCCTTCTATGGCATCGCCCTTTTGCAATATTCTTCATATTCATATAGCACAGAGTTGACCCTGTATCTAAAGTGCATGTGTGCATTAGGGCAAATTGAGGTGTTGAGATCTCTCTTGGAAGCACAGTATCAAAAATATACTTCACATGTTCACTGTTCTTTATGTGTAATGTATATTAAAGTCTCTCATAAACAGGCATGTGTGTGAGCAGCCACACACACCTCTCACTGGCTTGTGAAGAACACATAAAAAGGCGACTTCTATATTTATTTCGCTTGAGAACGGCTGTTTAGAAATGATATGGAATCACGCAGCTGCTGATAATAACATCATTCTTCTGTGAAGACAGGTAATGTGACGGCCTTTTGATGTGGGTTACCTGAAATAAAACATTTGATGATGAAGTTTCGTCATCTGATGTTAACACACACTGTCTGGAAAAGGCCACACTTTGCTGTTTGGGATCCGGCTTGAGTAACACTCATTCACTGAGGAGTCAAACACACCTCAGAGACGCCTGGAGGGAGAAGGCCGGGGTCGGGGTTGGGTGTGTGCAGTTTATCAGGGGTGTTTTTATAAGGCAAGCGCCATCTTATTGATGATGCCATTACCACCCTCTGTAAGTGTGATCATGTCATAATGACCCGACTGTAAATCCCAGTCTTGCAGAAATATGGCTTTTATGCTTGCACGCTTTATTAATGCCTTTATTCTCTTCTCCACTTTTGTCCAATATTATCTCTTTTTTTTACATGGCTCATTTTTAGGGATCATGCACTGAGTGATTATTAAAGCATATTTTACTTTAACCTACATTTTTATGGCAGCGTGCGTACGTCGAGAGGCTGTAAAATCCATCTCTTGATGTTTGTCCCCTTCATATGCGATGTGCATATGAAATGTCTTAGTATTTTAAGCTGGTTTTCATATGTCATAAGTGTGCTCAGTGGAACGGTGTGTGAGTGCATTGTGAAATGAATGCTGTCTTATCCGCTCCTAATAAATGGATCCAATTTACAAAGCTGCATGTATTTAAAAAAAGTTGCACCAGCAGGAGGTTCTTCTCACCCACCCGTTCAAACCCCACCCGCTTTACTTGTGTAATCCATCATATTAATGATAAAAGCAGTCGTATTACTGACTCCAGCCTGAGTGCTGCCTTTATTGCAGGGTTTAATGTCTAATCTTTGATGATTGATATGATAAGAGGATATTGTGTTCCTATTAAAGGGGTTTATTTAGTGCACGAGACCGCTCTCTCTGATTGACAGGTGACTGAAGCTTGAGCTTGTGATGGTTGAAGCGCAATGATGATGATGGGATTTAAGGCTGTACTAAAGAGGTGTCGTATGCATGCATGTGTGTGTGTGTGTGTGTGTGTGTGTGTGTGTGTGTGTGTGTGTGTGTGTGTGTGTGTGTGTGTGTGTGCACATTTATCCGTATGCATGCATTAAAACACAGTAATTCCTCAATGGCATCACTGGTTTGGGAACATGAGTGTGTTATTCACTGATGATGATGTGTGGTCTGATTGACAGAGTCTGGAGGTTAATGAATGCTCTGAAGAAACAGATCTCACTTGACTTAAGCCTGCAATTAAAGTGAATTATTGGGGAAGCCCAACGCTGCGGTTCTCATATTGACGCAGCAGTTAAGTCTTTATGTGGATTTGTCTCACTTAAACCGTGTCCTAACCAGGCGTGACACGACAAGTAATTCATCTGTCCACTCTGAAAGCCATTAGCCGATGTGTCGGAGAGCGCAGCCGTGACCGACCCACTCACGAAGCATCGGTCATGACGTCATCAAAGCAGCTGCAATTTAAAAGCTGTTTATTATAATAATACAAATATGACTAAATGTGTGCAATGCATATGTGTAAATTTCAATATATCTTTTTATTCTTATAATAAATGGCTTAAAATGTACTCGATTACATCACACGCAGTGATTCATGGTCACTGGTGCGGTTGTGCTCCATATAGACACAACAGTCGGATTCCAGAAGTCAAAAGTCTATTCGGTTTCTCCATATGGAAATAGATTTTTAACGATAACTTATAAAATCTTATAAGACAGCCTTACTGTGTGTGTGTGTGTGTGTGTGTGTGTGTGGCCTATTAAAGGGGTTTATTAGCCTGCATTATTTCAATTTAGTTGTTGAATTTGTGGTGAAAAACTACGTTACCCATGATGCCCACCAATCAGAGAGAATGCAACAAAAGAGCTCCGCCCACTCCCATGAAGCTCCTCGAATTACGCTCACAATATCATTGCAATAATCTTAAAATATTTAGTTTTTATATACATAATCCACATTTTGTATATTTCTCCATAATTTTTAATTTAGTTATACCATTGGCAGTGCTTCATGGGATTTGTAGTTTTTTCTCTCTCGCTAGTCTTGTACATTTGTATTATTTTATTTTTATTTTTTTGCTTCAAATCAGAGTTTGTAGTGTTATGATTCACCTCGTAGCTTGGTTCTTGGCTTTTAACGCTTTTATAAAGACTTTCTGCAATGAGAAATTAATTTACAAAATACTCCTGAAATTGAAGAAGTGGGCGGGGACTGTTGCATATAGTCATGTGGAGCCGGACTATGGACCAATGAGAGTTCAGTCAGTATGAATCTGTGGTGAAAAACTACATTACCCATGATGCTGTACAAAAATTCCACCAAGCAGAATGCGCCAAGAACTCTTCAGCTCCGCCCACTCACACGAAGCACCGCGGATTAAGAAATCAATCTCCCTACCCTCTCAAAATACTTAAATACTTGCATATTTTGCTATAATCTTAAAATATTTTGTTTTTATATACTTACAATTTTCTCCATTTAAAAAAAAAACAGTTATGCTGTTGCAATGCCTCATGGGATTTGTAGTTCTTTCCCTCACTACACAATCTTTTTGCTTCAAATCAGAGTTTGTAGTGTTATGATTCACCTCGTAAAGCCTGGGTCATGGCTTTTAACGCTTTTATCAAGACATGTTGGAATGAGAAATTAATGGAAAAAATACTGAGCTCCGTTTTTGCAAAACGTTTTGTTTTTATATACAAAATATACATTTTTTAAATGAGTCGTTTTAAATTTCTCCATCATTTTTAATTCGATTATGCTTCATGGGATTTGTAGTTCTTTCCCTCACTACATATATTTATTTATTTTTGGCTTAAAATGAAAGTTTGTAGTGTTATGATTCACCTCGTAGCTTGGTTCTTGGCTTTTAACGCTTTTATCAAGACTTTTTTGAATGAGAAATTAATTTAAAAAAATACTCCCGGATTTGAAGAATTGGGCGGGGACTGTTGCACGGTACAGTCATGTGGAGCCGGACTATGGACCAATGAGAGTTCAGTCTGATTCAGTCAGGGACGGCCCACAGATTTACACTGAAGAGCCATGGCTGGTTAGTGTTTGGTGTTCGTATCGTTTCAGATGATTTGGGAGCACAGCTGAGGTTTTAAATATACATACAGCGAGCTCTTGTCACATCACTTCAGCTGTAGAGTAACAAGCAGAACTGTGATTTCTTCTGTTCATTACATTATTTATCGCACGTCTACCTCATCAATAAATAAGACCAAGGCAAGTGATATAAATCGCCACGTTCGCAGCAACATTTTTTTTAAAGATGTGAAGTTGAGTTAAAAATACAGAAATGAATAATGATGTGTACGTTTACAAGCCCTCTTGAAGCGGAGCTGCCCAAGGTCTTTTTCAGCAGCCACTTTATTCATCAAACCTCCCGTCTGCGTGACTGATGGGGAGAGAAGCTGCAGGAAAAGCTCCAGATT
>CM040921.1:757500-770000 GCA_023029165.1 Gobiocypris rarus | reverse complement strand
TGAGTTGCGAGCGTGACGCTCTACTGTTCTTTCTTGTAAAACCAAATGTATTTATGTAACACAGTTATTGATAACGCAGATGATCTCAAAAAGGCCAAACGTCATCTAATTAATCAGCGCTAATAGAGTACAGCATTAATACGAGATTTCTCATTCTGTACACGCATCAACACATCACCTGTGTGTGTGTGTGTGTGTTTGTGTGTGTGTGTGTGTGTGTGTGTGTGTGTGTGTGTGTGTGTGTGTGTGTGTGTGTGTGTGTGTGTGTGTGTGTGTGTGTGTGTGTGTGTGTATGAGTCTGTGTGTGTGTGTGTGTGTGTGTGTGTGTGTGTGTGTGTGTGTGTGTGTGTGTGTGTGTGTATGAGTCTGTGTGTGTGTGTGTGTGTGTGTGTGTGTGTCAATTGTGTGTGTGTGTGTGTGTGTGAGTCTGTGTGTGTGTGTGTGAGTCTGTGTGTGTGTGTGTGTGTGTGTGTGTGTGTGTGTGTGTGTGTGTGTGTGTGTGTGTGTGTGTGTGTGTGTGTGTGTGTGTGTGTGTGTGTGTGTGTGTGTGTCTGTCTGTGTGTGTGTGTGTGTGTGTGTGTATGAGTCTGTGTGTGTGTGTGTGTGTGTGTGTGTGTGTGTGTGTGTGTGTGTGTGTGTGTGTGTGTGTGTATGAGTCTGTGTGTGTGTGTGTGTGTGTGTATGAGTCTGTGTGTGTGTGTGTGTGTGTGTGTGTGTGTGAGTGTGTGTGTGTGTGTGTGTGTGTGTGTGTGTGTGTGTGTGTGTGTGTGTGTGTGTGTGTGTGTGTGAGTGTGTGTGTGTGTGTGTGTGTGTGTGTGTGTGTGTGTGTGTGTGTGTGTGTGTGTGTGTGTGTGTGTGTGTGTGTGTGTGTATGTTTTCACCTCGCCGTTGTTCGCTCATGTCAAAAGTCACGGCACAGCTCATATAACGGTGTGTGTGTGTGTGTGTGTGTGTGTGGTTGTGCTCAAGCTTCTTGCACATTACATCTTCCAGACAAAGAGGGAGGAGATGCTAATAGATTATAATGTCTAAATGTGAATCAATTTGTGTGTGTGTGTGTGTGTGTGTGTGTGTGTGTGTATGTTTTTCACCTCACCGTTGTTCGCTCATGTCAAAAGTCTGGCACAGCTCATTTAGCTCATAAACACGCTGTGTGTTTGAAGATACACTGTAAAAACCTAAAGGTTTCACTCAAATATCTCTGAAATAACTTATGATATTAAGCAGAACTTGAACCGGATCAGTTATTTTAACTACAATTTAATTCAATAATGTGTGTGTGTATGTGTGTGTGTGTGTGTGTGTGTGTGTGTGTGTGTGTGTGTGTGTTATAATTGGTAGTTTTTTAAAAGTGTGATTTATTCCTGTGATCAAAGCTGAATTTATCATCATTACTCCAGTCTTCAGTGTCACATGACCCTTCACTAATCATTCTCATATGAGGATCTGATGATCAACACACATTTATGATTATTATCAGTGTTGAGAACAGTTCATATTTCTGTGGAAACTGATGCATTTGATTTCTCAGGATTCTTTGATGAATAGAAAGTTCAAAAGAACAGCATTTATTAGAAATATAATATTTTGTAACATTATAAATGTCTTTACTGTCACTTTTGATCAATTTAATGCATCCTTGATGAATAAATGTATTAATTAACAGAAATATGAACTGTTCTCAACACTGATAATAATCATAACTGTGTGTTGATCATCAGATCCTCATATGAGAATGATTAGTGAAGGGTCATGTGACACTGAAGACTGGAGTAATAATGACATCTGATTTACATTATAATAATATCTCACAATTTTTACTGTATTTTTGATCTAATAAACACAGCTTTGTTTCTAAATCTGAGCTTCAGTCTCTTTGAAATGAGTCTTGACTGCATGTGCCATATACATTCTTAATATATTTATGCTTTTTTTTGACTGGCAATAAAATATTGAAAGTGTTTGTGAATATTGCAATGATATCTTAATGCTTTTGTGGATATTAAACATGTTAATATGTTAACTTTAGTGGCAATAAGAGCATCACAGTTGGGAAGTTTGATTAATGTCCATGAATCAGTTCAGTCGAGTCGGTTCTGATTCAATCATTAGTTTGCATTTTCACACACAAAATAACAGTTTGTGGAAGACAAATTTTTTTTTTAAACATTTTTAATTTACAGTATTTGGTGACAATGGATGTGTGGTGAAAATAGCATCTCTTTTAACTGACAAAAAGAGTGAATATAAGCAACACTTAAAAATAAAGGTTTTTTTGTTGCACTGATGCTATAAAATAATAGATTTTAAAAATCTAAAGACGCTTCTGTGGAACTGAAAGATTCCCTGAGGTTTGTCATGGAACCAGTGAAGAGCCTTAGAGTGTAAAGGCTGAAGAATATTGCGATATAATTGTTTCATCAGCCTCAGTATCTCCTGACACGCCTGCGAAGCGCAGAAACAAAAGGCGAAGGCGTTCACAGTTTAGCAGGTGGCGTCTTGTCACGTCGCTTACCAGATGTACAAAAGAGGACAAAGACTCGCATTACTGCACAATTACCAGCGTAGAGCTCCTGCCACCGCGACCAGAGCTCCGTGCATGAAGACTTTCACATCGAGGTTCTGTGAGCCTGACTCGCGCTCATGTGTCGAGAAAGGAATCTGCTGGTGTGAAGGTCTCAGTCTGCGATTGTCTCCGCGTGAGACGTTGATTCGAGTCTTTGTGTCTGTTTTGCATGTGATAATGAAGCCACTGGGAGAAAGGAAGAGGAACAGGGGGTGAGGTGAGACAACAATTGGCCAGCGACCAAAAGAAATGGAGAGGTGGTACATAGACACATCCCAAGACGTGCGAAAGTGAAGAGAGGGGTAGATGTAGAGATAGAGAGCATCTGTAGAGATGGTCAGTCCGCATTAACCTCAATCTCTCATTATGCTATTATCACAACTTGTTTTCTTTAACATGCAGAGGTTCTGCATTCCCTTCTGTAACTGTTTCATTGATCTGAGCTCATGCACATTCATTTTTGAGTGGTGGTGGGGATTATACAAACAATATAAAAAAAATTATCATTTGGGAAGTTGTTAAACCCTGTGAGAGTAAAGTGATTCAGTTTTAATCCAATGCAATAACATTAACTGGCGTTTTCAGGAAACACAGATCCTCTGTGGGTCAAAACGATCGAAACGCAATGTGAGGGTTAAGATTGCATCGCTGCCCTAGTTAGCAAGTCATCAGAGATACGGGCGGATTGGCATCAGTGTGTTTTCCTTTTTAACACACACACACACACACATTCGCAAGCAGGAAAATAGTTCACATCAGCAGGGAGGCACATGTGCTAAACCGCATGCATGCGGCGTCCTCGTCCACGAGTCTGACTGCGTGCCGAACCTGCGCTGAACATGACCCGTCAACAGAAGAGTGTTTCCCATCATCACCTCGCGGTTCTGCACTGGTGCGACCGCACGCTCATGCACCAGTGAGTTTACACACGTCTGAAAAGATTCCCATTAAGTTATGAAAACATTATGTTTTCTGAGCGTTACTCTTGAGTGTTCTCTGAGCGTTACTCTTGAGTGTTCTCTGAGCGTTACTCTTGAGTGTTACTCTTGAGTGTTCTCTGAGCGTTACTCTTGAGTGTTCTCTGAGCGTTACTCTTGAGTGTTACTCTTGAGTGTTCTCTGAGCGTTACTCTTGAGTGTTCTCTGAGTGTTACTCTTGAATGTTCTCTGAGTGTTACTCTTGAGTGTTCTCTGAGCGTTACTCTTGAGTGTTCTCTGAGCGTTACTCTTGAGTGTTCTCTGAGTGTTACTCTTGAGTGTTCTCTGAGCGTTACTCTTGAGTGTTCTCTGAGCGTTACTCTTGAGTGTTCTCTGAGCGTTACTCTTGAATGTTCTCTGAGCGTTACTCTTGAGTGTTCTCTGAGCGTTACTCTTGAGTGTTCTCTGAGCGTTACTCTTGAATGTTCTCTGAGCGTTACTCTTGAGTGTTCTCTGAGCGTTACTCTTGAGTGTTCTCTGAGCGTTACTCTTGAGTGTTCTCTGAGCGTTACTCTTGAATGTTCTTTGAGCGTTACTCTTGAGTGTTCTCTGAGCGTTACTCTTGAGTGTTCTCTGAGCGTTACTCTTGAGTGTTCTCTGAGCGTTACTCTTGAGTGTTCTCTGAGCGTTACTCTTGAATGTTCTCTGAGCGTTAATCTTGAATGTTCTCTGAGCGTTACTCTTGATTGTTCTCTGAGCGTTACTCTTGAATGTTCTCTGAGCGTTACTCTTGAGTGTTCTCTGAGCGTTACTCTTGAGCGTTCTCTGAGTGTTACTCTTGATTGTTCTCTGAGCGTTACTCTTGAGTGTTCTCTGAGCATTACTCTTGAGTGTTCTCTGAGCGTTACTCTTGAATGTTCTTTGAGCGTTACTCTTGAGTGTTCTCTGAGCGTTACTCTTGAGTGTTCTCTGAGCGTTACTCTTGAGTGTTCTCTGAGTGTTACTCTTGAGTGTTCTCTGACTGTTCTCTGAGCGTTACTCTTGAGTGTTCTCTGAGCGTTACTCTTGAATGTTCTCTGAGCGTTACTCTTGAGTGTTCTCTGAGTGTTACTCTTGAGTGTTCTCTGACTGTTCTCTGAGCGTTACTCTTGAGTGTTCTCTGAGTGTTCTCTGAGCGTTACTCTTGAGTGTTCTCTGAGCGTTACTCTTGAATGTTCTCTGAGCGTTACTCTTGAGTGTTCTCTGACTGTTCTCTGAGCGTTACTCTTGAGTGTTCTCTGAGTGTTCTCTGAGCGTTACTCTTGAGTGTTCTCTGAGCGTTACTCTTGAATGTTCTCTGAGCGTTACTCTTGAGTGTTCTCTGAGCGTTACTCTTGAATGTTCTCTGAGCGTTACTCTTGAGTGTTCTCTGAGCGTTACTCTTGAGTGTTCTCTGAGCGTTACTCTTGAATGTTCTCTGAGCGTTAGTCTTGAATGTTCTCTGAGCGTTACTCTTGAGTGTTCTCTGAGCGTTACTCTTGAGTGTTCTCTGAGCGTTACTCTTGAGTGTTCTCTGAGCGTTACTCTTGAGTGTTCTCTGAGCGTTAGTCTTGAATGTTCTCTGAGCGTTACTCTTGAGTGTTCTCTGAGTGTTACTCTTGAGTGTTCTCTGACTGTTCTCTGAGCGTTACTCTTGAGTGTTCTCTGAGTGTTCTCTGAGCGTTACTCTTGAGTGTTCTCTGAGCGTTACTCTTGAATGTTCTCTGAGCGTTACTCTTGAGTGTTCTCTGAGCGTTACTCTTGAATGTTCTCTGAGCGTTACTCTTGAGTGTTCTCTGAGCGTTACTCTTGAGTGTTCTCTGAGCGTTACTCTTGAATGTTCTCTGAGCGTTAGTCTTGAGTGTTCTCTGAGCGTTACTCTTGAGTGTTCTCTGAGCGTTACTCTTGAGTGTTCTCTGAGCGTTACTCTTGAGTGTTCTCTGAGCGTTACTCTTGAGTGTTCTCTGAGCGTTAGTCTTGAATGTTCTCTGAGCGTTACTCTTGAGTGTTCTCTGAGCGTTACTCTTGAATGTTCTCTGAGCGTTACTCTTGAGTGTTCTCTGAGCGTTACTCTTGAGTGTTCTCTGAGCGTTACTCTTGAGTGTTCTCTGAGCGTTACTCTTGAGTGTTCTCTGAGCGTTACTCTTGAGTGTTCTCTGAGCGTTACTCTTGAGTGTTCTCTGAGCGTTACTCTTGAATGTTCTCTGAGCGTTACTCTTGAATGTTCTCTGAGCTTTACTCTTGAGTGTTCTCTGAGCGTTACTCTTGAGTGTTCTCTGAGCGTTACTCTTGAGTGTTCTCTGAGCGTTAGTCTTGAATGTTCTCTGAGCGTTACTCTTGAGTGTTCTCTGAGCGTTACTCTTGAATGTTCTCTGAGCGTTACTCTTGAGTGTTCTCTGAGCGTTACTCTTGAGTGTTCTCTGAGCGTTACTCTTGAGTGTTCTCTGAGCGTTACTCTTGAGTGTTCTCTGGCGTTACTCTTGAAGCGTTCTCTGAGCGTTACTCTTGAGTGTTCTCTGAGCGTTACTCTTGAGCGTTCTCTGAGCGTTACTCTTGAGTGTTCTCTGAGCGTTACTCTTGAGTGTTCTCTGAGTGTTACTCTTGAGTGTTCTCTGAGCGTTACTCTTGAGTGTTCTCTGAGTGTTACTCTTGAGTGTTCTCTGAGTGTTCTCTGAGTGTTACATTTAAAAACACTAGACATATTTCCAACTAAAATGCTTATAAACAATGTTTTGAGAACATTATTAAAGATATTATGTTTAAAACTTTAAACATAATATTAACGTTACTGAAAACACTCTCTGTTAGCGGGTTTGTGCATGTCCCGTCAACAGAAGCAGGATCATGTTTCCTATCATCACCTTGTGTTTCTTCATTTGTGCGATGTGTTCAGGTCGACGGCAGTGTTTTAGATGCGTCTGCATGCTGTGCAGGTTCATGCATGCGTCCTTGTTTTCTCTGGCTGGCCGCAGTGGACTCGCAGACCTCAGTGATTAATAACGACACACCTGTGCTAGATATACGACTCTGGATTTTGTGCTTGTAATGAAATATTATGGAGTAATCCGAGCGATGTTCAGCACTATAACACGAGTGTGTTCAGGGTCAGAGCGGTGCGCACCGGCTCAACATCAAGGATTAGTTTCTATCATTTTTTTAATATCTCTCCCATGGCTTGTAATGCATTAATTTAGACACACATTGAATTTATTGGAGAGGGGGTGAAGGGAAAAAAGGCAATAGTCTTTTTTCTGAAATAATGATCTGTGTAGGCTGTGCCTCTGGACAAAAAAGAGCTATAATAATAATGACAAATAGAAGGATGAAAATCGGCCCCAAATCCTGCCGACATACACGAGTATCAGGGCTTTTATTAAAAATTTTAATATCAAAGCCCTTGTACCACCCGAATCAAATTATAATTTGAAAGAAGGATGAATAAAATGGAACACAAGAAAAGAAGTGTTGACATTGTGTCGTTTGAGATGGAATTGGCGGCCTGGATCTTCCTCCGATCTGGAGGGGTTTCATTTGGTGACGTCTCCTTCATACTGCCTGCCTTCTGCTTTTAAGGGAATATTAAAGGCTATTCAGGTCAGGAAGGAAGAGAAACACTCGCATTGATTTCATCATGACGTTGAACTGCTTCAGAATGTTATTTAGCAATGCATTATTAATCAAATATGACAATTATAATGTCTATTTCAATATGTATGACGGTTTCCACAAAAATCTGAAGCTGTTCTCAACACTGATAATAATCATAAATGTGTGTTGATCATCAAATCCTCATATGAGAATGATGAGTGAAGGGTCATGTGTCACTGAAGACTGGAGTAATGATGATAAATTCAGCTTTGATCACAGGAATAAATCACACTGCACTATACACTCACCTAAAGGATTATTAGGAGCACACACTAATACTGTGTTCAACCCCCTTTCTCCTTAATTCTACGTGGCATTGATTCAACAAGGTGCTGAAAGCATTCTTTAGAAATGTTGGCCCATATTGATAGGATAGCATCTTGCAGTTGATGGAGATTTGTGGGATGCACATCCAGGGCACGAAGCTCCCATTCCACCACATCCCAAAGATGCTCTATTGGGTTGAGATCTGGTGACTGTGGGGGCCATTTTAGTTCAGTGAACTCATTGTCATGTTCAAGAAACCAATTTGAAATGATTGGAGCTTTGTGACGGTGCATTATCCTGCTGGAAGTAGCCATCAGAGGATGGGCACATGTGGTCATAAAGGGATGGACATGGTCAGAAACAATGCTCAGGTAGGCCGTGGCATTTAAACCATGCCCAATTGGCACTAAGGGGCCTAAAGTGTGCCAAGAAAACACCCCCACACCATTACACCACCACCACCAGCCTGCACAGTGAAAACATCACACCATTACACCACCACCACCAGCCTGCACAGTGAAAACACCCCCACACCATTACACCACCACCACCAGCCTGCACAGTGAAAACATCCCCCACACCATTACACCACCACCACCAGCCTGCACAGTGAAAACATCCCCACACCGTTACACCACCACCACCAGCCTGCACAGTGAAAACACCCCCACACCATTACACCACCACCACCAGCCTGCACAGTGAAAACATCCCCACACCATTACACCACCACCACCAGCCTGCACAGTGAAAACACCCCACACCATTACACCACCACCACCAGCCTGCACAGTGAAAACATCCCCACACCATTACACCACGCCACCAGCCTGCACAGTGAAAACATCCCCACACCATTACACCACCACCAGCCTGCACAGTGAAAACATCCCCACACCATTACACCACCGCCACCAGCCTGCACAGTGAAAACATCCCCCACACCATTACACCACCACCACCAGCCTGCACAGTGAAAACATCCCCACACCATTACACCACCACCACCAGCCTGCACAAGGCATGATGGATCATGTTCTCATTCTGTTTACACCAAATTCTGACTCTACCATCTGAATGTCTCAACAGAAATCGAGACTCATCAGACCAGGCAACATTTTTCCAGTCTTCAACTGTCCAATTTTGGTGAGCTCGTGCAAATTGTAGCCTCTTTTTCCTATTAGTAGTGGAGATGAGTGGTACCCGGTGGGGTCTTCTGCTGTTGTAGCCCATCCACCTCAAGGTTGTGTGTGTTGTGGCTTCACAAATGCTTTGCTGCATACCTCGGTTGTAACGAGTGGTTATTTCAGTCAAAGTTGCTCTTCTATCAGCTTGAATCAGTCGGCCCATTCTCCTCTGACCTCTAGCATCAACAAGGCATTTTCTCCCACAGGACTGCCGCATACTGGATGTGTTTCCCTTTTCACACCATTCTTTGTAAACCCTAGAAATGGTTGTGTGTGAAAATCCCAGTAACTGAGCAGATTGTGAAATACTCAGACCGGCCCGTCTGGCACCAACAACCATGCCACGCTCAAAATTGCTTAATTCACTGCTTACTAGATTTATGATCAGGTAAATGCAGCCTTGGTGTAAAACAGCTATTTTAAATCATAATAATATTTCACAATTTTTACTGTATTTTTGATCAAATAAATGCAGCCTTGGTGAGCAGAAGACACTTCTTTAAAAAACTTTTGACCACAAAATGCACTTTTTCTCTTTGATTTTTGTGCTGTTTTGCAAATGAAAACACAATGTTTGCCACATTATAGATTTGTGAATGTTGTTCGATGTTGACTTTAAAATACTCCATTCACTGTTTGTGAATCGTATATTTCCAGATGTGATTTTCCCAGGAGAACCTTGTCTTTTCTTCCTGCATTAGGACAGACTTCATCATCTCTCTGTATCTCCATCTTCCTCTTCAGCATCCTTCCTCCACCCCGTCTCTCTCTTCCTCTTCCTCTTCCTCCTCCCTTCTTTGATGCCGTCTCCGTTCCCCGGGCCTCGCTGCTGCCCCTGATTAAAATGGAGCCCATGTCGGAATAATAAATGTGAGACGGATTCCATGTCTTACGGCCTGAAGTTTGTGCATGAAGCTCTGGCTGCACTGGCCATGTTGAAGCCCTCTATGTGTGTGTGTGTGTGTGTGTGTGTGTGTTTTGAGGTCTTTGGTGGCTGTTCTTGGACGGCAGACAGCAGCCTGAAGTGTTGAATAATATAGATGCTCAGCTTGGGTTGTTCTTAATTAGACTGAAGGCATCATCACGCTCCTTTAACTGTGTCCAACTTCACCCGGAGGAAACTCGTAGAGACAGACACACACAGGACCCGTCTCACATCGCTCATTGTGACTCTGCTTCACACCGGCCTCTTTAGCGCTTTCATTTTGTATTTAATTTCTGACATTTGTTGTCTTCTGATGTGACCATCAGTATCAGATGTGAACGGAAATGCTTGCGGTGCTTTGGAACACAGACCTAAAGTTGGTCAGATTCAAACACACTTAAAATAAGGAAAGTTAATAAAGTTATCAAAGTTGAAGTTTACTGGAAAGCATATGTTCTAAGCTAACCTTTTTGTATTTTATACAAAATATATATTTGACAAAATAATTTGGCCCATAAAAGTTCTATAAAATTAAAGCCATTTGACTAACCAAGTTGTGTTCCAAATTTGCAGTTGATTTCACAAAAATTGAGCCGCTAAAATGTATTAAAGCAAGGTTTCCATGTCCAATTCCAAAGCAGTTTTCACAGGATGAATTTTGAGTGTTTAAATATTCAATTACTAAAATATGTTATATGGACAAAAACAGTAGTGTTTTTACTTTGTTAATGTACTTAATTAATTTTCTGGATAAATCAGCGTTTTTGAACAAATCTCTTAAGTGAATGAATCAATGACTCAGTCAAAAAGACTTCACTTGTTTCATTACTGGATGAATCAGTGTTTTTGAATGAATCTTCTGAATGAATGATTCAATGACACTTATAAAGACTTCACTTGTTTCATTACTGGATGAATGAATGCTTTTGAAGCGAATCACTTGAATGAACGATTCAATGACTCGCTCATAAAGACTTCACTTGTTTCATTACTGGATGAATGAATGCTTTTGAACGAATTTCTTGAGTGAATGATTCAATGTCTCACTCATTAAGACTTCACTTGTTTCATTACTGATGAATGAAGGCTTTTGGGCATTGAATCTCTTGAGTGAATGATTCAATGAGTCACTCATAAAGACTTCACTAGTTCCATTACTGGATGAATCAGTGTTTTTGAATGAATCTTCTGAATGAATGAATGAACGATTCAATGACTCGCTCATAAAGACTTCACTTGTTTCATTACTGGATGAATAAAGCGCTTTTGAGCAATTTCTTGAGTGATTGATTCAATGATTCAAAAACGCTGATTCATTTAGTAATGAAAGAAGAGAAGTCTTTATGAGTGAGTCATTGAATCATTCACTCAAGAGATTCATTCAAAAACACTGATTCATCCAGTAATGAAACAAGTGAAGTCTTATGAGTGAGTCATTGAATCATTCACTCAAGAGATTTGTTCAAAAGCATTGATTCATCCAGTAATGAAACAAGTGAAGTCTTTATGAGTGAGTCATTGAATCATTCACTCAATGAGATTTGTTCAAAAACACTGATTCATTAGTAATGAAACAAGAGAAGTCTTTATGAGTGATTCATTGAATCATTCACTCAAGAGATTCATTCAAAAACACTGATTCATCAGTAATGAAACAAGTTAAGTCTTTATGAGTGAGTCATTGAATCATTCACTCAAGAGATTTGTTCAAAAGCACTGATTCATCCAGTAATGAAACAAGTGAAGTCTTTATGAGTGAGTCATTGAATCATTCATTCAAGAGATTTGTTCAAAAACACTGATTCATCCAGTAATGAAACAAGTGAAGTCTTAATGAGTGAGTCATTGAATCATTCACTCAAGAGATTTGTTCAAAAGCACTGATTCATCCAGTAATGAAACAAGTGAAGTCTTCATGAGTGAGTCATTGAATCATTCACTCAAGAGATTTGTTCAAAAGCACTGATTCATCCAGTAATGAAACAAGTGAAGTCTTTATGAGTGAGTCATTGAATCATTCACTCAATCATTTTACAGCTCTGTTCTCTTATTGGATGACACTATTGATTCCAGTCGTGCAGTTGAGACACAGACGACTTTCAAGTGTGCTTGAGTTTGTGTAGTAGAGCACACTGAGATACACACAACATGCATACTTACATACCAACACACACTAAATACCCTCGATACCGTATCATGCAAAACATAGGGCCCTACTCTTAGACAATATTTGCACTTGTGTGTGTGTGTGTGTGTGTGTGTGTGTGTGTGTGTGTGTGTGTGTGTGTGTGTGTGTGTGTGTGTGTGTGTGTGTGTGTTGATATTTGATTGTTGAATCAACAGTGAACCTCCGTGCAGTGAGCGCTGATGTCAGAGCCGTGTGCGGGAACGCTTCTGTTGTGACGGCTCTCCATATGTTCAGTTCTGGCTCCGCTCACACGCGACGCATCCCTGAGGACGACGCATGTGTTGGTGGAGCTTCAGGATGTGACAGCCTGAGCGTCATAAAGATAAAGCTTCATAACCTTTCACCAGCAACTCGCCACACACCAGTCCTCACGAGCATCACATCCCTTCACGCAAAATACTGCACGTGAAGATCATCACAACACACGTCAATATCAGCACCTTTCACATTCAGTTCTGCTACACACATATGTTTTTATCAGCTCAGTGTATTTTAGGATGATTTTACATTTTTTGCCTAGATACCAAAAATCTACAACTAAAAGTCATTACTCTCAATATGAACTCAAACGCTTCTCCACCACTGTAAAGCTCTGGACTCTCACTGGAAGACACGATTGATTCATTTGTGTCTGTTTTTATTATTCAAAACAATTTTAGACAAAACCTTTGAAAACATACGAACAGCATTAAGTCTCCTGAGCAATTAAAGAGCCACCCTTTGAGCAGTGTAATTCTGCCGATGGTTGAACAAGCGAGTATAGGATTATGATAAGTGTTTTGTT
>CM040921.1:745000-752500 GCA_023029165.1 Gobiocypris rarus | reverse complement strand
CTGAACAAACAAGTCCGATCCATGGAGGCCCCACCTCGCAACTTACAGGACTTAAAGGATCTGCTGCTAACATCTTGGTGCCAGATACCACAACACAGCTTCAGGGGTCTAGTGGAGTCCATGCCTCGACGGGTCAGCAAAAGAGGGACCAACACATTATTAGGTCATAATGTTATGCCTGATTGGTGTATATTGTGCACATTAACTTGTTTATCTGGCATCTCAGTCATAGGGACAGCATCACATTTAATATACATAGCTAATTAATTTACTCTCAACATAAACTAATAAAACTGATGATTTAACTGAATCAAGAGTGTGTGTTATTTTGATCCTGATCATAATGAGACAAACAATTAGATTATGTGCATAAATATGCAGAAATGTCAGTGGATGTGATTTGAATAATGCTGAAAACAGATTGACAGGCACAAACTGTAAATGAACACCATACATTCGATGATATTGAATCATTTCATTGATTGATGCAGATTTACAGTCGTTTAGCGGATGGATGGTGTGAAAGTGTGAGCAGAGAAATGATGCGTCTGTGTCTGCTGAAGGTCAGTGTCTGCCGCGGTGCATTGTGGGACAGTTGCCCCAGTCAGAATGAGTGTGTAGTTTGTCTTTGACTTTGGCCCAGAATGTATTGCCTCCCAGATCTCTGACCACAGGCCTGATGAAGACCACCAGCTCGCCTTCATCCCTTCTTTCTTTCGACTTTGTAAAAGTGCATGAAGGTGAAAAGAACTGGTGTGTATATGTGTGTGTGTGTGTTTGAGTGTGTGTGTGTGTGTGTGTGTGTGTGTGTGAGTGAGTGTGTGAGTGAGTGAGTGAGTGAGTGTGTGAGTGTTTGACAGAGAGTGTGTGTGCGAGTGAGTGAGTGTTTGATAGATTGTGTGTGTGTGTGTGTGTGTGTGTGTGTGTGTGTGTGTGTGTGTGTGCGTGCGTGCGTGCGTGTGTGTGTGTGTGTGTGAGTGTTTGACAGAGAGTGTGTGTGTTTGATAGATTGTGTGTGTGTGTGTGTGTGTGTGTGTGTGTGTGTGTGTGTGTGTGTGTGTGTGTGTGTGTGTGAGTGAGTGAATGAGTGAGTGAGTGTTTGATATAGTGTGTGTGTTTGTGTGTGTGTGAGAGAGAGAGTGTTTGACAGAGAGTGTGTGTGTGTGTGGTGTGTGTGTGTGTGTGCGTGCGTGCGTGTGTGTGTGTGTGTGTGTGAGTGAGTGAGTGAGTGAGTGTCTGACTGAGCGAGTGAGTGTGTGTATGTGTGTGTGTGTGTGAGTGAGTGTGTGAGTGTCTGGGTGAGTGTATGTGTGTGTGTGTGTGTGGACTGGTAATCCCTCACGGTATGGGGACAAAATGTCCCCACAAAGATGGCAATATCCAAATTTTTGTCCTTGTGGTGTGTGTGTGTGTGTGTGTGTGTGTGTGTGTGTACACTAAGTGTGTGTGTGTGCAGCATGTCTCCTGTGATGGGTAGTGTGTGTGTGTGTGTGTGTGTGTGTGTGTGTGTGTGTGTGTGTGTGTGTGTGTGTGTGTGTGTGTGTGTGTGTGTGTGTGTGTGTGTGTGTGTGTGTGCGTGTGTGTGTGTGTGTGTGTGTGCGTGCGGGCGAGTGTGTGTGCATGATGCATGAAGTCTTTCTAATTCTTCATAATCAGCTGAACGACTGGACGGCAGATAAACATGAGCAGGACACGAGGTCTCCTCTCAGCGAGGGCCTTGTTGAGTTCAGCGCTAATGGAAGAGAAGAGAAGAGAAGAAGCGACTGCACATTAACAGAGAAGAGAAGCCATCAAACTCTTAACTCTCGAGCGTATGAGACTCTGTGAGACAGTCATTCAGAGGCTGAGCGTCTGCTTCTGATTTAATGGACGGGTGTAAACAGGGAACCTTCTCAGAACATTCTCTCAGCAGACGTTCAGAAGGATCAGGTCGTTAATTATGTTCTCAAAACGTTAGCACAAAAATACTACAATTTGTTCGTGGACCTTTTCTCCTCAAATGTTTTAGTTTGCCTAATGCTTTTAAATGTTTCAGAATGAAGCATACATCTTGCAGAATGAAGAAATGGAAGGTTTTTAAAAACGGGTTGTTTTGAACATCCCGAGATCTGATTGTTCATTTGAGAATCCAGCATGACAGAAATCACATTTCATCCTAAAATATCTACTGTGAGTTGTTGGATGTTCTGTGTTTAATACTGAGCTCCTCGTTGTTTTTCTGCTAGATAACCATTGCTCTCGCTGCAAACAATCTAATATTTATACATTTGCGAGACTCTTTTATCCAAAGATACTCACATTCAATGCATTTTTATCAGTTCATGCATTCCCTGGGATTCGAACCCATGACCTTGGTGTTGCGGCGCATCTGTTTATGTTATGCATATGTATCTGATGTATATTTCAGTCTTCTTTTGCTTAAAAAAAGCCTGGATTTTTGCATGCGATGCATGAGATTTCATATGTCTTTCTGTTTTTTATTTACTGATGATTAATAGAGGACGTTTTTAACAGCAAAATAAAGAGACATGCATGCTTAAAGGAAACATGTTATGCAAGATTCACTTTTATTCACAGATTTGTACACAGATTATGATGGTAAAAATCCACACAATACTTTATTATAATCCGCATCAATCATTATCAGTCTCTGATATTTCCTCTACTCCTGCATAAGCGAAGGGAAGCCCCGCCCATGCCTGCTGCTGATTGGCTCTTTAGCATAGACACGCCCCCTGAGAGAGAATCCCAGAGACGCCATCTCTGTTTCCTCGCTGGAGTATTACAGTGTGTGCGCCACAAACATCACTAATGTTGTGTTGAAGCAGTGAACACACACACGTGTCATAGACTCCGGCATCAGAGCCGCTGAGGACTCCGGGGGGGAAAGCTCATTTATGAAGGGAATGAGCCCGAGAATGACGGGAAATGTTATAAATGTGCGCAAATCATTTTCCACACGACTGCTTCACCAGCGAGGGTCAATCCCAACGCTTCGGCTCTAACTTCATATCAGAACGAGTGAGGACGCACTTCATATTCTGTGAATGTGTGCACATGTGCTTCTGAATGAGCGGAACGCTGTACGCTAATACGGCTAACGTTAGCATCGTCTCTGACTGGATTCACAGAGACTAGAGCTGTGCCGTTAGTGTGTGTGTGTGTGTGTGTGTGTGTGTGTGTGTGCATTGTGTAGTCTGGTGACGGACGCGTTACGCTCCCACACGAGCAATCTATAGATGAACATGACGGCACATGCTAGTCGAGGAGCTGAATCAGTGTAACTCCACAACAGCTAACGCTACATCAATGATCCGCTAGCGCTTCAGTGTTCAGTGTGGAGCTCTTCCTGAGTCTCTCATCTGTGTCCACTCCGGATCAAACATGTACAGCTGCTGATCTCTGACATCTGTCTGCGTGAGATTGGCCTGTTTTGTTGTTGACGGAGTATCTGAAGCGCCCTCTTCTGGAAGGGGGCGGAGAGCAGTGACTAATTTGCATTTAAAGGGACACACACACAGCGTGTTTTTGCTCACACACAAGTGGGGCAAAATTTGACAAGCGATAATAAATGATGTGAGAGTGTTTTGAGCTGAAACTTCACACACACATTCTGGAGACATCAGAGATTTATATCAGATCTTGTGAAAAGGAGCATAATATGTCCCCTTTAATATGAGTATGTTGTAATTTTTGTGGGTGGCAGATTGACTGGAACGGTCCTTCAGTCGCTGGAGTCGCGTGTCCTCTCGTCCTCATCGCTCATTCTCAATTTGCCACACACACACACACACACACACACACACACACACACACACACACACACACACACACACACACACACACTCCTGGTTTATTTGCCCAGGTCACGGTAAACATTCATTTAGCTACATGCGGGTCTCTTCATCTCGGACCTGCTGTTCTGATCACACACACACACACACACACACACACACACACACGGATGTGAGGCCTGTGGTATCAGGAGTCCATTAGGTGTAGCGCTGTGTTGCTTCAGGCTCTGTCAGACTATTTCATCAGTAACTGAGCCGCAGATGTGACTCGTCACGTTTTTTGTACACTGAATAATGCCGACCCTCATTTGAAAGCAGCGGGGGGGGGGTTTGTTGTGTTTGTCTGGCATGTATGAGCGTTTGGTGTGTGTGTGTGTGTGTGTGTGTGTGTATTGGTTGTGCTGCCAGCTGTCAGAACTGTTTCCCGCAGGTCAGGTGACCTGAGCACACACACACACACACACACACACACACACACACACACACACACACATACTACCTGTGATTTTTCTCACCGAGCAAAACCTGTTTCTATTGAGCAAAATCTCTGCAATTTTTTTTTTTTATAAATAAATGATCCCCAGTTTCACAAACTCGGACTAAAATGCACGTTTGAGCTGTTTTAACTAAAGCACATCTTAAAATATGTCAGTAATGATTTTATTCTAAGGCAGGTTTATAAAAGCTGCTTAAATACTCTAATGAACGAAGGCCTAATCCTGGGGAAACCTTCGAGCTCAAACCGGCGGACGATGTTCTGCTACGGTTTCCATGTTGAACGGCATGTTTCCTGGAACCGAGATACGATTTCTCTTGTTTGGTGAGCCCAACAAGCAGCAACATGTGTATAAACCATGTGTATACGCCCAGAACACCCTAGAAACCACCTAGCAACCACCCAGACAGTGTTAATTTCATTGACGAATAATTTTCGTCATAATTTTCGTCAACAACCTTTTCTCACTGAAGAAAACGAGACGATAACTAAACTTTTGGATGACAAAAACTATGACGAAAATCTGTCGGGAGAAGCACGTTCAGATAATTGACATAGGTGGAAAGCACTCAGCCAGTCAACAATTGAGGTTTATATACACAGCAGTTCTACCTCCGTTTGTTCCACCACTCCTTCTCCAGACTTTTAACTCAAAACCACTTACATATAAGGGGGATCTCTTCTCGGCCTAATTCTGAGCTCAAGCCCTCCCCGCACAGCACGCCAAATACGCATTAAATTACTCTCTATAAATTATATGTAAGTGCGAACCTGTGAAATAACACACATTTATGACAGGGAATGATTATAAACTCTGAGGAATAATCACAGTGTTTACTTTATGATGTTTATATGGTAATATAATTTAGACGGTTGTAACAATGCATATTTTATCTCCTCATCTGAACTGCAATAGTAAGGCATTTCAAAATAAGAGTCCCGGTGTATTTAATTATAATTAAAAGTCACACATTTTATATACACGTTTTTGGTTACACCATTAACAATTTAATTCATAGTCTGGAGGAAAGACTAAGAACAGTATTTGACACATTATTCACTAAAGTATCAGGGTTATAATACCATTAAAACATATTCATTACTGGAAATTAAATAAATGTTAGCTGAAATTAAAATAATGCACTTAAACTTATCTGAAGCTTTAGCTTAACCTGATAGCAGTCGGTGATGTAACGCTTAAATGCTCAATTAATGCATTACAATTTAACTAAACTCGTTAGATTTTAGTCGACTAAAACTAAAAACATTTCAGGCGACTAAAATATGACTAAATGGCCTTTTAGTAAAAAACTAAATCAAAATTTGCTGTCAAAATAAACACTGCACCCAGAATATCTTGGCAACTCCCTAGCAACACCCTAACAACCACCAAATACCACCCTAGCAACTGAGAGCCGAGTTTTGCCACTGCAAGCACCACTCGCATATTCTTCAGGAAATGTACATTCTAGAGAATAATGATAAGCCTAATACCCACAATACAAATAATAAGGTGATATAGATCATAACACAGTCTCACAGTAAGACGTGGATTACCCTTCACCTGAAATGTTTGTCTTTTTATCCTGGAATGCGAGGCAAATGTTGGATCACAATAATTAGGAACAGTTTCCACAGATCCCTTCACTCAGTCGGGCTGTGCTCTTTTATTCTGGACGGCAAGGGCAGTGACTGTAACATCGAGCGTGTTTTGCAGTATTAAACATGTATTTATTCTGATTTCATCAGGCTCCGACCATTCTTCAAAAAGAACACAGAGAATGGCCTTCTCAGCTGCCATAGTTGCAACTCTTCTGTTTTAAAAAACGTTTAGCAATGTTGCATTAGTTTAATCTAAACCCTGTCTGTGGAACCAGACCCAAATGTAATTCATGACCCAGTTACGCTTTTGTTTTTACATCTATACCAAAATAATAAATGCGGCCCCTGGGCCCCAGTTTTTAAGGGTGGTGATCAAATTACAGCTACATCCGAAAGTATTTAATTTTAATGCCATTTATTTCATTTAAACATTAATGTAAACAGCGACTGGTGATTCTCTGACTCTGCAAAGCCTCCCAAGATACAGTTCTGATCATAAATTCATAACTCTTGCAGAATATGCAACATTTTTATAATTTTAACTAAATAAGAGGATGCAAAAAAAATGTTACTTGTATTTAGTCCTGTCCACATAATGGATGTTTACATGACAAAATGACCCATTCTTCTTCTAGAAGCGCATTTGTGAGGTCAGAAAAATTGAAAAGAAATGTACTTTTTTGGTACAACTTTTTAATTAAATAAACGCAGCTTTGGTATAAAACAGCTATTTTAAATCATAATAATATTTCATAATTTTTACTGTATTTTTGATCATATAAACGCAGCTTTGGTATAAAACAGCTATTTTAAATCATAATAATATTTAATAATTTTTACTGTATTTTTGATCAAATAAACGCAGCTTTGGTATAAAACAGCTATTTTAAATCATAATAATATTTAATAATTTTTACTGTATTTTTGATCAAATAAACGCAGTTTTGGTATAAAACAGCTATTTTAATTCATAATAATATTTCATAATTTTTACTGTATTTTTGATAAAAATAAATGCAGCCTTGGTGTAAACAGCTATTTTAAATCATAATAATATTTCATAATTTTTACTGTATTTTTTATTTGAGCAGAAGAGACAGTATTCGTAAAAGTATTCATGATTCATGAATGATAGTTAGAGCCCACATTGCGGTTATTTTTCATAGAGAAAACCTTTGTTATGCCAACGTATGACCTTGAGAAAGAAATATGTGTGGAAACAAACATTATAATAATGGTATGAAGTATTCATGTGCCACAAACCAAATAAACTAGCTCTATATTTCTTATTTTCTTTAGTTTCTCACTGGGCTCCAGTTTAGATGTGATTCTTCACTGCATCAGGATCTCAGCACTGGAGGAACATCTCAGAGTATCTCTATAGGAATGAAGCACAGTAGCACATCATCCTCATCCTCGTCTGAAGGCTGTGTTGATGAGCAGGAGCTGGTGATCAGCAGAACTGCCCGCTGATAGCAGATGGTGTGTGTGTGTGTGTGTGTGTGTGTGTGTGTGTGTGTGTGTGTGTGTGTGTGTGTGTGTGTGTGTGTGTGTGTGTGTGTGTGTGCTTCTCTCAGCCAGGGGTCTGAACGCACCGTCCTTGAAGAA
>CM040921.1:717500-737500 GCA_023029165.1 Gobiocypris rarus | reverse complement strand
AAAACACGGATTGATTCAGGCACAAAACAAGAGATGTGTGGGTCATTGAATCATTCATTCAACTGGCTTATTCAAAACACGGATTGATTCAGGCACAAAACAAGAGATGTGTGAGTCATTGAATCATTCATTCAACTGGCTCGTTCAAAACACGGAATGATTCAAGAACAAAACAAGCGATGAGTCAGTCATTGAATTATTCATTCAACTGGCTCGTTCAAAACCAAATTGATTCAAGAACAAAACAAGCGATGAGTCAGTCATTGAATCATTCATTCAACTGACTCGTTCAAAACACGGATTGATTCAGGCACAAAACAAGAGATGTGTGAGTCATTGAATCATTATTCAACTGACTCGTTCAAAACACGGATTGATTCAGGCACAAAACAAGAGATGTGTGAGTCATTGAATCATTCATTCAACTGGCTCGTTCAAAACACGGATTGATTCAGGCACAAAACAAGAGATGAGTGAGTCATTGAATCATTTATTCAACTGGCCGTTCAAAACACGGATTGATTCAAGAACAAAACAAGAGATGAGTGAGTCATTGAATCATTCATTCAACTGGCTCGTTTAAAATTCGATTCAGGAACAAAACAAGAGATGTGTGAGTCATTGAATCATTCATTCAACTGGCTCATTCAAAACACGGATTGATTCAAGAACAAAACAAAAGATGTGTGAGTCATTGAATCATTCATTCAACTGGCTCGTTCAAAACACGGATTGATTCAAGAACAAAACAAGCGATGAGTGAGTCATTGAATCATTCATTCAACTGGCTCATTCAAAACACGGATTGATTCAAGAACAAAACAAGAGATGTGTGAGTCATTGAATCATTCATTCAACTGGCTCGTTCAAAACACGGATTGATTCAAGAACAAAACAAGCGATGAGTCAGTCATTGAATTATTCATTCAACTGGCTCATTCAAAACACGGATTGATTCAAGAACAAAACAAGAGATATGTGAGTCATTGAATTATTCATTCAACTGGCTCATTCAAAACACGGATTGATTCAAGAACAAAACAAGAGATGTGTGAGTCATTGAATCATTCATTCAACTGGCTCGTTCAAAACACGGATTGATTCAAGAACAAAACAAGCGATGAGTGAGTCATTGAATCATTCATTCAACTGACTCGTTCAAAACACGGATTGATTCAGGAACAAAACAAGAGATGTGTGAGTCATTGAATCATTCATTCAACTGACTCGTTCAAAACACGGATTGATTCAAGAACAAAACAAGCGATGAGTCAGTCATTGAATCATTCATTCAACTGGCTCGTTCAAAACACGGATTGATTCAGGAACAAAACAAGAGATGTGTGAGTCATTGAATCATTCATTCAACTGATTCTTCATTTATTCACTCAAAACACTGATTGATTCAAATGTAAGTGACTCCGTATGAACTTCTTGTTTACTGAATTGTTTGAGTTTAAACCCGAAAGATTGCGAGTGTGATGCTGCTATGGTCAGTTATTTCTGTTCCCGCTGGATCTGTACAGTTATTGACAGTGTCGACACATATTGCTTTTCTCAAACGTTACGCTCTAATTAAGATCTGCTGTATATCGAACTCAACCATGTTAACTTTCCTATGGAATCTTTGCCATTTAGGAAATCAATAGAGCAGCTCTGAAAGGTCAGTCCTGGCTTTACTTTCCTCTTGGTCTGAACTTCATTTAAGTTTCTACTTTTGTCTGATGTCTCAGATGTATGTAATATCCCTCAGGAGAAATAAAATAGTCACAAATGAGTCGATAACTGTCAATTAGCAAGAGAGTAAGAGGCGTGAATGAATGTGGAAATCAGATCTTTTGATGAAAATATTTGAGTTCATAATGAGATCTCCATTTAGTCTCATTGCTTTCTAAGAGAAACTTTGCCGTATTAAAGTGAAGATGTGTGTTTGTCCTGTGGGCTGTGATGATCTGCTCCTCAGATCTAAGCACATCTATTATTCCCTGATCTGCGGCGTTCTGAACTTCTCCATTATTTTAGCAGGACTCGAAGCGTTTCGGTGACGTGCGTTCTGAGTATTTGTATGAATTCTCCGATACCAGAAAGCCTCCAGACCCGTATTCTTCATGAGTAATAAATAATCTCTTTAGCCATGACTGAGCCAAGATAAAAATGAATTGCTTTCATCCAGTTACCCATCATGCCCTGGGACCCTGGGCGTCCCTGACAACAGCCAGTGTGAATGATGTCACACCTATAGGCTGTGGTAATTACGGCCCTCCGGCTCAGTTTCCCCCAGTTTGCATGCAGAGGAGTCACGCTGTACCAAATCTGTATTCTGGATAAAAATCTGATCCTTACAATAAAATGAGCTTTTTTGGGTTCGTATTCAAATCCATGAAATCTCTTTCACGTGACTCGAGTCTTTAACGCACCACGAGCACCGCTTTGACCTCAGTGTGAAAGAAAGAAAGGGTTTTATGACAAGATGCACTTATATATATATACACAGATCAGGCATAACATTATGACCACTGACAGGTGAAGTGAGTAACACTGATGATCTCTTCCTCACGGCTCCTGTTAGTGGGTGGGATATATTAGGCAACAAGTGAACATTTTGTCCTCAAAGTTGATGTGTTAGAAGCAGGAAAACTTTGAGCGAGTTTGGGCCAGATTGTGATGGCTAGACGACTGGGTCAGAGCATCTCCAAAACTGCAGCTCTTGTGGGGTGTTCCCGGTCTGCAGTGGTCAGGATCTATAAAAAGTGCTCCAAGGAAGGAACAGTGGAGAACCGGCCACAGGGTCATGGGCGGCCCAGGCTCATTGATGCACGTGTGGAGCGAAGGCTGGCCCGTGTGGTCCGATCAAACAGACGAGCTACTGGAGCTCAAACTGCTCAGTTAATGCTGGTTCTGATAGAAAGGGGTCAGAATACACAGAGCATCGCAGTTTGTTGCGTATGGGGCGGCATAGCCGCTGACCAGTCAGGGTGCCCATGCTGACCCCTGACCCCACCGAAAGCACCAACAGTGGCACGTGAGCATCAGAACTGGACCACGGAGCAATGGAAGAAGGTGGCCTGGTCTGATGATCACGTGTTCTTTTACATCACGTGGATGGCCGGGTGTGTGGCTTACCTGGGGAACACATGGCCCCAGGATGCACTATGGGAAGAAGCGAGCCGGCGGAGGTGATGCTTTGGGCAATGTTCTGCTGGGAAACCTTGGGTCCTGCCATCCATGTGGATGTTCCTTTGACACGTCCCACCTACCTAAGCATTGCTGAGACCATGTACAGCCTTTCATGGAAACGGTATTCCCTGGTGGCTGTGGCTCTTCCAGCAGGATAATGCTCCTGACACAAAGCACAAATGCTTCAGGAATGGTTTGAGGAGCACAACAACGAGTTTGAGGCGTTGACTTGCCCTCCAAATTCCCCAGATCTCAATCCAATCGAGCATCTGTGGGATGTGCTGAACAAACAAGTCCGATCCATGGAGGCCCCATCTCGCAACTTACAGGACTTAAAGGATCTGCTGCTAACATCTTGGTGCCAGATACCACAGCACACCTTCAGGGGTCTAGAGGAGTCCATCCCTCGACGGGTCAGCAAAAGAGGGACCAACACAACAGTCATAATGTTATGCCTGATCAGTGTGTATATATACTATGCACTCAGTACTCAACATGTAGTGATGTTGTCGCTCATCTTTGGAGTCTCTCTTCCTCCGCTATGTGATTAAATCTGCGACAATTTGATTGCAATACTCAGTTAATTAAGTGCATCATCTGGGCATTTAATGATCCCATATTATCCCCTTTTACAAAGTCTTGTTTCTGGCTCTACTAGAGCAGGTTTTCCTGCTTGAATGTTGGTTATTCCTCATATTCTCCATTGTTGCGGCTCCTCTCTTCCCAGTCTGTCAGTAACGCTCTGTTTAGTTCCTGTCTCTATGAAGCCCCGCCTTCTGAAAAGCACACTGTGCTCTGATTGGTCGGCTGGAGCAGTGTGTTACGACTGGTGTTTGGGAAATGCCCCGCCCCTTACCATAATCGCCAGTTTCAACCCACAACTAACTAACTGTGTGTGTGTGTGTGTGTGTGTGTGTGTGTGTGTGTGTGTGTGTGTGTGTGTGTGTGTGTGTGTGTGTGTGTGTGTGTGTGTGTGTGTGTGTGTGTGTTTAAAAAAATATGTGTGTTTGTGTGTGTGTGTGTATTGTGTGTGTGTAGTGGAGTGTGTATTTTGTATTTTAAATAAGTAAATTCTAAATTAACAATCATTAATTGATACCATACAATTTCTTGCCCTGTTGTCTGCCCTGACACACACACACACACAATAATCATTGCCTGTGTGTTGAAAGGTCAACTGCAATCAGGGTCAAAGTTGAACTTTGAGCGTCACGTTACAACACTTGTGCAACTCTTACATCGCTGACGGAGTGTGTATTGAGGCTTTGGGTGATCTGTTTGATTATCAATAAGAGATGTGTGTGAGATATTGATTTGAACTTATTGGTAACAGCGTGTTTTAATTGATTCAGTGTGTTTGCATACGTTAGAAAAAATATGCCCTTGCCTTGTAACAGTGAAATGCACCTCAAAATCAACCAAACACTGGCGCTTAACAGAGAGGTTGATTCCTGATCTTCCCGGTGTGTGTTCCTCCGCTCCTCACACACCAGCGGCGCGTCTGGACTGGACCTCGGCCAGGAGGGTGAAGGTCAAGGCATGTCGAGGCGCGCGGTGTGAGGGTCGGCGCTGAACACGTGTAGGGCAGATAGACAGAGAGATCAAGAGGTCTGCTGCTTTCAGAACTGCTGTCACACACACACACACACACACACACACACACTTGAGATAATTGGGCTGAAGGTGAGCTCTGTGTGAGGAGTGAGGGTGTGTGTGTGTGAGAGAGAGGGTGTGTGTGTGTGTGTGTGTGTGTGTGTGTGTGTGTGTGTGTGTGTGTGTGTGTGTGTGTGTGTGTGTGTGTGTGGGCATGTTTTGTGAAATATCAGGACACAAATGTGTATAATGACATGGGTATGACACAGGTATTACAAAAGAGGGTGAAATATGAGGACGTTCCCCATGTCCTCACTTTTCAAAATGCTTATAAATCACACAGGATGAGGTTTTATCACAGAAAGTAAACTGTGCAGTCTCCTGTGATGGGTAGTGTGTGTGTGTGTGTGTGTGTGTGTGTGTGTGTGTGTGTGTGTGTGTGTGTGTGTGTGTGTGTGTGTGTGGACTGGTAATCTCCCTACGGTATGGGGACAAAATGTCCCCACAAAGATGGCAATATCCAAATTTTTGTCCTTGTGGGGACATTTTTTGGTCCCCATGAGGAAAACATCTTATAAATCACACTAAGTGATGTTTTTGAAAAAGTAAAAATGCAGCATGTCTCCTGATGGGTAGTGTGTGTGTGTGTGTGTGTGTGTGTGTTAGGTTTAGGGGCAGTATAAAATGCATTACGCCTATTTAATGTCCCCACATTTCACAAAAACAAACATGTGTGTGTGTGTGTGTGTGTGTGTGTGTGTGTGTGTGTGTGTGTGTGTGTGTGTGTATGTGTGTGTATGTGTGTGTGTGTGTGTGTGTGTATCTTTTGTATTTTATTAAAGTCCTCATGTCAGTGATCATTCATTACTGCAGAGACATTTCTTTCATTTTCTTTCCACACAATTTCATGGCAGTATTATTAATGCTAATTTATAATATTTCTTCTGTAGCTGGTGAAGATGAGGCGTCATATGTGTGTGTTTTATTAGTATGTTGTCTTTATAAATTACCCGAGGCTCGGCTGCAGGTTGAGCAACTGTGTGTGTGTGTGTGTGTGTGTGTGTGTGTGTGTGTGTGTGTGTGTGTGTGTGTGTGTGTGTGTGTGTGTGACTCTGAGATGAGTGTTCTTGTCCTGATTTGATCAGCTTGAGTGAGTTTATTGCGTGTGTAAACGCAGCAGATTTGACAAGCGCTCTCTTCCCAGCGTCGGTGTGATTAAAGCGTTCGGCTGTGTGTCTCTTTATCCTCATGTTATGACAAGAGCGTCTCGTTTTAATGAGATTCTTCACTTTCAGAGTCAATAATCAGAGGATCTTTACACCTGAACTCACGCAGCGCGCACGCCACTCTGACCCGCGCATGAACACACTCCTCTCTCTGTCCAGCCCCACACACAACATCCAGACTTTCAGGAGACTTTCATATTTCAATTATTGAATTATAAAGAATATTATTATATTTGGTTATTAAATGTATCGTTATAGCTACAGCAAAAAATGGAATAACTAATAAAAATGACCAAATATAATATATACAGTGCATGATATTTTAATTTCATTATGAGCAGCTGAATATTCTCCTCAACATCAAACGTGTGAGAGGCTTCATTCTTGGCTGAACTCTTCCTTCAACTTCCTCTTTCTTTCACTAATAAGATCATCTTCTTCTTCTTTTGTGGTAATTCAGTCTCTCACTTTCTTTTCCTCCACGTTTCATTTCTCTCTTGCACCGCGTTATCAGTCCCGGCTCCGTTTCTCTCGTCTCTGATACTTTATAACTCACTCACTCTCGCTCCATGATAATCCCTCTCTCTCTCTCTCTGTCTCTCTCTCTCTCTCTCTCTCTCTCTCTCTCTCTCTCTCTCTCTCTCTCTCTCTCTCTCTCTCTCTCTCTCTCTCTCTCTCTCTCTCTCTCTCTCTGTCTCTCTCTCTCTCTCTCTCTCTCTCTCTCTCTCTCTCTCTCTCTCTCTCTCTCTCTCTCTCTCTCTATCTCTCTCTCTCTCTCTCTCTCTCTCTCTCTCTCTCTCTCTCTCTCTCTCTCTCTCTCTCTCTCTCTCTCTCTCTCTCTCTCTCTCTATAATCTCTCTCTCTATATACAAATACAGTTTATCTCTCTCTCTCTAAACTGTATTTCTCGTCTCATAATTAAATGTCATTTTCATTTTAAAGGAAAAGAAGGCAAAAGTTTCTTACAAGATTATTGTCAGAATATAGAGTTCTCAAACTATTTCTCTGTCAGTGGAACCGAATGGAAGTGTTCGATAGTAGAGCTGTGAAGCTGAAATGCTGTCTAGACATAAACTACCAGTCAAAAGCTTGGAATAATTAACAATTAATAATCTTCTGCTCAGCAAGGCTGCGTTTATTTGATCAAAAATACAGTAAAAATTGTGAAATATTATTATAATTTAAAATGTTTGTTTTATACCAAGGCTATGTTTATTTGATCAGAAATATAGTAAAAATTGTGAAATATTATTATAATTTAAAATAGTTGTTTTCTATGTGAACATATAGTACGATGTAAATTATAGCTGAATTTATCATCATTACTCCAGTCTTCAGTGTCACATGACCCTTCACTAATCATTCTCACATGAGGATCTGATGATCAACACACAGTTATGATTATTATCAGTGTTGTATTGATAATAATGTTGTTGTGTTATTAGTGTGTACACACAACACTGACCTTCATTATATGAACATAGAAACACATTCATCAAAATATCTTCTTTTATACTCTCATAAAGCAAAATAATAGATTTGGGGTCAAGGACGCATTAAACTGATCAGAAGTGACAGTAAAGACATTTATAGTTTCCACAGAAATATGAACTGTTCTCAACACTGATACTGGAGTTATGATCAGATAATAAACAGAAGCGCTATATATTCACACAGAGAACAGCTGATCTACACTGAGGAATATTACACTGATACTGGAGTTATGATCAGATAATGAACAGAAGCACTATATATTCACACAGAGAACAGCTGATCTACACTGAGGAATATTACACTGATACTGGAGTTATGATCAGATAATGAACAGAAGCACTATATATTCACACAGAGAACAGCTGATCTACACTGAGGAATATTACACTGATACTGGAGATATGATCAGATAATGAACAGAAGCGCTATATATTCACACAGAGAACAGCTGATCTACACTGGAGGAATATTACACTGATACTGGAGTTATGATCAGATAATGAACAGAAGCGCTATATATTCACACAGAGAACAGCTGATCTACACTGAGGAATATTACACTGATACTGGAGTTATGATCAGATAATGAACAGAAGCACTATATATTCACACAGAGAACAGCTGATCTACACTGGAGGAATATTACACTGATACTGGAGTTATGATCAGATAATGAACAGAAGCACTATATATTCACACAGAGAACAGCTGATCTACACTGGAGGAATATTACACTGATACTGGAGTTATGATCAGATAATGAACAGAAGCACTATATATTCACACAGAGAACAGCTGATCTACACTGGAGGAATATTACACTGATACTGGAGTTATGATCAGATAATGAACAGAAGCGCTATATATTCACACAGAGAACAGCTGATCTACACTGAGGAATATTACACTGATACTGGAGTTATGATCAGATAATGAACAGAAGCACTATATATTCACACAGAGAACAGCTGATCTACACTGGAGGAATATTACACTGATACTGGAGTTATGATCAGATAATGAACAGAAGCACTATATATTCACACAGAGAACAGCTGATCTACACTGGAGGAATATTACACTGTTACTGGAGTTATGATCAGATAATGAACAGAAGCACTATATATTCACAGAGAACAGCTGATCTACACTGGAGGAATATTACACTGATACTGGAGTTATGATCAGATAATGAACAGAAGCACTATATATTCACACAGAGAACAGCTGATCTACACTGGAGGAATATTACACTGTTACTGGAGTTATGATCAGATAATGAACAGAAGCACTATATATTCACACAGAGAACAGCTGATCTACACTGGAGGAATATTACACTGTTACTGGAGTTATGATCAGATAATGAACAGAAGCACTATATATTCACACAGAGAACAGCTGATCTACACTGAGGAATATTACACTGATACTGGAGTTATGATCAGATAATGAACAGAAGCGCTATATATTCACACAGAGAACAGCTGATCTACACTGAGGAATATTACACTGTTACTGGAGTTATGATCAGATAATGAACAGAAGCACTATATATTCACACAGAGAACAGCTGATCTACACTGGAGGAATATTACACTGATACTGGAGTTATGATCAGATAATGAACAGAAGCACTATATATTCACACAGAGAACAGCTGATCTACACTGGAGGAATATTACACTGTTACTGGAGTTATGATCAGATAATGAACAGAAGCGCTATATATTCACACAGAGAACAGCTGATCTACACTGGAGGAATATTACACTGATACTGGAGTTATGATCAGATAATGAACAGAAGCACTATATATTCACACAGAGAACAGCTGATCTACACTGGAGGAATATTACACTGATACTGGAGTTATGATCAGATAATGAACAGAAGCACTATATATTCACACAGAGAACAGCTGATCTACACTGGAGGAATATTACACTGTTACTGGAGTTATGATCAGATAATGAACAGAAGCACTATATATTCACACAGAGAACAGCTGATCTACACTGAGGAATATTACACTGTTACTGGAGTTATGATCAGATAATGAACAGAAGCACTATATATTCACACAGAGAACAGCTGATCTACACTGGAGGAATATTACACTGTTACTGGAGTTATGATCAGATAATGAACAGAAGCGCTATATATTCACACAGAGAACAGCTGATCTACACTGGAGGAATATTACACTGATACTGGAGTTATGATCAGATAATGAACAGAAGCACTATATATTCACACAGAGAACAGCTGATCTACACTGGAGGAATATTACACTGTTACTGGAGTTATGATCAGATAATGAACAGAAGCACTATATATTCACACAGAGAACAGCTGATCTACACTGAGGAATATTACACTGTTACTGGAGTTATGATCAGATAATGAACAGAAGCACTATATATTCACACAGAGAACAGCTGATCTACACTGGAGGAATATTACACTGTTACTGGAGTTATGATCAGATAATGAACAGAAGCGCTATATATTCACACAGAGAACAGCTGATCTACACTGGAGGAATATTACACTGATACTGGAGTTATGATCAGATAATGAACAGAAGCACTATATATTCACACAGAGAACAGCTGATCTACACTGGAGGAATATTACACTGATACTGGAGTTATGATCAGATAATGAACAGAAGCACTATATATTCACACAGAGAACAGCTGATCTACACTGAGGAATATTACACTGATACTGGAGTTATGATCAGATAATGAACAGAAGCACTATATATTCACACAGAGAACAGCTGATCTACACTGGAGGAATATTACACTGATACTGGAGTTATGATCAGATAATGAACAGAAGCACTATATATTCACACAGAGAACAGCTGATCTACACTGGAGGAATATTACACTGATACTGGAGTTATGATCAGATAAACACAGCCTCTGTGAGCAGGAGATACTCTTTCAGGAACATAAAAAAATCTGAATTATTGTAAACTTTAGTGGCTGTACTGATGTTTACTGTACGTGTGTGAGCGTGCGGTCTCTGAGCTGAAGAGAGTGTTTGTGGTGACAGAGGATCAATGAATCAGTGTCGGAGACAGAAATGAATCGATTGCATGAAATAAAACTCCAATTAGCTGAAGGAAGAGGTGAGAGGATGCGTGTGGAAGTGAGCACTTCTCTTCCCATCATTCCTCTGGGAGGAGTGGCGTGTCAGTCGCTGCTGGACACTAACAAGTGTTAGAAGTTACAGTAGAAAAATGAAACACGATCATCGATTGCGTGTCTGTAAATGAGCGTTTTAATTGCGCCGGGTTGATTCCCTCCCTCCATGCCTCGTTTCCGGCTCCGCTGCCACTTCCGCCCCCTCATAAAGACTTTCCTGAGATGCTTTTTGCTCGCAGTGTCTCAGATGAAGTTAGCGATTATTAATGGGCCTCAAACTCAAAGCAGCCTCTCTTTCTCGTCTCGCTGCACCAATAAAGCCATTTCCCTCCACCGCTCGCGATCTCAAGCCACCGTAATCAAATTTTCTTTATATTAAATTCCCCGAGACATACATATGTATACACAGCTCGTCTGGCTGGATTACTCCCTCTTCGGGTTATTATTACTCTTTGGTGGAGAGATGGCGCATAAAGAAGAAGGAAAGCGTGTAGTGTTATCTGCATCAGGCCCAGTGCTTTATTTTGGAGCCAGCTGTTGTAATCGACAGATGCTTTCCATTTGATATTGCGCTCCACAGACGGGTAAATGTTTCACACAAATTGAAACGCTGCTAACAACTTCCTTCAGCTCGTCTTATCTGGCCCTGAAAGACCTGAAGTTCCTTTCAGCATTCGCTTCTTTAATATCATGCATATTTGGGGCAATATCACAACGGCAGGTCCAGGTCATATTTCTGCCCAAAATAATAATAAATAATCATTTGCAGAAAGAAATAAGTCCCTTTTTTGCATGCATGATTAAGATTTCTTTTGCAAAACTATTCAAAATAGCTGTGTTATACCAAGGCTGCATTTATTTGATCAAAAATACAGTAAAAATTGTGAAATATTATTATAATTTAAAATAGCTGTGTTATACCAAAACTGCATTTATTTGATCAAAAATACAGTAAAATTAGAAATATTATTATAATTTAAAATAGCTGTTATACCAAAACTGCATTTATTTGATCAAAAATACAGTAAAAATTGTGAAATATTATTATAATTTAAAATAGCTGTGTTATACCAAAACTGCATTTATTTGATCAAAAATACAGTAAAAATTGGGAAATATTATTATAATTTAAAATAGCTGTGTTATACCAAAACTGCATTTATTTGATCAAAAATACAGTAAAATTGGGAAATATTATTATAATTTAAAATAGCTGTTATACCAAAACTGCATTTATTTGATCAAAAATACAGTAAAATTGCGAAATATTATTATAATTTAAAATAGCTGTTATACCAAAACTGCATTTATTTGATCAAAAATACAGTAAAAATTGTGAAATATGATTATAATTTAAAATAGCTGTGTTATACCAAAACTGCATTTATTTGATCAAAAATACAGTAAAAATTGGGAAATATTATTATAATTTAAAATAGCTGTGTTATACCAAAACTGCATTTATTTGATCAAAAATACAGTAAAAATTGGGAAATATTATTATAATTTAAAATAGCTGTGTTATACCAAAACTGCATTTATTTGATCAAAAATACAATAAAATTGTGAAATATTATTATAATTTAAAATAGTTGTGTTATACCAAAACTGCATTTATTTGATCAAAAATACAGTATAAATTGTGAAATATTATTATAATTTAAAATAGCTGTATTATACAAAACTGCATTTATTTGATCAAAATACAGTAAAAATTGGGAAATATTATTATAATTTAAAATAGCTGTGTTATACCAAAACTGCATTTATTTGATCAAAAATACAGGTAAAAATTGTGAAATATTATTATTATTTAAAATAGCTGTGTTATACCAAAACTGCATTTATTTGATCAAAAATACAGTAAAAATTGGGAAATATTATTACAAATAATAATTTTTACAATACTATTTGAAATAGCTGTTCTTCTTGTTATTTTTTGTATTTAATTAACTGTGTTTTTTATTTATTTTTTATTGTACTTCTAGATGCTCTATAGCACTTTGAGGATTTAATTGTTTAATTGTCATGTTAATAAAAAAGACCTCGATGATACTAAAACGTGAAATACTTCTACAGCGTTTATTCATTTGAGTTCATGCTAATCTCAACATTTACTAATATTAATGTATCGGTTTATATTATTTAATGGACCTGAACTAACAATGAACAGTATAATGTATCAAATGTATTGCTCATTGTTGCATCATATAATATAATGCATTATATAATAAGACGCATTGTGAAAGTTCTCGTCAGGCTGCTGTTTCTGGACTGTTCTCGTCTTAGTCTGTCAGTCTGGTGGTCACTTTGAGGTGCAGCTCCTGTAAAACAGTGTTTTTTGGGACTTTTTCATCCCGACTCGACTTTCCCAGTGAGTCCGAGTGCTTTGCTGGCCGGTGATAACGCTGACAGTGAACAGTGAGGGAAGAACTGAACGTCCTGCTCTTCTCCTTTATTCTGATCCAGAGCTCAAACTCAGAGCTGCAGTTTCATCATGACAGGATCTCCGGCAGATGAGATGAGCTGGAGTTACAGGAACGAATTTATCATCATTACTCCAGTCTTCAGTGTCACATGACCCTTCACTAATCATTCTCATATAAAACACACATTTATGAAAAATATTCTGCTGCTTCATATTTTTCAGGAAACTGATACGCCATTCAAAAGTGACAAAGACATTTATAATGTTACAAAATATTATATTTCTAATAAATGCTGTTCTTCGGAATTTTCTATTCATCAAAGAATCCTGAGAAATCGTGTCAGTTTCCACAGAAATATGAACTGTTCTCAACACTGATAATAATCATAACTGTGTGTTGATCATCAGATCCTCATATGAGAATGATTAGTGAAGGGTCATGTGACACTGAAGACTGGAGTAATGATGATAAATTCAGCTCTGATCACAGGAATAAATCACACTGCACTATATATTCACATAAAAAAGAGGCATTTTAAATTGCAATAATATTTCACAATTTTTACTGTATATTAGATCAAATAAATGCATCCTTGGTATAAAACAGCTATTTTAAATTGCTGTAATATTTCAAATTTTTACTGTTTTTTGATCAAATAAATGCAGCCTTGGTATAAAACAGCTATTTTAAATTGCAGTAATATTTCAAAATTTCAAATAAATGTTATATTTGTAGTGAATACTACAAATTAGATTTTTTTTTAATCAACAGAAACTCAAAATATTATGTTAACTGAACTGCATTGATAATTAAAGTTGATTTGACAAAATAAAAACAGTTGTGATAAATCATTAAAATATATTTTATGTAAAAAAAATGTAATTATGCCAAACTTTTAGTGTTGCCTTAATTTTTAAGTTTATTCGTCGTGTATTAAATGACAACTTGTGCATTTGAGTGAAATCCGTGAAAGTTATTCTAATGCAAAATGTTATGTTGTCAAAGCTCATTGCAATTTTTTATTACAGTGTACACTCTTACAAGAAATAATCTTTAATATTATACCTATCAAACTCTATTTCTGTATTTAAAAAGTGTTAAAGCATTAATTCACCCTTAAAACTGACTTTCTTTCTCACATAGAACACAACAGATGTTCTTCATAATGCAGTTATGATGAAAAACACCATCAAAATATGATAACAGTCCATATAACTCGTTTATTATATTTCTCATATGAAGCTTGTGTGAGAAACAGATGCACGGATTGTTGTTATGTGCTGAAAATATTCAAAAGTAAAGGATGAATTAACAGAATTTCGGTAATGCTTTGCAAAAATGTCCCGTTAGTGAATGCATTAGCTCCTCTATTGTACCGTGTATCGAGTGAAGCGCTTCAGGAACAAGAACAGATGTGGGCGGGGCTTGAGTGTGTCTGTGGGGATCTGATTGGATGGCTGTGGTTTGCTATTGGCTGATCTCATGTGAGTGACAGGTGGCCCCGCCCTCATCATCAGAGAAGAGATGAAGTTATTCTGACTCAAGATTATTAACACAATCATGATAAATCATTTAGAATAAACACTGCAATATTCCATTGAGAACTGTTAAGATAGATTTCATGGTGACTTTAATGCAGAGTTGATGTGTGAATTGATGCGCTGTCCCTTTAAGACCCAGACGGGAGCTGAAGTTTCCTCACATTCAGCCCATATTTAATCTTGCCATTTCTGTGACGGCAGTGAAATCAATGACCCGTGTTGTGAAATCATCATTGATCAGCGTTTGTGTCGGTCGATGCTCCAGTACCGATACACGAGGCTGACCGTGAGCGGAGGTCAAGGGTCAGAGAGGGTGAAGGTGGCGTATGCTGGAGATGAGCCGGTGGCACAACAGATGGAGACGGTGCTGATGCAGCGGGACATGCGCGTCCTTGCATTCGTTCGTCTGACCCAATGAGCTGGTCATTCACCGCATGTGAATGTGTAAATCATTACACAAGCATTCAAAAGATTTAGAAAGAGTCTCTTCTGTTCATTATCTGATCATAACTCCAGTATCAGTGTAATATTCCTCCAGTGTAGATCAGCTGTTCTCTGTGTGAATATATAGTGCTTCTGTTCATTATCTGATCATAACTCCAGTATCAGTGTAATATTCCTCCAGTGTAGATCAGCTGTTCTCTGTGTGAATATATAGTGCTTCTGTTCATTATCTGATCATAACTCCAGTATCAGTGTAATATTCCTCCAGTGTAGATCAGCTGTTCTCTGTGTGAATATATAGTGCTTCTGTTCATTATCTGATCATAACTCCAGTATCAGTGTAATATTCCTCAGTGTAGATCAGCTGTTCTCTGTGTGAATATATAGTGCTTCTGTTCATTATCTGATCATAACTCCAGTATCAGTGTAATATTCCTCAGTGTAGATCAGCTGTTCTGTGTGAATATATAGTGCTTCTGTTCATTATCTGATCATAACTCCAGTATCAGTGTAATATTCCTCCAGTGTAGATCAGCTGTTCTCTGTGTGAATATATAGCGCTTCTGTTCATTATCTGATCATAACTCCAGTATCAGTGTAATATTCCTCAGTGTAGATCAGCTGTTCGCTGTGTGAATATATAGAGCTTCTGTTCATTATCTGATCATAACTCCAGTATCAGTGTAATATTCCTCCAGTGTAGATCAGCTGTTCTCTGTGTGAATATATAGTAAAGTGTAATTTATTCCTGTGATCAAAGCTGAATTTATCATCATTAAATATCAAATTAAATCAATAAACTTTCATTTGTTTATTTATTTTAAGGGCACAATATGTAAGATTTTTAGATTCAAATATCCAAAGTCCTCTAGATCAGTGTTATATATTGTGTTGGCTTGTGCGCATTATCCCAAATGTTTCCAAGAATGTCTAAATCCAGAGAAATCAGTGATTTTCCCTAGGACGTGTGTGTGTGTGTGTCGCCTATCAGTGACATCATTCGGTGTGATTGTGCGGTAACCATGGCAACACTAGCGGCGCTTTAATATCTGCTGTGTTTATGAGACACTGTTTGGATCATTGATGGACAGAAACTCATCATTGTTCTCCAGCTCAACTCAGTTAGTCTGATTGTGTAAATCTGCTGTTCTTGATTTACCGCACAGAGTGCCATGTTTTACCGCCTAATATGATCTCGCTCACTGCAGTGTGAACAAGTGTCTCATAGTAGCATTATAACATCACTTTAACACACGCACATGTGTGTGATATGATCAAACAGTGCTGCGTTACACACACACGCATGAGCGGAAGAAGCAGAAGCGCTCGCGGCAGAATATAGGCTCCGCTCGAAACTACATCCTGTGCCTTTAATAAAATTGATTAGCCAAAAAAGTCAGTACTAAAATATTTCAAATATAGAGCATGTTTGGGTTCAGTTCATGGTGAAAACTTAGTATTGTGAAATATTCTATTCAATAAATAAATAAATACAATTTGGATATGAAATAAACCTTTTACCCAACACTAATTTTAATCACTAGTTTTTCCATTTTACAGTAAAATTTGAACTAGTTAGTTGAAGTCCTGTCATAAGTTTACCACGGCTGTTGCCCTGGTTACCCCTGGTTTTCCGTAACCAAGGCTGAATCTGAAATCGCCCCCTTTACCCTTAAAGGCTTACTTAAGCGATTAGCATTAAGATTAGCATTAAGATTCATATTTCTACTACATTAATGACCGAGTTTAAATACAGTAGTACCCCTTTAAATAGGGCACTATTGAGGGGACAGCCACTTGTAGTGATGTCCGAAACCATAGTGGACGAGTGCACTCATTCTATCCCACAATGTCCGAATTCACTCACTCGTTTTCATTCACTCCTTCAAGTGAACTAAAGTAGGGATAGTGATTGAGGATTCAGCCCATGTCTTAAGGCTTGTTCACACAGGGACGGTTATCGCACGCGTTTATCGCCGACGTTTAATGCCTCGTGAATAAACAAAGGCGATGGTGAGTTTCCATCACGTCCTATTTGATCTGCAATCAAATCAAAAGCGCCATCTACTGTCAGGGAGTGAATTTACACACTTGGTGTATCGCCAGTGAAAATCGCTTGGATATGAACACAAAAATTTTTCGAAAAATGTCTCACAAAACGCTGTCGATAAACGTGCGTGATAATCGTCCCAGTGTGCACAAGGCTTTTATCAGTTAATTAGGCTTTTGTTTTATAAAGGTGATTATTAGTTTTTACTGCCTCGGGACTTAACAAAGAGTGGCAATGTGAGTGTGCACACCGACAGTTAACCCAGCGATTGGGTTGTTTTAACCCAGCGATTGGGCTGTTTTAACCAGGCGATTGGGATGTTTTAACCCAGCGATTGGGTTGTTTTAACCCAGCGATTGGGTTGTTTTAACCCAGCGATTGGGCTGTTTTAACTTAGCGATTGGGCTGTTTTAACCAGCGATTGGGTTGTTTTAACCAGGCGATTGAGATGTTTTAACCCAGCGATTGGGTTGTTTTAACCCAGCGATTGGGCTGTTTTAACCAGGCGATTGAGATGTTTTAACCCAGAGATTGGGTTGTTTTAACCCAGCGATTGGGATGTTTTAACCCAGCGATTGGGATGTTTTAACTTAGCGATTGGGCTGTTTTAACCAGGACGATTGAGATGTTTTCACCCAGAGATTGGGTTGTTTTAACCCAGAGATTGGGATGTTTTAACCCAGCGATTGGGTTGTTTTAACCCAGCGATTGGGATGTTTTAACCCAGCGATTGGGTTGTTTTAACCAGGCGATTGGGTTGTTTTAACCCAGAGATTGGGTTGTTTTAACCCAGCGATTGGGCTGTTTTAACCAGACGATTGAGATGTTTTCACCCAGAGATTGGGTTGTTTTAACCCAGAGATTGGGATGTTTTAACCCAGCGATTGGGTTGTTTTAACCCAGCGATTGGGCTGTTTTAACCCAGCGATTGGGTTGTTTTAACCAGGCGATTGGGTTGTTTTAACCCAGAGATTGGGTTGTTTTAACCCAGCAATTGGGATGTTGTAACCAAGCGATTGGGCTGTTTTAACCCAGCGATTGGGATGTTTTAACCCAGCGATTGGGCTGTTTTAACCCAGAGATTGGGATGTTTTAACCCTGCGATTGGGATGTTTTAACCCTGCGATTGGGCTGTTTTAACCCAGCGATTGGGCTGTTTTAACCCAGCGATTGGGTTGTTTTAACCCGGCGATTGGGTTGTTTTAACCCGGCGATTGGGTTGTTTTAACCCGGCGATTGGGCTTTTTTAACCCAGCGATTGGGCTGTTTTAACCCAGCGATTGGGCTGTTTTAACCCAGCGATTGGGTTGTTTTAACCCAGCGATTGGGTTGTTTTAACTCAGCGATTGGGCTGTTTTAACCCAGCGATTGGAATGTTTTAACCCAGCGATTGGGTTGTTTTAACCCAGCGATTGGGATGTTTTAACCCAGCGATTGGGATGTTTTAACCCAGCGATTGGGCTGTTTTAACCCAGCGATTGGGCTGTTTTAGCCCAGCGATTGGGATGTTTTAACCCAGCGATTGGGATCTTTTAACCAGGCGATTGGGTTGTTTTAACCCAGAGATTGGGTTGTTTTAACCCAGCGATTGGGCTGTTGTAACCAAGCGATTGGGCTGTTTTAACCCAGCGATTGGGATGTTTTAACCCAGCGATTGGGCTGTTTTAACCCAGCGATTGGGCTGTTTTAACCCAGCGATTGGGCTGTTTTAACCCAGCGATTGGCCTGTTTTAACCCAGCGATTGGGCTGTTTTAACCCAGCGATTGGAATGTTTTAACCCAGCGATTGGGTTGTTTTAACCCAGCGATTGGGATGTTTTAACCCAGCGATTGGGATGTTTTAACCCAGCGATTGGGATGTTTTAACCCAGCGATTGGGCTGTTTTAACCCAGCGATTGGGTTGTTTTAACCCAGCGATTGGGCTGTTTTAACCCGGCGATTGGGCTGTTTTAACCCAGCGATTGGGTTGTTTAACTCGGCGATTGGGTTGTTTTAACCCGGCGATTGGGCTTTTTTAACCCAGCGATTGGGCTGTTTTAACCCAGCGATTGGGCTGTTTTAACCCAGCGATTTGGCTGTTTTAACCCAGCGATTGGGCTGTTTTAACCCAGCGATTGGGCTGTTTTAACTCAGCGATTGGGCTGTTTTAACCCAGCGATTGGGCTGTTTTAACCCAGCGATTGGGCTGTTTTAACCCAGCGATTGGGCTGTTTTAACCAGCGATTGGGCTGTTTTAACCCAGCGATTTGGCTGTTTTAACCCAGCGATTGGGCTGTTTTAACCAGCGATTGGGCTGTTTTAACCCGGCGATTGGGCTGTTTTAACCAGCGATTGGGCTGTTTTAACCCAGCGATTGGGCTGTTTTAACCCAGCGATTGGGCTGTTTTAACCCAGCGATTGGGCTGTTTTAACCCAGCGATTGGGCTGTTTTAACCCAGCGATTGGGCTGTTTTAACTCGCGATTGGGCTGTTTTAACCCAGCGATTGGGCTGTTTTAACCCAGCGATTGGGCTGTTTTAACCCGGCGATTGGGCTGTTTTAACCCGGCGATTGGGCTGTTTTAACTCGGCGATTGGGCTGTTTTAACCCGGCGATTGGGCTGTTTTAGCCCAGCGATTGGGCTGTTTTAGCCCAGCGATTGGGATGTTTTAACCCAGCGGTTGGGCTGTTTTAGCCCAGCGATTGGGATGTTTTAACCCAGCGGTCATGTTGTCACATTTCACTTCCATTCTTTTGGGGAAAAGCCAAGAAAGTAAACACTGTATTAATGAAACAAAACCACATTTTTGTACTAGACGTGTGGGAAAGAATAAACACTCTGAAAAGTGTATTTACACAAACTGATACAGTCAGGAAGCGTTGGGATGTGCCGCTCTCCTCCTGC
>CM040921.1:707500-712500 GCA_023029165.1 Gobiocypris rarus | reverse complement strand
TGAAGATATCAAGTCCTGTTTACTGAAAAATGCATCAAAATTAAGTGAGTTTGTGGGGTCAAAAAATCATCTTGTTTTCCCTTTAAGTTAAGTTGATTTTTTTTTGACCCCATTGACTGATATTTGGTTATTTAGGGGCCAAGAACCGAAGGCTCCTATTGTATCCATTGGCGTTCCTATTGTTCTTTCGCTCTTGAGTCTATGGCAGCCCATAGATACACTTGTGGGAAAGTTATGAAATTTGGCTCACTGATAGAGGACAGTCTGACCATGAGCCACAGCAATTTTGGCGTCTCTTACTCAATTGCTGTAGCGCCACCTACTGTCCAAAGTTTCACTTACATTTATGAAGAACGCGTCAAAATGAACGTGAGGCTGTATCTCTGCAATTATTTAGCGAATTCTGACCAAACTTGGTGTGTGTTATGACAACCATGACCTGAGGCGACCTGCACAGTTTCGGGAAAGTTATGAAATTTGGCTCACTGATAGAGGACAGTCCAAACATGAGCCACAGCAATTTTGGAGTCTCTAACTCAATCCCTCTAGCGCCACCAGCTGTCCAAAGTTTCACTTACGTTTATAAAGAAATTAGACGAAGAGCACAGCAAAATGAACATGAGGCTTTATCTCCACAACGCTTTAGTGTATTCTGACCAAACTTGGTGTGTGTTATGACAACCATGCCCTGAGGTGACCTGCACAGTTTCGGCACAGTGCCAGCTAGTGGTCAGGAGATATGAAAATGGTCAAAAATCACAATACTGGAGAAGCGAAATGACTGAAGATATCAAGTCCTGTTTACTGAAAAATGCATCAAAATTAAGTGAGTTTGTGGGGTCAAAAAATCATCTTGTTTTCCCTTTAAGTTAAGTTGATTTTTTTTTGACCCCATTGACTGATATTTGGTTATTTAGGGGCCAAGAACCGAAGGCTCCTATTGTATCCATTGGCGTTCCTATTCTTCTTCTTCCGCTCTTGAGTCTACGTAAGTGAAACTATCCAAAGTTTCACTTACGTTTATGGAGAGCACGCCAAAATAAACGTGAGGCTGTATCTCTGCAATTATTTAGCGTATTCTGACCAAACTTGGTGTGTGTTATGACAACCATGACCTGAGGAGACCTGCACAGTTTCGGGAAAGTTATGAAATTTGGCTCACTGATAGAGGACAGTCCAAACATGAGCCACAGCAATTTTGGAGTCTCTAACTCAATCCCTCTAGCCCCACCTACTGTCCATTAAATTGGTTTATACTAATAAAGTTTGAATCGTAAGGGCTAAAAACTAAATAATTTTCTACCATGACCTGAGGCGACCTGCACAGTTTCGGCACAGCGGTACCTAGTGGTCAGGAGATATGAAATTTGCTCTCTTTGCTCATAACTTCTAAACGGTTGCAGTGCAGTATGCCGAGTCGAACGATACCCAATTTTCTCATTTTGACTATTTTAGGCGTCGGCCATTTTGAATTTTGCCGTTAAATGCTATATTTTGCTAATGCACTGGCGTATCGTTACAAAACTCTGTATGTGTATTGTGAAACTTCCTGTCCGAAGCATCCAAGCTTTGCATGAGTGATTTTAACCTAACTCTGAAAACAGCACTTCATTTTGGTCACAGCACCACCCCTTGGTCAAAAGTCATAAACCATTCAATCATATTACTAATGACCGTATTTATGATTTTTAAAATCATCCTAAAATGCCTTTAATTGCTCATGTTGCAGTCGGTCTGAAGCTCCAGCAGTGCTGGCATGACTTATCGTGCTTTGCTTGTGGTTGAGCAGCTACATGGAAAACAAGACAAAAATACTGAGGAAGAACATCATTTTTTGCAGCGTAGAAGAACGTCAAAAACCAGCTACTTTTCATTGGTTTCACATGGCAAGCCTGTTGAGATCTGCAGTCCGATCAGGGTTTTGACAAGCTCCACTGGTAATAAATGAGGCCTGTAGTTAAAGTCATCTGCTGTTCACAAGCAGTGTGATTTGAAGAACTGATTGGATGAGGATGATGATGAAAATACAGAGCCTTGAGGAATATTGATTCCTGATGTCAGTCAAGAAGAATGAAGGTGATGAAAGATCACGAAGACAAACCTTTATTTTCTCTAGAATGATCAATCGCTCACAGGAACATGAATTTGTTTCGATTTCACGTTGACTTCAAGAGGCCGTCCTTATGAATTTGAGGAATAAAATACAACAATTTGATGATGAATTTCCAAAGCTTAACCAGATGAAGAGTTTATGTGTGGTTTAATGTCCAAAACATTGAGCAAAAACTCCCTCTGTGTGTAAGAAGATGATAAATAAATGCAAATGAATGTATTTAACAGAATGTTATCCACCCCAATATGAATTACCTTTATGTATTATGAAATTAAAGACATAGCATATATATTTACTCAGAATAAAGCTTGAAGAGACAAAATGCTGACACAGATAGAATGATATTTTTATCCCGTTTAATTATCCTTTACTTTCCCCGTCTTGTTTCTGAAGTAAAGCACCAAAAGCGGAGCCGTGGCTCTTGATCTTTTGGACAACCGGTTCATCTGTGAACGAGAGGCTCCTGCGGTTCTGTGAATAAAGTATTGCTTGATCATGTGTATAGTAAACATGTGTGTAAATAATGTATCTCAAATAAATAATGAAATCCAACCCGTCTGACCCGCCGTTCTTCACAAACACTGAATGAAACCATTGATTTTGCTGCTTTAGAGAAGATTCAAGAAGCACCTCATGCTCTGTATTATGATGCTTCGTTTGTACGGTCATTTTATGGTGAATTATAGTGCAATTTCTTCACATGATCAGTTTGTTTTCTCAGGGTCATCGTGGGACACTTGAACTCTGATCACGTTGCAAAAGTAGGAACAACAAAAAAGGCTCTGTAAATGTTAATTATTTGGGAGACGGTACGTATATAACCTAATATAATAAGTGCTGTCAAATCAATGAATCCACTTTTGTGCCATAATTTGACTTCATCCCATAATTATGATTTAGTATGTACAATTATTGCAAGAGTACAAGCTTTTTCTGGAAGCTAGAGAGGGCTTCCATTGGTTTCTTTTTCTCAGCTAATAGCGTTTGGCTTTTTCTAGCCACAATCAGAGCCTAGCACGTGTGTGTGTGTGTGTGTGTGTGTGTGTGTGTGTGTGTGTTCCTTCCTTGGAGCACTTTTGATAGATCCTGACCACTGCAGACCGGGAACACCCCACAAGAGCTGCAGTTTTGGAGATGCTCTGACCCAGTCGTCTAGCCATCACAATCTGGCCCTTGTCAAACTCGCTCAAATCCTTACGCTTGCCCATTTTTCCTGCTTCTAACACATCAACTCTGAGGACAAAATGTTAACTTGCTGCCTAATATATCCCACCCACTAACAGGAGCCGAGAGGAAGAGATCATCAGTGTTACTCACTGGTCATAATGTTACGCCTGATTGGGATATGTATCAGCAATTGTGTGAAATAATGCCACAATAATGCATCGCCTCAATCCGTTCAACATTCATATCCTCAGTTTACAGTAGGCTACTATCTGTGAGTTCCTGAGGAGCTTCAGTCAGTTGTGATTATTATATGCAGCTTTTATGAATTCACGACTTCATGGAAACTCTGGGTTTGGTGAGCAGAAATCATAATGTTGAATACATGAAAGCATATGTCAGCTGTGAGTTATATAACATACAGGCGTATTAGAACTGAGATCGACTGCAGTGAACTGTAGTTCTGCATAGAAGAATAGAAAATATTATGCTTTGGAAAATCTTGTTTATGACATATTAAGTAATTGAGATAAAATAGTCAAAGTTGTGCCATATAAATCATAATTTAACATTCTATGTCCTAATTTTTATGTAATAAAATTTTTGAATGTGTGTCATAATTTTGACTTTTTATGTAATAATTATGACTTCATCTCATAAATGACAAATTTCGATTTTGTGTCATAAATGATTTAGTATGTGATAATTGTGACTTTTAATGTCATAATTGGCTGAAGTCATACTTTCAAATTAGTTTGTCATAATTTTGTGATCATTTTTACTTTTCATGTCAGAATTTTGACTCTGTAAATCATAAATAGATTTTTGGCATAATGTTGATTTTTTAAGTGTCATAATTTCAACTTTTTGTCACAATTTGGACTTTTCTTCTTATAACTGACTAGTTGTTCTGTTGTACATTGGTCATGACGTCAATTTGTAGGCCAGCAGAGCACAACTCCCGACTGCGCAAGCGCGCGGCTCTCGCTTCCATTACAGGACTACATTTCCCATGAGCCCTCGCGCGGATCGTCAATAAGCTGTGTGTGTGTGTGTGTGTGTGTGTGTGTGTGTGCTGGAACCGGAGAAGTTGAGTCGCCTTACCATGTTAACCCTGACACTGAGACAACTGATCAGGGTGAGTTTAAACACACACACGCGCGCGCGCGCAATAACGCGAGGATCCGCCGGTCGGGGCGCGAGATGTTTGGATGTTATGATTCCTGCTCGCATCAGTTAGCTGAGGAGATGGAGCTGTGCATGCTTTATGAACCGCATGCCACGATGCAGACTGAGCATGCACAGCTTTAAACAGTGTGTTATCGAGTGTGTGAACGTGGCAGGAGTGTGTGTGTGTGTGTGTGTGTGTGTGTGTGTGTGTGTGTGTGTGTGTGTGTTGACATCACTGAGCTCAGTAAACGCGTGGAGTTATTGATCTGAGAGCTGTCACAGCGTGTGTGTGTGTGTGTGTGTGTGTGTGTGGATGACGCAACCACACATCCTGTGTTTCAGCAGAAGCTCTGAAGTTTCTGACTTTAGTGAAGTGTGTGAAAGAGACAGAGATCACATCTGAACGCGCTCATCAGACATGAAGAAAAATATCATGTATATATCAATATAAATATCAATATTTATGACATATTACATCATAAGTCATCATTATAAGACAAACAGTCTAAATATTTATGACTTTTAACATTATTGACTGTCATAATTTCATCTT
>CM040921.1:697500-702500 GCA_023029165.1 Gobiocypris rarus | reverse complement strand
GCATTGATGTTTATAATCTATTAAATCAATAAATAAGTGAATAAATATTTAAATAATACATAAGGTCCTTGTAACCCTGGACAGAAATAATCACTATCAACTAACTATTCTTTTATTGACTGAAATTAGTAAATGTTAATAATCAGGTCTCCTCAATGAGGTGTGTGTGTGTGTGTGTGTGTGTGTGTGTGTGTGTGTGTGTGTGTGTGTGTGTGTGTGTGTGTGTGTGTGTGTGTGTGTGTGTGTGTGTGTGTGTGTGTGTGTGTGTGTGTGTGTGTGTGTGTGTGTGTGTGTGTGTGTGTGTGTGTGTGTGTGTGTGTGTGTGTGTGTGTGTGTGTGTGTGTGTGTGTGTGTGTGTGTGTGTGTGTGTGTGTGTGTGTGTGTGTGTGTGTGTGTGTGTGTGTGTGTGTGTGTGTGTGTGTGTGTGTGTGTGTGTGTGTGTGTGTGTGTGTGTGTGTGTGTGTGTGTGTGTGTGTGTGTGTGTGTTCAGAGGAAATTGAGTGTGAAATACACCAGCGTGTAGTTCTGCATGTTTGCAATAACAAGACATTGGCTACATGTTTCAATTAAGATCAGTCTGTTCAGTCAGAAGGGCTGATGGGAAGCTGCCAGTAGAGATTGTGAGGCGGCGGGTGTCTCTCGCCCTGTGATGAAGCGTCTCCGGCTCGCCGTAATGCTCCAGTCCGTCTTTCAAACCGATGCGCTGCCGCCGCTGAGCTAATTGTGTTTTAATAACCGTTTTAAGTGCAGCGATTCATCAGATCCTGCTGTGACCAGGGCCTTTATTAGCGTTATTACTGTTAATTATGAAGCTTTTGGTTCTTGAGTGCTACTCTCTATGGAAAAATAATAAATGTTATCAAAACACTCACTCACTTTCAATAGCGTGTTGCTGTTGATGCGGTTTCCTGTGACATTAGCCAATCACAACTGTGGGCGTTTACTGACACGCCTAAACCTCCTTAGCTCTGGGACCATTTTTGGTGATTTCCGGCTGGATTTGGCCGACCCAAATTGAAGAGCTCCCCACACACACACACAGTGGTCTCTAAACACACACTTTTGCGGACATTTTACAGGAAACCCTTTGAAGTTACATAACACACTGCTGAAAGTGATTACCCCCTGTGAGCTCTAGCACCCTGCGGACAGGTTGGGCTGTTTCCACTAGATGGCAGCAAACACTGGAAAAAATAATTGTGTCTGTATCATGTATGCAAGATTTATTTAAATGGATCTGAAGGGAGGAATATTACCTCTTTTATGTAATTTCCGCTGACCCGAATGTAAAGTCTCCCCATATACAGTGGTGTAAATGCAATATCCCTGTGCCACACAATAATTTTTCCCAGTGTTTGCTGCGAAATGCTGGAAACAGCCCAACCTGTCCGCAGGGTGCTAGAGCTCAGGGCCTGAGATATACACTTTCAAAAATTAATTTAAAACCAAAAAATTAAAAAACGCCTCTTTTTTGTGGGGGTTATTACAGCTCAGACAACATATACTCACATGTTTATCACTTTCAGCAGTGTGTTATGTAACTTCAAAGAGTTTCCTATAAAATGACAGCAAAAGTGTGTGTTTAGAGACCACTGTGTGTGTGTGTGTGTGTGTGGGGAGCTCTTCAATGTGGGTCGGCCAAATCCAGCCGGAAATGGTCCCAGAGTAATTTAGTGTAAATGCGTTATAATGTGTAGAACAAATGCCAAAGTGAAGCACATGTGCAGAAAGCAGAGACTCTAAGCCTTCAGATGGAAGCACACACGAGCTCAGAGCTCCTCCACAGACGGGGAACATGTGAAGGATATGCTTGATGACCCTTATCAGGGCCCGTGGAGTCTACGCTCCGTAACTGATCGATTCAGAATGAAGGTTTTTCCAACGGCACGGCATTCCACTTCCAGACATTTGCATGCATTCCCGTGATTGAAGAATACTATGGTACTAGCGTGGTGTTACAGAAACATGGTATTTTTGGTGCTTTCTTGTTCTTGAACGCAGAGACGGACGATCTGTGAGTTCTGAACGCTTGACATTTGTCAAGAAAGAAACGACACCCAGAACTCTTAATCTGCTGAGAAGCGTTGAGCTCAGATACTGGGTGTGTGTGTATGTGTGTGTGTGATTAGATAAGCAGTTATGCTGAATGTTCACTTGGCTGTGAAGTTTCTGTTGAGAGTTGCTGATTGGAGCAGAATTAAAGCGTCATGCTGATTATCATATCTCAACAACGGCTCCTCTCTCTCTCTCTCTCTCTCTCTCTCTCTCTCTCTCTCTCTCTCTTTCTCACACATAAAACGCACACACACACACACACACACACACACTCAAACGAACTGTAGAATTAATTTAATTCAGCTCTGATTCTGCCTGTATCCTCATCATTTTCCAGATATTCCAGCCTGTCGCTCTTCATATTTTTTGTTTTTGTCATGATTTCTCAAACTCAAGTTCATAATCAAGATCATATTTACATGCTTTGAGGCGTCAGTTCTGTGGTTTTATTAAGATGTATTTATATTTTGGTTATTATTGCTCCACCATGGATCCATATGAATCATACTGATTTATCCATAGAGCTATGATATTTAATATTACTGAAATATTTAATTCTTTATTGGAATAGATTATATGCATGTCATGTCTATAAAGTAGTATAAATATTTTTTTAAATAAAAAATATTTTTAAAATATTTAATTGTATATTATATATTATTAGTAATATGTTTATATATTACAACATAAAATATGATCCACATTTACATAAAGCATTAAAAAAACTATAATTATATATATAAAATAAATTACATTTATAATTAAACTAAATTAAATATATAATTTATATAAATGTGATAAATTACGAAAAACAAATGATACAAATATAAATATATTATTTGTAATATATCATAATATAAAATATGATCCATATGATTTACATTTTAATAAAGCAATAAAGATTTTTTTATTTTATTTATGGTACACTCACCTAAAGGATTATTAGGAGCACACACTAATACTGTGTTTGACCCCCTTTCTCCTTAATTCTACGTGGCATTGATTCAACAAGGTGCTGAAAGCATTCTTTAGAAATGTTGGCCCATATTGATAGGATAGCATCTTGCACTTGATGGAGATTTGTGGGATGCACATCCAGGGCAAGCTCCGTTCCACCACATCCCAAAGATGCTCTATTGGGTTGAGATCTGGTGACTGTGGGGCCATTTTAGTTCAGTGAACTCATTGTCATGTTCAAGAAACCAATTTGAAATGATTGGAGCTTTGTGATGGTGCATTATCCTGCTGGAAGTAGCCATCAGAGGATGGGAACATGGTGGTCATAAAGGGATGGACATGGTCAGAAACAATGCTCAGGTAGGCCGTGGCATTTAAACCATGCCCAATTGGCACTAAGGGGCCTAAAGTGTGCCAAGAAAACATCCCCCACACCATTACACCACCACCACCAGCCTGCACAGTGAAAACACCCCACACCATTACACCACCACCACCAGCCTGCACAGTGAAAACATCCCCACACCATTACACCACCACCACCAGCCTGCACAGTGAAAACATCCCCACACCATTACACCACCACCACCAGCCTGCACAGTGAAAACATCCCCACACCATTACACCACCTCCACCAGCCTGCACAGTGAAAACATCCCCACACCATTACACCACCACCACCAGCCTGCACAGTGAAAACACCCCACACCATTACACCACCACCACCAGCCTGCACAGTGAAAACATCCCCACACCATTACACCACCACCACCAGCCTGCACAGTGAAAACACCCCCACACCATTACACCACCACCACCAGCCTGCACAGTGAAAACACCCCCACACCATTACACCACCTCCACCAGCCTGCACAGTGAAAACACCCCCACACCATTACACCACCACCACCAGCCTGCACAGTGGGAACAAGGCATGATGGATCCATGTTCTCATTCTGTTTACACCAAATTCTGACTCTACCATCTGAATGTCTCAACAGAAATCGAGACTCATCAGACCAGGCAACATTTTTCCAGTCTTCAACCATCCAATTTTGGTGAGCTGGTGCAAATTGTAGCCTCTTTTTCCTATTTGTAGTGGAGATGAGTGGTACCCGGTGGGGTCTTCTGCTGTTGTAGCCCATCCGCCTCAAGGTTGTGTGTGTTGTGTGGCTTCACAAATGCTTTGCTGCATACCTCGGTTGTAACGAGTGGTTATTTCAGTCAAAGTTGCTCTTCTATCAGCTTGAATCAGTCGGCCCATTCTCCTCTGACCTCTAGCATCAACAAGGCATTTTCTCCCACAGGACTGCCGCATACTGGATGTTTTTCCCTTTTCACACCATTCTTTGTAAACCCTAGAAATGGTTGTGTGTGAAAATCCCAGTAACTGAGCAGATTGTGAAATACTCAGACCGGCCCGTCTGGCACCAACAACCATGCCACGCTCAAAATGTCTTAAATCCCCTTTCTTTCCCATTCTGACATTCAGTTTGGAGTTCAGGAGATTGTCTTGACCAGGACCACACCCCTAAATGCATTGAAGCAACTGCCATGTGATTGGTTGATTAGATAATTGCATTAATGAGAAATTTAACAGGTGTTCCTAATAATCTTTTAGGTGAGTGTGTATGTCATTTAAAACATAAACACATGCATATATAATATATGTATTGTTAATCCCACATGTGATCTGTGATGATCAGTGAGTCAGATCTTCATAAGCGGGATGTTTGTCTCCCAGCAGTTCTTCTGCACATGTAATTATTGTTATGTTCTGTAATTCATAAAGGACGTGTGTGTGTGTAATCCGCTCTTAATAATGAGCTCATGCTCTCGCTGCTGAATGTTTGCTTTGTGCAGATTCATTTGTTTGCAGCTCCTGAGGACGCGAGCAGTGATTATTTAGAGATCTCGTGTGTGTGTGTGTGTTTCAGCCGCTGGTCCGGCGTGTTCCCGCGGTGGCCGGGGTCACCTCCAGATCCCAG
>CM040921.1:657500-692500 GCA_023029165.1 Gobiocypris rarus | reverse complement strand
ATGCAAATAGTGCAAACATAGTACAAAGATAAAAAACACTGTCTTGACTGATCTCTTGCTTTATACACACACACACACACACACACACACACACACACACACACACACACACACACACTCATCTGTCTCTCTGACACGTTTGCTCAACTGCTCATGCTGAAGCCTCAGAGACGAAAAACGTGTTCACTGTTTTTCCCACTTTCTGCTCACACACACACACACACTCACACACACACACACACACACACACACACACACACACAACACACACACACACACACACACACACACACACACACACACACACAACTCTCACACACACACACACACACAACTCACACACAACTCACACACAACTCACACATCAGCTCACAATCTCTCTCACACACACACATACACACATTCATCCTCGCTCGCACTCTCATACACTCACTCACACACGCATACGCTCACACACGCTCACACACACACACACACACACACTCACACACACACACAACTCACATCAGCTCAAACATCAGCTCACAATCTCTCTCTCTCACACACACACACACATTCATCCTCGCTGACACTCTCATACACTCACTCACTCACACACGCATACGCTCACACACGCTCACACACACACACAATTTCATAGCTTCAGACTTCATCGTATATCGTGCTCCAGGTTTTCTGCGCTGTCCTAAGCTGCTCCTGAAGGCTGAGATTGTGCGTTTCATGTTTGTTGCTAGAATTCACTGTGGCCTGATTTCACTGCAAAACAAACATGAGGTCAGCAGCACACACACTCCTTACACACACACACACACACACACTCCTTACACACCCACATTCACACGCACACACCAGGACAGATTAAGTGTATCTGTGCATAAAGTTATCAGTGTATAATCAGCTGGAAATAATTTTTACTCCCTGAAAACATGGCGCCATGCTCAGAAGTGTGTGTGAAGCGCCTGCGGTATCTGGGTCTCGTTCCCCGGAGACGCGAGCGGATCTCATCGGGTCACTCTCTGATGGGCTGATAACGGGAACGCTTTGATTGTGATATTTGCTGTGAGCGCAGCAGATCTGATCCTCTGAACGCTTTCATAATCTACTCAAAGCTCTTTATTTCTCTCTCTCTCTCGCAGTTGTGCAGCGAGCTGAACGCGTTCATGCTGGCAGACATGGCTCACATCAGCGGGCTGGTGGCTGCGAGAGCCGTCCCCTCGCCCTTCGAACACGCCGACCTCGTCACCTCGACCACTCACAAATCACTGCGAGGATCCAGGTACACTCCGCACTCAGTCTGATGAGACGCATGTGACATCACCGTTTCATGCAAATTCACACATTTTGGGTCGTAAGAAAGTAATACTTTTATTCATCAAGGTAGCATTACATTTATCAAAAGTGACAGTAAAGACATTTATAATGTTACAAAAGATTCTGTTTCTATTAAATGCTGTTCTTTTGAACTTTCTATTCATCAAAGAATCCTGATAAGTCAGACGTGTCAGTTTCCACAGAAATATGAACTGTTCTCAACACTGATAATAATCATAAATGTGTGTTGATCATCAGATCCTCATATGAGAATGATTAGTGAAGGGTCATGTGACACTGAAGACTGGAGTAATGATGATAAATCACACTTTACTATATATTCACATAGAGAACAGCTGATCTACACTGAGGAATATTACACTGATACTGGAGTTATGATCAGATAATGAACAGAAGCTCTATATATTCACACAGAGAACAGCTGATCTACACTGGAGGAATATTACACTGATACTGGAGTTATGATCAGATAATGAACAGAAGCACTATATATTCACACAGAGAACAGCTGATCTACACTGGAGGAATATTACACTGATACTGGAGTTATGATCAGATAATGAACAGAAGCACTATATATTCACACAGAGAACAGCTGATCTACACTGGAGGAATATTACACTGATACTGGAGTTATGATCAGATAATGAACAGAAGCGCTATATATTCACATAGAGAACAGCTGATCTACACTGAGGAATATTACACTGATACTGGAGTTATGATCAGATAATGAACAGAAGCACTATATATTCACACAGAGAACAGCTGATCTACACTGAGGAATATTACACTGATACTGGAGTTATGATCAGATAATGAACAGAAGCACTATATATTCACACAGAGAACAGATGATCTACACTGAGGAATATTACACTGATACTGGAGTTATGATCAGATAATGAACAGAAGCACTATATATTCACACAGAGAACAGCTGATCTACACTGAGGAATATTACACTGATACTGGAGTTATGATCAGATAATGAACAGAAGCACTATATATTCACACAGAGAACAGCTGATCTACACTGAGGAATATTACACTGATACTGGAGTTATGATCAGATAAATGCAGCTTTGGTATAAAACAGCAATTTTTAATTATAATATTTCATAATTTTTACTGTATTTATGATCAGGTAAATGCAGCTTTGGTATAAAACAGCAATTTTTAATTATAATATTTCATAATTTTTACTGTATTTATGATCAGGTAAATGCAGCTTGGTATAAAACAGCAATTTTAAATTGCAATAATATTTCATAATTTTTACTGTATTTATGATCAGGTAAATGCAGCTTTGGTATAAAACAGCAATTTTAAATTGCAATAATATTTCATAATTTTACTGTATTTATGGTCAGATAAACGCAGCCTTGGTATAAAACAGCAATTTTAAATTGCAATAATATTTCACAATTTTTACTGTATTTATGATCAGATAAACGCAGCCTTGGTATAAAACAGCTATTTGAAATTGCAATAATATTTCATAATTTTTACTGTATTTATGATCAGATAAATGCAGCCTTGGTGAGCAGAAGAGACTTTTCTAAATCTTAATTATTTTAAACTGGTGAACAGTAATGTAACACTTACATTATTACATTATTTTAATTTTTTTTGTCCAATTTTGTGTAAAGATGTACGGTAACAGTCTGATCAATTGAGAAAGGTCAAGTTGAGCATATAGTATTGTAGGATTCAGTATCGCATGCAATGTTCACAAAATATAGTAGATGTGGATGTTGCATGCATACAGAACACACACACTACATCATTGACTGTTTCTCCTCCTATCGTGTGGCTCCTCCCCCAGGGCGGGGCTTATTTTCTACCGTAAGGGCGTGCGCTCGCTGGATAAGAAAGGCAAAGAGGTCATGTACAACCTGGAGGAGAAGGTCAACTTCTCTGTGTTCCCTTCGCTTCAGGGCGGCCCGCACAATCACGCTATCGCTGGCGTGGCCGTGGCTCTCCGACAGGTACGACTGCTGACGTTCTCTACAGCGTTTCACTGGCTGTTCATCTGCTGATTTACACATGCATCAGTCCTAGAGCTGCCGCATCTCCTATTCCGTCTCATCTTCTTCTGAACAATGGCTCATGCACTGGGGAACTCATTTATGGTTTTTGATAATTGATGGCTGTTCATTCGCTCTCTCTCTCCAGGCCACGACGCCCATGTTTCGTGAATACATCGCTCAGGTTGTGAAGAACTCCAAGGCCATGGCCGACGCGCTGCTGAAGAAGGGCTACACGCTCGTCTCCGGTGGGTTTTCACACGCGTGAAGTCAAGCTGCTGTAGGTCTTCTCTTTCAGGGGTCGGACTCACAAACATCAAGTGAAGAACTTTCTTAAAGGGACAGTTCAACTTCAGATTTGAAATGAAGTCTGGGAGATTTCTGTCCCTCAGGGGAAAGTTTGTTCACCCAAAGCTAAAGAGATGGTAAAATAAACCCATATGAATGGAGCCGCTTAATCCGACTCTTCTGTACACGAGATTTAATTATGGTGTACTATATTTCGTATATAAAAAAAAATGTTTTGCCGCTAGAGGTCGCTTATTTAAAACACCTTCAGTTACACATATTTGAAAATGGGAATATATCATATAATTCATCATATAGTTAACAAGTGAATATTTTCAATATAAAATGAATAAATGCAATAGCCTACATATGTCTCTTAGTGTGGCTTCATGACACGTCACCAAGAAACTAAAAAGTGTTCTAAAATAACGGCGGCTTAACAATAAGCACAAACCAATGAGAGCGATTTTGAATTTAGGAAAGCTGATCCTATGCTGAAGGCCAATAGCAAACATAACCTTCAATTAGGCCTACATCTGGATTAACCCACGCATGCATGTCACCATGTGATGCACTTATTTATGCCCCATTGTGTAAAAACAAATGCGGGAATCTAAAATCTGACATTTTTTTTCCAGAACAGGATCCGGCTCAATTTAAGCACTGGTTACAGAGCAGTTGATGATAACCAGCAGTGTTACATTTTTGGTATAAAACAGCCATTTTAAATTGTAATAATATTTCACATTTATGATAATTAATACGCAGAATAAGCGCTTGACCAATCACAACATCCGTGTGCCAAATATCACAGCTTTTTACCATACGGTTCAATGGGCTGCCATAGACTCAAGAGTGGAAGAAGAAAACCAGGTGTCTCCACACCTTCTGGGCCACTAAATATATAAAAATGAGTCTGTTTTTATTAGCAAAAGTGAAATTGATCACTTAAGAAGTCACATAAACTTGGACAAAGGAGTTGATTTATTGTGTCTTCCTCAGTTTAATAAAGTTTTCTGATGTTTATTATTCACAGTCTTCAGCTGCTAATGCCCTCATTATGAGCAGAAACTCTCTCTCATGTTCCAGGTGAAGCCAAATCACTTTAACTGAAGAATAAACCGGCAGAACGGACGTTTGAACAACTCTCTGTCTGAAGTGTTTAATCACGCTTTAATGATGTTTTTGTGTGTTTGGGGCGTGGGCTGTGGATGTTGCTGTTGTTCCTTCAGTGCAAACGGCTCTTAAACGCACAATACTTAAGATCAGTGTTATATATTGTTTTGGCTTGTGTGCATCATCCCAAATATTTCCAAGAATGTTTAAAATCCAGAGGAATCAGTGATTTCCTGAGTGCCATGTTTTACCGCCTAATATGATCTCGCTCACTGCAGTGTGAACAAGTGTCTCAGTAGCATTATAACATCACTTTAACACACGCACATGTGTGTGATATGATCAAACAGTGCTGCGTTAGACACACACACGCATGTGCAAATGATTCCTGCCCGTGTACCGTTTCTTTTCTACCGGCTGTAGAGGGGAAGACGACAAATCCTGCGTTCAATCTTACCAACTTTTAGCCACGCCTTTGTATTGAATAGGTGACCTCAAGTGGCGAAAAACTACATAGTGTGCCTTTAATTGGACTTGTGGAAATCATCCAGGAATCAGATGTTTGATTTTCATCTAACAATGTAATAACTTGTGAAGCGGCTTTTCTGACATAATCCACTTTCATATAGGGACAATTTTACTGTTCAGTGAATTCAGGGAGAAAATCAAGTCTCCTATATAAAAGAAGGAAGTATAATGGGTTGTGAATGTTTTGTTTTAATTCATAATATCATGAACGTGATTTATAAATCTGTAATCATGGAGCAGGAAGTCAAGTCAGCTTCACAGTAATAAACAGAAACAATGCAAACTTCATCAGATGTGAGTCAAATTCAGATCAGTGTTGATTCAGTTCACTTCAATATCTGTAAAGTTCATCAGTTATGAAGCTCAATTCTGGGCTCTACAGAAGAGAAAAGTGCCGTTATTCAGATCAATTCGTTTTTTTTCTCATCTGATAGTGAAGTTCAAGCTGACTTTCTTGACTCTTTCTTCAGGAGGAACTGATAATCATCTGGTTCTGGTGGATCTGAGGCCTCAGGGAATGGACGGAGCACGTGCAGAACGAGTTCTGGAGCTGGTGTCCATCACGGCCAACAAGAACACGTGTCCCGGCGACAAGAGCGCGCTCACGCCCGGCGGCCTGCGGCTGGGTGAGAAACACACTCACACACACACACTCACATCAAGCACCCACTAGTTTTTACATCCTGGGTTATGAATTTAACTTGGAATATTGCATAAATCATTCATGAATAAAGCAGCGTTTCCATCCCATGTGTTCAAGAGAACAAAACCATCACACAATATCAGCAATAAAAATGTACATTGCTGCTTTTCCTCCACACTCAGAGCGTCAGGCAAAACACACTCAGAGCGTCAGGCGAAACACACACTCAGAGCGTCAGGCAAAACACACTCAGAGCGCCAGGCTAAACACACTCAGAGCGTCAGGCGAAACACACTCAGAGCGTCCAGGCGAAACACACTCAGAGCGTCAGGCGAAACACACTCAGAGCGCCAGGCGAAACACACTCAGAGCGTCAGGCGAAACACACTCAGAGCGCCAGGCGAAACACACTCAGAGCGTCAGGCGAAACACACTCAGAGCATCAGGCGAAACACACTCAGAGCATCAGGCGAAACACACTCAGAGCATCAGGCGAAACACACTCAGAGCATCAGGCGAAACACACTCAGAGCGTCAGGCGATACACACACACAAACACTCAGAGCGTCAGGCTAAACACACACACACACTCAGAGTGTCATGCGAATCACACTCAGAGCGTCCAGGCTAAACACACACACACACTCAGAGTGTCATGCGAAACACACACTCAGGGCGTCAGGCGAAACACACACTCAGGGCGTCAGGCGAAACACACACACACTCAGCCAGGTGACACACACACACACTCAGGGCGTTAGACGAAACACACACACACTCAGAGCGCCAGGCGAAACACACACACACACACACACACACTCAGAGCGTGAGGCAAAACACACACACTCAGAGCGTCCAGGCAAAACACACTCAGAGCGTCAGGCGAAATACACACACGAGCATCAGGCTAAACACACACTCGAGCATCAGGTGAAACACACACTCAGAGCATCAGGCGAAACACACACTCAGAGTGTCAGGCGAAACACACACTCAGAGCGTCAGGCGAAACACACTCAGAGCATCAGGCGAAACACACACTCAGAGCGCCAGGCGAAACACACACTGAGCATCAGGCGAAACACACACTCAGAGCGTCAGGCGAAACACACACTCAGAGCGTCAGGCGAAACACACACTCAGAGGTCAGGCGAAACACACACTCAGAGCGTCAGGCTAAACACACACTCAGAGCGTCAGGCGAAACACACTCAGAGCGTCAGGCTAAACACACACTCAGAGCGTCAGGCTAAACACACACTCAGAGCGCCAGGCGAAACACACACTCAGAGCATCAGGCGAAACACACTCAGAGCGTCAGGCGAAACACACACTCAGAGCGCCAGGCGAAACACACTCAGAGCGCCAGGCGAAACACACTCAGAGCGCCAGGCGAAACACACACTCAGCGTCAGGCGAAACACACACTGAGCGCCAGGCGAAACACACTCAGAGCGCCAGGCGAAACACACTCAGAGCGCCAGGCGAAACACACACTCAGAGCGTCAGGCGAAACACACACTCAGAGCGCCAGGCGAAACACACACTCAGAGCGCCAGGCGAAACACACACTCAGAGCATCAGGTGAAACACACACTCAGAGCGCCAGGCGAAACACACTCAGGCGTCAGGCGAAACACACACTCAGAGTGTCAGGCGAAACACACTCAGAGCGTCAGGCGAAACACACACTCAGAGCATCAGGCGAAACACACACTCAGAGCGTCAGGCTAAACACACACTCAGAGCGCCAGGCTAAACACACACTCAGAGCGTCAGGCGAAACACACACTCAGAGCGTCAGGCGAAACACACACTCAGAGCGTCAGGCGAAACACACACTCAGAGCGCCAGGCTAAACACACACTCAGAGCGTGCCAGGCGAAACACACTCAGAGCGTCCAGGCGAAACACACACTCAGAGCGCCAGGCGAAACACACACTCAGAGCGTCAGGCTAAACACACACTCAGAGCGTCAGGCGAAACACACTCAGAGCGTCAGGCGAAACACACTCAGAGCGTCAGGCGAAACACACTCAGAGCGCCAGGCGAAACACACTCAGAGCCAGGCGAAACACACACTCAGAGCGTCCAGGCGAAACACACTGAGAGCGCCAGGCGAAACACACTCAGGCGTCAGGCTAAACACACTCAGGGCGCCAGGCGAAACACACTCAGAGCGCCAGGCGAAACACACACTAAGAGCGTCAGGCGAAACACACACTCAGAGCGTCAGGCGAAACACACACTCAGAGCGTCAGGCGAAACACACACTCAGAGCGTCAGGCGAAACACACACTCAGAGCGTCAGGCGAAACACACTCAGAGCGTCAGGCTAAACACACACTCAGAGCGTCAGGTGAAACACACACTCAGAGCGTCAGGCGAAACACACACACTCAGAGCGTCAGGCGAAACACACACTCAGAGCGTCAGGCGAAACACACACTCAGAGCGTCAGGCTAAACACACACTCAGAGCGTCAGGCTAAACACACACTCAGAGCGTCAGGCGAAACACACACTCAGAGCGCCAGGCTAAACACACACTCAGAGCGTCAGGCTAAACACACACTCAGAGCGCCAGGCTAAACACACTCAGAGCGCCTGGCGAAACACACACTCAGAGCGTCAGGCGAAACACACTCAGAGCGTCAGGCGAAACACACACTCAGAGCGTCAGGCGAAACACACACTCAGAGCGTCAGGCGAAACACACACTCAGAGGTCAGGCGAAACACACACTCAGAGCGTCAGGCGAAACACACACTCAGAGCGTCAGGCGAAACACACTCAGAGCGTCAGGCGAAACACACTCAGAGCGTCAGGCTAAACACACACTCAGAGCGTCAGGCGAAACACACACTCAGAGCATCAGGCGAAACACACTCAGAGCGCCAGGCGAAACACACACTCAGAGCGCCAGGCGAAACACACTCAGAGCGCCAGGCGAAACACACTCAGAGCGTCAGGCGAAACACACACTCAAAGGCGTCAGGCGAAACACACACTCGAAAGGCGTCAGGCGAAACACACTCAGAGCGCCAGGCTAAACACACACTCAGAGCGTCAGGTGAAACACACACTCAGAGCGTCAGGTGAAACACACTCAGAGCGTCAGGCTAAACACACACTCAGAGCGCCAGGCGAAACACACACTCAGAGCGTCAGGCGAAATACACACTCAGAGCGTCAGGCGAAACCAAGCGGCAACCTCCCGCGGTCTCTCTTGAAGCCAATACGAAGTGGATTAAACTGCAGTTTATCGACTGGCCACTAGGGACAGGCTCCAGAAGGAGCAGAATCTCATTGAGCCCCATGTTAAAATGCCCAACTTTACAGCAGAATAAAACATGTTTACAGCCTGGTACAAATTCTAGTTTTGGTCTAAACGGCTAGTTTTGCCTTCATGACAACTCTGAGGGGGTGAATTTTTTATAGCGCATTTGTTTACATTATATTAAGCCTTAAAGTTCTGCATAATTAAGGGCGTGGCCACTTTGAGTGGCAGGTGGTCAGCCATTTATCTGTTGTTTGTTAGTCACGTGTCACCTCAGCTCCGCACACGTCCGCCTCTTTGCCCATTTTCTGTTATCCGGAGTGACGCGATGACGCGGCCAGGCTTCAAAGATGGCAACCGCCAGCTCGGCCATACTTTAGGCTTCAGAAACGCTTCTTCAGAAACCTATGGGTGACGCCACGGACACTACGCCCATATTTTTTACAGTCTATGGCGAAACACACACACTCAGAGCGCCAGGCGAAACACACACTCAGAGCATCAGGTGAAACACACACTCAGAGCGCCAGGCGAAACACACTCAGGGCGTCAGGCGAAACACACACTCAGAGTGTCAGGCGAAACACACTCAGAGCGCCAGGCTAAACACACACTCAGAGCATCAGGCGAAACACACTCAGAGCGCCAGGCTAAACACACACTCAGAGCGCCAGGCTAAACACACACTCAGAGCGCCAGGCTAAAACACACACTCAGAGCGCCAGGCGAAACACACACTCAGAGCGCCAGGCGAAACACACACTCAGAGCGCCAGGCGAAACACACACTCAGAGCGCCAGGCGAAACACACTCAGAGCGCCAGGCTAAACACACACTCAGAGCGTCAGGTGAAACACACACTCAGAGCGCCAGGCTAAAACACACACTCAGAGCGTCAGGCGAAACACACACTCAGAGTGTCAGGCTAAAACACACTCAGAGCGCCAGGCGAAACACACACTCAGAGCATCAGGCGAAACACACACTCAGAGCGTCAGGCTAAACACACACTCAGAGCGTCAGGCTAAACACACACTCAGAGCGCCAGGCGAAACACACACTCAGAGCGCCAGGCGAAACACACACTCAGAGCGCCAGGCGAAACACACACTCAGAGCGTCAGGCAAACACACACTCAGGCGTCAGGCGAAACACACTCAGAGCGTCAGGCGAAACACACACTCAGGCGTCAGGCGAAACACACACTCAGAGCGCCAGGCGAAACACACACTCAGAGCGCCAGGCGAAACACACTCAGAGCGTCAGGCGAAACACACACTCAGAGCGCCAGGCGAAACACACTCAGGCGTCAGGCGAAAACACACTCGAGCGCCAGGCGAAACACACTCAGAGCGTCCAGGCGAAACACACTGAGAGCGCCAGGCGAAACACACTCAGGGCGTCAGGCGAAACACACTCAGGCGTCAGGCGAAACACACACTAAGAGCGTCAGGCGAAACACACACTAAGAGCGCCAGGCTAAAACACACACTCAGAGCGTCCAGGCGAAACACACACTCAGAGCGCCAGGCTAAAACACACACTCAGAGCGTCAGGCCACACACACTCAGAGCGTCAGGCGAAACACACTCAGAGCGTCAGGCTAAACACACACTCAGAGCGTCAGGTGAAACACACACTCAGAGCGTCAGGCGAAACACACACTCAGAGCGCCAGGCGAAACACACACTCAGAGCGTCAGGCGAAACACACACTCAGAGCGTCAGGCTAAACACACACTCAGAGCGTCAGGCAAAACACACACTCAGAGCGTCAGGCGAAACACACACTCAGAGCGTCAGGCTAAACACACACTCAGAGCGTCAGGCTAAACACACACTCAGAGCGTCAGGCTAAACACACTCAGAGCGCCTGGCGAAACACACACTCAGAGCGTCAGGCGAAACACACTCAGAGCGTCAGGCGAAACACACACTCAGAGCGTCAGGCGAAACACACACTCAGAGCGTCAGGCGAAACACACACTCAGAGGTCAGGCAAACACACACTCAGAGCGCCAGGCGAAACACACACTCAGAGCGCCAGGCGAAACACACTCAGAGCGTCAGGCGAAACACACTCAGAGCGCCAGGCTAAACACACACTCAGAGCGTCAGGCGAAACACACACTCAGAGCATCAGGCGAAACACACTCAGAGCGCCAGGCGAAACACACACTCAGAGCGTCAGGCTAAACACACTCAGAGCGTCAGGCGAAACACACACTCAGAGCGTCAGGCGAAACACACACTCGAGCGTCAGGCGAAACACACACTCGAGCATCAGGCGAAACACACTCAGAGCGTCAGGTGAAACACACACTCAGAGCGTCCAGGTGAAACACACACTCAGAGCGTCAGGTGAAACACACACTCAGAGCGCCAGGCTAAACACACACTCAGGCGTCAGGCGAAACACACACTCAGAGCGTCAGGCGAAATACACACTCAGAGCGTCAGGCGAAACCAAGCGGCAACCTCCGCGGTCTCTCTTGAAGCCAATACGGAAGTGGATTAAACTGCAGTTTATCGACTGGCCACTAGGGACAGGCTCCAGAAGGAGCAGAATCTCATTGAGCCCCATGTTAAAATGCCCAACTTTACAGCAGAATAAAACATGTTTACAGCCTGGTACAAATTCTAGTTTTGGTCTAAACGGCTAGTTTTGCCCTTCATGACAACTCTGAGGGGGGTGAATTTTTTATAGCGCATTTGTTTACATTATATTAAGCCTTAAAGTTCTGCATAATTAAGGGCGTGGCCACTTTGAGTGGCAGGTGGTCAGCCATTTATCTGTTGTTTGTTAGTCACGTGTCACCTCAGCTCCGCACACGTCCGCCTCTTGCCCATTTTCTGTTATCCGGGAGTGACGCGCGATGACGCGCTTCAAAGATGGCAACCGCCAGCTCGGCCATACTTTAGGCTTCAGAAACGCTTCTTCAGAAACCTATGGGTGACGCCACGGACACTACGTCCCATATTTTTTACAGTCTATGGGCGAAACACACACTCAGAGCGCCAGGCTAAAACACACACTCAGAGCATCAGGTGAAACACACACTCAGAGCGTCAGGCGAAACACACTCAGGGCGTCAGGCGAAACACACCAGGCGAAACACACTCAGAGCGTCAGGCGAAACACACACTCAGAGCATCAGGCGAAACACACACTCAGAGCGTCAGGCTAAACACACACTCAGAGCATCAGGCTAAACACACACTCAGAGCGTCAGGCGAAACACACACTCAGAGCGTCAGGCGAAACACACACTCAGAGCGTCAGGCGAAACACACACTCAGAGCGTCAGGCGAAACACACTCAGAGCGTCAGGCGAAACACACACTCAGAGCGTCAGGCGAAACACACACTCAGAGCGTCAGGCGAAACACACACTCAGAGCGCCAGGCGAAACACACTCAGAGCGCTCAGGCGAAACACACACTCAGAGCGTCAGGCGAAACACACTCAGGGCGAAACACACTCAGAGCGTCAGGCGAAACACACTCAGAGCGCCAGGCGAAACACACACTGAGAGCGTCAGGCGAAACACACTCAGGGCGTCAGGCGAAACACACTCAGGCGTCAGGCGAAACACACTAAGAGCGTCAGGCGAAACACACACTAAGAGCGCAGGCGAAACACACACTCAGAGCGCCAGGCGAAACACACACTCAGAGCGTCAGGCGAAACATACACTCAGAGCGTCAGGCGAAACATACACTCAGAGCGTCAGGCGAAACACACACTCAGAGCGTCAGGCGAAACACACACTCAGAGCGTCAGGCTAAACACACACTCAGAGCGCCAGGCGAAACACACACTCAGGCGTCAGGCGAAACACACACTCAGAGCGTCAGGCTAAACACACACTCAGAGCGTCAGGCGAAACACACACTCAGAGCGTCAGGCTAAACACACACTCAGAGCGTCAGGCTAAACACACACTCAGAGCGTCAGGCGAAACACACACTCAGAGCGTCAGGCTAAACACACACTCAGAGCGCCAGGCTAAACACACACTCAGAGCGTCAGGCTAAACACACTCAGAGCGTCCTGGCGAAACACACACTCAGAGCGTCAGGCGAAACACACACTCAGAGCGTCAGGCGAAACACACTCAGAGCGTCAGGCGAAACACACACTCAGAGCGTCAAAACACACTCAGAGCGTCAGGCTAAACACACACTCAGAGCGCCAGGCGAAACACACACTCAGAGCGTCAGGCGAAACACACACTCAGAGCGCCAGGCGAAACACACACTCAGAGCGTCAGGCTAAAACACACACTCAGAGCGTCAGGCTAAACACACACTCAGAGCGTCAGGCTAAACACACTCAGAGCGTCAGGCTAAACACACACTCAGAGCGTCAGGCGAAACACACACTCAGAGCGTCAGGCTAAACACACACTCAGAGCGTCAGGTGAAACACACTCAGAGCGTCAGGCTAAACACACACTCAGAGCGTCAGGCTAAACACACTCAGAGCATCATAAACACACACTCAGAGCGTCAGGCTAAACACACACTCAGAGCGTCAGGCGAAACACACACTCAGAGCGCCTGGCGAAACACACACTCAGAGCGTCAGGCGAAACACATTTTAGAACGTCAGGCGAAACACACTCAGAGCGTCTGGCGAAACACACACTCAGAGTGTCAGGCGAAACACACTCAGAGCGTCAGGCGAAACAAACACACACTCAGAGCATAAAACACACTCAGAGCATCAGGCGAAACACACTCAGAACGTCCAGGCGAAACACACTCAGAGCGTCAGGTGAAACACACACTCAGAGCGTCAGGCTAAACACACACTCAGAGCGCCAGGCTAAACACACACTCAGAGCGTCAGTGCTAAACACACACTCAGAGCGTCAGGCGAAACACACACACTCAGAGCGTCAGGCGAAACACACACTCAGAGCGTCAGGCGAAACACACACTCAGAGCGTCAGGCGAAACACACACTCAGAGCGGGCAAACACACACTCAGAGCATCAGGCGAAACACACACTCAGAGCGTCAGGCTAAACACACACTCAGAGCGTCAGGCAAAACACACACTCAGAGCGTCAGGCGAAACACACACTCAGAGCGTCAGGCGAAACACACTCAGAGCGTCAGGCTAAACACACACTCAGAGCGTCAGGCGAAACACACTCAGAACGTCAGGCTAAACACACACTCAGAGCGGCGAAACACACACTCAGAGTGTCAGGCGAAACACACTCAGAGCGTCAGGCGAAACAAACACACACTCAGAGCATCAGGCGAAACACACTCAGAGCATCAGGCGAAACACACTCAGAGCATCAGGCGAAACACACTCAGAACGTCAGGTGAAACACTCAGAGCGTCAGGCTAAACACACACTCAGAGCGTCAGGCGAAACACACACTCAGAGCGTCAGGCTAAACACACACTCAGAGCGTCAGGCGAAACACACTCAGAGCATCAGGCGAAACACACACTCAGAGCGTCAGGCGAAACACACACTCAGAGCGTCAGGCGAAACACACACTCAGAGCGTCAGGCGAAACACACACTCAGAGCGCCAGGCGAAACACACACTCAGAGCGTCAGGCTAAACACACACTCAGAGCGTCAGGCTAAACACACACTCAGAGCGCCAGGCGAAACACACACTCAGAGCGTCAGGTGAAACACACACTCAGAGCGTCAGGCTAAACACACACTCAGAGCGTCAGGCTAAACACACAGAGCGTCAGGCTAAACACACTCAGAGCGTCAGGCTAAACACACAGAGCGTCAGGCTAAACACACACTCAGAGCATCAGGCGAAACACACACTCAGAGCGCCAGGCGAAACAAACACACTCTCAGGCGTCAGGCTAAACACACACTCAGAGCGTCAGGCTAAACACACACTCAGAGCGTCAGGCTAAACACACACTCAGAGCGTCAGGCTAAACACACTCAGAGCGTCAGGTGAAACACACACTCAGAGCGTCAGGCTAAACACACAGAGCGTCAGGCTAAACTCACACTCAGAGCGTCAGGCTAAACACACAGAGCGTCAGGCTAAACACACACTCAGAGCATCAGGCGAAACACACACTCAGAGCGTCAGGCGAAACAAACACACACTCAGAGCATCAGGCGAAACACACACTCAGGCGTCAGGCTAAACACACACTCAGAGCGTCAGGCTAAACACACACTCAGAGCGTCAGGCTAAACACACACTCAGAGCGTCAGGCTAAACACACACTCAGAGCGTCAGGCTAAACACACACTCAGAGCGTCAGGCGAAACACACACTCAGGCGTCAGAAACACACACTCAGAGCGTCAGGCGAAACACACACTCAGAGCATCAGGCGAACACACTCAGAGCGTCAGGCTAAACACACACTCAGAGCGTCAGGCTAAACACACACTCAGAGCGTCAGGCGAAACACACTCAGAGCGTCAGGCTAAACACACACTCAGAGCGTCAGGCTAAACACACACTCAGAGCGTCAGGCGAAACACACTCAGAGCGTCAGGCGAAACACACACTCAGAGCGTCAGGCGAAACACACTCAGAGCGTCAGGCGAAACACACACTCAGAGCGTCAGGCGAAACACACACTCAGAGTGTCAGGCGAAACACACTCAGAGCGCCAGGCTAAACAAACACACACTCAGAGCATCAGGCGAAACACACTCAGAGCATCAGGCGAAACACACTCAGAACGTCAGGCGAAACACTCAGAGCGTCAGGCGAAACACACACACTCAGAGCGTCAGGCTAAACACCCAGGCTAAACACACACTCAGAGCGTCAGGCTAAACACACACTCAGAGCGTCAGGCGAAACACACACTCAGAGCATCAGGCGAAACACACACTCAGAGCGTCAGGAGAAACACACTCAGAGCGTCAGGCGAAACACACACACACACACTCAGAGCGCCAGGCGAAACACACTCAGAGCGCCAGGCGAAACACACACTCAGAGCGTCAGGCGAAACACACACTCAGGGCGTCAGGCTAAACACACACTCAGAGCGTCAGGCTAAACACACACTCAGAGCGTCAGGCTAAACACACACACTCAGAGCGTCAGGCGAAACACATACTCAGAGCGTCAGGCGAAACACATACTCAGAGCGTCAGGCGAAACACACACTCAGGCGAAACACACAGAGCGTCAGGCTAAACACACACTCAGAGCGTCAGGCTAAACACACACTCAGAGCGTCAGGCTAAACACACACTCAGAGCATCAGGCGAAACACACACTCAGAGCGTCAGGCTAAACACACACTCAGAGCGTCAGGCTAAACACACACTCAGAGCGTCAGGCTAAACACACACTCAGAGCGTCAGGCTAAACACACACTCAGAGCGTCAGGCGAAACACACACAGAGCGTCAGGCTAAACACACACACTCAGAGCATCAGGCGAAACACACACTCAGAGCGTCAGGCGAAACACACACTCAGAGCGTCAGGCTAAACACACACTCAGAGCATCAGGCGAAACACACACTCAGAGCTTCAGGCTAAACAAACACACACTCAGAGCGTCAGGCTAAACACACACTCAGAGCATCAGGCGAAACACACACTCAGAGCGTCAGGCGAAACAAACACACACTCAGAGCGTCAGGCTAAACACACACTCAGAGCGTCAGGCGAAACACACACTCAGAGCGTCAGGCGAAACAAACACACACTCAGAGCGTCAGGCTAAACACACACTCAGAGCGTCAGGCTAAACACACACTCAGAGCGTCAGGCTAAACACACACACTCAGAGCGCCAGGTGAAACACACACTCAGAGCGTCAGGCTAAACACACACTCAGAGCGTCAGGCTAAACACACAGAGCGTCAGGCTAAACACACACTCAGAGCGTCAGGCTAAACACACAGAGCGTCAGGCTAAACACACACTCAGAGCATCAGGCGAAACACACACTCAGAGCGTCAGGCGAAACAAACACACACTCAGAGCATCAGGCTAAACACACACTCAGAGCGTCAGGCTAAACACACACTCAGAGCGTCAGGCTAAACACACACTCAGAGCGTCAGGCTAAACACACACTCAGAGCGTCAGGCTAAACACACACTCAGAGCGTCAGGCTAAACACACACTCAGAGCGTCAGGCGAAACACACACTCAGAGCGTCAGGCTAAACACACTCAGAGCGTCAGGCGAAACACACACTCAGAGCGTCAGGCTAAACACACACTCAGAGCGCCAGGCGAAACACACACTCAGAGCGCCAGGCTAAACACACACTCAGAGCGCCAGGCGAAACACACACTCAGAGCGCCAGGCGAAACACACACTCAGAGCGCCAGGCTAAACACACAAACACACACTCAGAGCGTCAGGCGAAACACACACTCAGAGCGTCAGGCGAAACACACACTCAGAGCGTCCAGGCTAAACACACACTCAGAGCGTCAGGCTAAACACACACTCAGAGCGCCAGGCTAAACACACACTCAGAGCGTCAGGTGAAACACACACTCAGAGCGTCAGGCGAAACACACACTCAGAGCGTCAGGCGAAACACACACTCAGAGCGTAGGCGAAACACACACTCAGAGCGCCAGGCGAAACACACACTCAGAGCGCCAGGCTAAACACACAGAGCGCCAGGCTAAACACACACTCAGAGCGTCAGGCTAAACACACAGAGCGTCAGGCTAAACACACACACTCAGAGCGCCAGGCGAAACACACACTCAGAGCGCCAGGCGAAACAAACACACACTCAGAGCATCAGGCGAAACACACACTCAGAGCGTCAGGCTAAACACACACTCAGAGCGCCAGGCTAAACACACACTCAGAGCGTCAGGCTAAACACACACTCAGAGCGTCAGGCTAAACACACACTCAGAGCGTCAGGCTAAACACACACTCAGAGCATCAGGTGAAACACAGTCAGAGCGTCAGGCTAAACACACACTCAGAGCGTCAGGCGAAACACACTCAGAGCATCAGGCGAAACACACACTCAGAGCGTCAGGCTAAACACACACTCAGAGCGTCAGGCGAAACACACACTCAGAGCGCCTGGCGAAACACACACTCAGAGCGTCAGGCGAAACACATTTAGAACGCGTCAGGCGAAACACACTCAGAGCGTCTGGCGAAACACACACTCAGAGTGTCAGGCGAAACACACTCAGAGCGCCAGGCGAAACAAACACACACTCAGAGCATCAGGCGAAACACACTCAGAGCATCAGGCGAAACACACTCAGAACGTCAGGCAAACACACTCAGAACGTCAGGTGAAACACACACTCAGAGCGTCAGGCTAAACACACACTCAGAGCGTCAGGCGAAACACACACTCAGAGCGTCAGTGCTAAACACACACTCAGAGCGTCAGGCTAAACACACACTCAGAGCGTCAGGCGAAACACACACTCAGAGCGTCAGGCGAAACACACACTCAGAGCGTCCAGGCGAAACACACACTCAGAGCGTCCAGGCTAAACACACACTCAGAGCGTCCAGGCGAAACACACACTCAGAGCGTCAGGCGAAACACACACTCAGAGCATCAGGCGAAACACACACTCAGAGCGTCAGGCTAAACACACACTCAGAGCGCCAGGCTAAACACACACTCAGAGCGCCAGGCTAAACACACACACTCAGAGCGCCAGGCGAAACACACTCAGAGCGTCAGGCTAAACACACACTCAGAGCGTCAGGCGAAACACACTCAGAGCGTCAGGCTAAACACACACTCAGAGCGCCAGGCGAAACACACACTCAGAGTGTCAGGCGAAACACACTCAGGCGTCAGGCGAAACAAACACACACTCAGAGCATCAGGCGAAACACACTCAGAACGCCAGGCGAAACACACTCAGAGCGTCAGGTGAAACACACACTCAGAGCGTCAGGCTAAACACACACTCAGAGCGTCCAGGCGAAACACACACTCAGAGCGTCAGGCTAAACACACACTCAGAGCGCCAGGCTAAACACACACTCAGAGCATCAGGCGAAACACACACTCAGAGCGTCAGGCGAAACACACACTCAGGGCGCCAGGCGAAACACACACTCAGAGCGCCAGGCTAAACACACACTCAGAGCGCCAGGCTAAACACACACTCAGAGCGTCAGGCTAAACACACACTCAGAGCGTCAGGCTAAACACACACACTCAGAGCGTCAGGCTAAACACACACTCAGAGCGTCAGGCGAAACACACACTCAGAGCGCCAGGTGAAACACACACTCAGAGCGCCAGGCTAAACACACACTCAGAGCGCCAGGCTAAACACACAGAGCGTCAGGCTAAACACACACTCAGAGCGTCAGGCTAAACACACAGAGCGTCAGGCTAAACACACACACAGAGCATCAGGCTAAAACACACACTCAGAGCGCCAGGCGAAACAAACACACACTCAGAGCGTCAGGCTAAACACACTCAGAGCGTCAGGCTAAACACACACTCAGAGCGTCAGGCTAAACACACACTCAGAGCGTCAGGCTAAACACACACTCAGAGCGTCAGGCTAAACACACACTCAGAGCGCCAGGCTAAACACACACTCAGAGCGCCAGGCTAAACACACAGAGCGTCAGGCTAAACACACACTCAGAGCGCCAGGCTAAACACACAGAGCGTCCAGGCTAAACACACACTCAGAGCATCAGGCGAAACACACACTCAGAGCGCCAGGCGAAACAAACACACACTCAGAGCATCAGGCGAAACACACACTCAGAGCGTCAGGCTAAACACACACTCAGAGCGTCAGGCTAAACACACACTCAGAGCGTCAGGCTAAACACACACTCAGAGCGTCAGGCTAAACACACACTCAGAGCGCCAGGCGAAACACACACTCAGAGCGTCAGGCGAAACACACACTCAGAGCGCCAGGCGAAAACACACACTCAGAGCATCAGGCGAAACACACACTCAGAGCGTCAGGCTAAACACACACTCAGCGTCAGGCTAAACACACACTCAGAGCGCCAGGCTAAACACACACTCAGAGCGTCAGGCGAAACACACTCAGAGCGTCAGGCTAAACACACACTCAGAGCGCCAGGCGAAACACACTCAGAGCGCCAGGCTAAACACACACTCAGAGCGTCAGGCGAAACACACACTCAGAGTGTCAGGCGAAACACACTCAGAGCGCCAGGCGAAACAAACACACACTCAGAGCATCAGGCTAAACACACTCAGAGCATCAGGCGAAACACACTCAGAACGTCAGGCGAAACACACTCAGAACGCCAGGTGAAACACACACTCAGAGCGTCAGGCTAAACACACACTCAGAGCGTCAGGCGAAACACACACACTCAGAGCGTCCAGGCTAAACACACACTCAGAGCGTCAGGCAAACACACACTCAGAGCATCAGGCGAAACACACACTCAGAGCGCCAGGCGAAACACACACTCAGAGCGTCAGGCGAAACACACACTCAGAGCGCCAGGCGAAACACACTCAGAGCGCCAGGCGAAACACACACTCAGAGCGCCAGGCTAAACACACACTCAGGCGCCAGGCTAAACACACACTCAGAGCGCCAGGCTAAACACACACTCAGAGCGTCAGGCTAAACACACACTCAGAGCGTCAGGCAAACACACACTCAGAGCGCCAGGCGAAACACATACTCAGAGCGCCAGGCTAAACACACACTCAGAGCGCCAGGCGAAACACACAGAGCGTCAGGCTAAACACACACTCAGAGCGCCAGGCTAAACACACACTCAGAGCGTCAGGCTAAACACACACTCAGAGCGTCAGGCGAAACACACACTCAGAGCGCCAGGCTAAACACACACTCAGAGCGTCAGGCTAAACACACACTCAGAGCGTCAGGCTAAACACACACTCAGAGCGCCAGGCTAAACACACACTCAGAGCGTCAGGCTAAACACACACTCAGAGCGCCAGGCGAAACACACACTCAGAGCGTCAGGTGAAACACACACTCAGAGCGCCAGGCTAAACACACACTCAGAGCGTCAGGCTAAACACACAGAGCGTCAGGCTAAACACACACTCAGAGCGCCAGGCTAAACACACACACAGAGCGTCAGGCTAAACACACACTCAGAGCATCAGGCGAAACACACACTCAGAGGCGTCAGGCGAAACACACACTCAGAGCGTCAGGCTAAACACACACTCAGAGCATCAGGCGAAACACACACTCAGAGCGCCAGGCGAAACAAACACACACTCAGAGCGTCAGGCTAAACACACACTCAGAGCATCAGGCTAAACACACACTCAGAGCGCCAGGCGAAACAAACACACACTCAGAGCGCCAGGCTAAACACACACTCAGAGCGCCAGGCTAAACACACACTCAGAGCGCCAGGCTAAACACACACTCAGAGCGTCAGGCTAAACACACACTCAGAGCGCCAGGCTAAACACACACTCAGAGCGCCAGGCTAAACACACACTCAGAGCGTCAGGCTAAACACACACTCAGAGCATCAGGCGAAACACACACTCAGAGCGTCCAGGCGAAACAAACACACACTCAGAGCATCAGGCGAAACACACACTCAGAGCGTCAGGCTAAACACACACTCAGAGCGCCAGGCTAAACACACACTCAGAGCGTCAGGCTAAACACACACTCAGAGCGCCAGGCTAAACACACACTCAGAGCGTCAGGCTAAACACACACTCAGAGCGTCAGGCGAAACACACACTCAGAGCGTCAGGCTAAACACACACTCAGAGCGTCAGGCGAAACACACACTCAGAGCGTCAGGCTAAACACACACTCAGAGCGCCAGGCTAAACACACACTCAGAGCGTCAGGCGAAACACACACTCAGAGCGCCAGGCTTAACACACACTCAGAGCGCCAGGCGAAACACACACTCAGAGCGCCAGGCGAAACACACACTCAGAGCGCCAGGCGAAACACACACTCAGAGCGCCAGGCTAAACACACACTCAGAGCGCCAGGCTAAACACAAACTCAGAGCGTCAGGCTAAACACACACTCAGAGCGTCAGGCTAAACACACACTCAGAGCGTCAGGCGAAACACACACTCAGAGCGTCAGGCGAAACACACACTCAGAGCGCCAGGCGAAACACACACTCAGAGCGCCAGGCGAAACACACACTCAGAGCGCCAGGCGAAACAAACACTCAGAGCGTCAGGCTAAACACACAGAGCGCCAGGCTAAACACACACTCAGAGCGCCAGGCTAAACACACAGAGCGTCAGGCTAAACACACACTCAGAGCGCCAGGCGAAACACACACTCAGAGCGCCAGGCGAAACAAACACACACTCAGAGCATCAGGCGAAACACACACTCAGAGCGCCAGGCGAAACACACACTCAGAGCGTCAGGCTAAACACACACTCAGAGCGCCAGGCTAAACACACACTCAGAGCGCCAGGCGAAACACACACTCAGAGCGTCAGGCTAAACACACACTCAGAGCGTCAGGCTAAACACACAGAGCGTCAGGCTAAACACACACTCAGAGCGCCAGCAAACACACACTCAGAGCGCCAGGCGAAACACACTCAGAGCGTCAGGCTAAACACACAGAGCGTCAGGCTAAACACACACTCAGAGCGCCAGGCTAAACACACACTCAGAGCGTCAGGCTAAACACACAGAGCGTCAGGCTAAACACACACTCAGAGCCAGGCGAAACACACACTCAGAGCGTCAGGCGAAACACACACTCAGAGCGCCAGGCGAAACACACACTCAGAGCGTCAGGCGAAACACACACTCAGAGCGTCAGGCTAAACACACACCAGGCGAAACACACACTCAGAGCGTCAGGCGAAAACACACACTCAGAGCGTCAGGCGAAACACACTCAGAGCGTCAGGCGAAACACACACTCAGAGCGGCCAGGCGAAACACACTCAGAGCGTCAGGCGAAACACACACTCAGAGCGCCAGGCTAAACACACACTCAGAGCGTCAGGCTAAACACACACTCAGAGCGTCAGGCTAAACACACACTCAGAGCGCCCAGGCTAAACACACACTCAGAGCGTCAGGCTAAACACACACTCAGAGCGTCAGGCTAAACACACACTCAGAGCGTCAGGCTAAACACACACTCAGAGCGCCAGGCTAAACACACACTCAGAGCGCCAGGCTAAACACACACTCAGAGCGCCAGGCGAAACACACACTCAGAGCGTCAGGCGAAACACACACTCAGAGCGCCAGGCGAAACACACACTCAGAGCGTCAGGTGAAACACACACTCAGAGCGCCAGGCTAAACACACACTCAGAGCGTCAGGCTAAACACACACTCAGAGCGTCAGGCTAAACACACACTCAGAGCGTCAGGCTAAACACACACTCAGAGCGCCAGGCTAAACACACACACTCAGAGCGCCAGGCGAAACACACACTCAGAGCGCCAGGCTAAACACACACTCAGAGCGTCAGGCGAAACACACACTCAGAGCGTCAGGCTAAACACACACTCAGAGCGTCAGGCGAAACACACACTCAGAGCGTCAGGCGAAACACACACTCAGAGCGCAGGCTAAACACACACTCAGAGCGCCAGGCGAAACACACACTCAGAGCCAGGCAAAACACACACTCAGAGCGCAGGCGAAACACACACTCAGAGCGCCAGGCTAAACACACACTCAGAGCGTCAGGCTAAACACACACTCAGAGCGCCAGGCTAAACACACACTCAGAGCGTCAGGCGAAACACACACTCAGAGCGTCAGGCGAAACACACACTCAGAGCGCCAGGCGAAACACACACTCAGAGCGTCAGGCTAAACACACACTCAGAGCCAGGCGAAACACACACTCAGAGCGGCTAAACACACAGAGCGTCAGGCGAAACACACACTCAGAGCGTCAGGCTAAACACACACTCAGAGCGTCAGGCTAAACACACAGAGCGTCAGGCTAAACACACACTCAGAGCGCCAGGCGAAACACACACTCAGAGCGTCAGGCGAAACAAACACACACACTCAGAGCATCAGGCGAAACACAAGGCGAAACACACACTCAGAGCGCCAGGCTAAACACACACTCAGAGCGCCAGGCTAAACACACACTCAGAGCGCCAGGCGAAACACACACTCAGAGCGCCAGGCTAAACACACACTCAGAGCGTCAGGCTAAACACACAGAGCGTCAGGCTAAACACACACTCAGAGCGCCAGGCGAAACACACACTCAGAGCGCCAGGCGAAACACACTCAGAGCGCCAGGCTAAACACACAGAGCGTCAGGCTAAACACACACTCAGAGCGTCAGGCTAAACACACACTCAGAGCGCCAGGCTAAACACACAGAGCGTCAGGCTAAACACACACTCAGAGCGCCAGGTGAAACACACACTCAGAGCGTCAGGCGAAACACACACTCAGAGCGCCAGGCTAAACACACACTCAGAGCGTCAGGCGAAACACACACTCAGAGCGCCAGGCTAAACACACACTCAGAGTCCAGGCGAAACACACACTCAGAGCGCCAGGCGAAACACACACTCAGAGCGTCAGGCGAACACACACTCAGAGCGCCAGGCGAAACACACTCAGAGCGTCAGGCGAAACACACACTCAGAGCGCCAGGCGAAACACACTCAGAGCGTCAGGCGAAACACACACTCAGAGCGCCAGGCGAAACACACACTCAGAGCGTCAGGCTAAACACACACTCAGAGCGCCAGGCTAAACACACACTCAGAGCGTCAGGCTAAACACACACTCAGAGCGCCAGGCTAAACACACACTCAGAGCGCCAGGCTAAACACACACTCAGAGCGTCAGGCTAAACACACACTCAGAGCGTCAGGCTAAACACACACTCAGAGCGTCAGGTGAAACACACACTCAGAGCGTCAGGCGAAACACACACTCAGAGCGTCAGGCGAAACACACACTCAGAGCGTCAGGTGAAACACACACTCAGAGCGTCAGGCTAAACACACACTCAGAGCGCCAGGCTAAACACACACAGAGCGCCAGGCTAAACACACACTCAGAGCGCCAGGCTAAACACACACACAGAGCGTCAGGCTAAACACACACTCAGAGCATCAGGCGAAACACACACTCAGAGCGCCAGGCGAAACACACACTCAGAGCGTCAGGCTAAACACACACTCAGAGCATCAGGCGAAACACACACTCAGAGCGTCAGGCGAAACAAACACACACTCAGAGCGTCAGGCTAAACACACACTCAGAGCATCAGGCGAAACACACACTCAGAGCGTCAGGCGAAACAAACACACACTCAGAGCGCCAGGCGAAACAAACACACTCAGAGCGCCAGGCGAAACAAACACACACTCAGAGCGCCAGGCGAAACAAACACACACTCAGAGCGTCAGGCTAAACACACACTCAGAGCGTCAGGCTAAACACACACTCAGAGCGTCAGGCTAAACACACACTCAGAGCGTCAGGCTAAACACACACTCAGAGCGTCAGGCGAAACACACACTCAGAGCGTCCAGGAAAACAAACACACTCAGAGCATCAGGCGAAACACACACTCAGAGCGCCAGGCTAAACACACACTCAGAGCGCCAGGCTAAACACACACTCAGAGCGTCAGGCTAAACACACACTCAGAGCGTCAGGCTAAACACACACTCAGAGCGTCAGGCTAAACACACACTCAGAGCGTCAGGCGAAACACACACTCAGAGCGTCAGGCTAAACACACACTCAGAGCGTCAGGCGAAACACACACTCAGAGCGTCAGGCTAAACACACACTCAGAGCGCCAGGCGAAACACACACTCAGAGCGTCCAGGCGAAACACACACTCAGAGCGTCAGGCTAAACACACACTCAGAGCGTCAGGCGAAACACACACTCAGAGCGCCAGGCGAAACACACACTCAGAGCGTCAGGCGAAACACACACTCAGAGCGTCAGGCTAAACACACACTCAGAGCGTCAGGCTAAACACACACTCAGAGCGTCAGGCTAAACACACACTCAGAGCGTCAGGCTAAACACACTCAGAGGCGTCAGGCGAAACACACACTCAGAGCGTCCAGGCGAAACACACACTCAGAGCGTCAGGCGAAACACACACTCAGAGCGCCAGGCGAAACACACACTCAGAGCGTCAAAACACACACTCAGAGCGTCAGGCAAACACACACAGAGCGCCAGGCTAAACACACACTCAGAGCTTCAGGCTAAACACACAGAGCGTCAGGCTAAACACACACTCAGAGCGCCAGGCGAAACACACTCAGAGCGCCAGGCTAAAACAAACACACACTCAGAGCATCAGGCGAAACACACACTCAGAGCGTCAGGCGAAACACACACTCAGAGCGTCAGGCTAAACACACACTCAGAGCGTCAGGCTAAACACACACTCAGAGCGTCAGGCGAAACACACTCAGAGCGCCAGGCTAAACACACACTCAGAGCGTCAGGCTAAACACACAGAGCGTCAGGCTAAACACACACTCAGAGCGTCAGGCGAAACACACACTCAGAGCGTCAGGCGAAACACACTCAGAGCGCCAGGCTAAACACACAGAGCGCCAGGCTAAACACACACTCAGAGCGTCAGGCTAAACACACACTCAGAGCGTCAGGCTAAACACACAGAGCGTCAGGCTAAACACACACTCAGAGCGCCAGGTGAAACACACACTCAGAGCGTCAGGCGAAACACACACTCAGAGCGTCAGGCGAAACACACTCAGAGCGTCAGGCGAAACACACACTCAGAGCGTCAGGCTAAACACACACTCAGAGCGCCAGGCGAAACACACACTCAGAGAAAACACACACTCAGAGCGCCAGGCGAAACACACTCAGAGCGCCAGGCGAAACACACTCAGAGCGTCAGGCGAAACACACACTCAGAGCGTCAGGCTAAACACACTCAGAGCGTCAGGCGAAACACACTCAGAGCGTCAGGCGAAACACACACACTCAGAGCGTCAGGCTAAACACACACTCAGAGCGTCAGGCTAAACACACACTCAGAGCGCCAGGCTAAACACACACTCAGAGCGCCAGGCTAAACACACACTCAGAGCGTCAGGCTAAACACACACTCAGAGCGTCAGGCTAAACACACACTCAGAGCGTCAGGCTAAACACACTCAGAGCGCCAGGCTAAACACACACTCAGAGCGTCAGGTGAAACACACTCAGAGCGTCAGGCGAAACACACACTCAGAGCGTCAGGCGAAACACACACTCAGAGCGTCAGGCGAAACACACACTCAGAGCGTCAGGCGAAACACACACTCAGAGCGTCAGGCGAAACACACACTCAGAGCGTCAGGCGAAACACACACTCAGAGCGTCAGGCGAAACACACTCAGAGCGTCAGGCGAAACACACTCAGAGCGTCAGGCGAAACACACTCAGAGCGTCAGGCTAAACACACACTCAGAGCGCCAGGCAAAACACACTCAGTGCATCAGACGAAACACACACTCAGTGCATCAGACGAAACACACACTCAGAGTGTAACTCATCTTCTGGTGTCCCAGGAACCCCTGCACTCACGTCACGCCAGTTCAAGGAATCAGAGTTCCAGCAGGTGGTGGAGTTCATCGATCAGGGCATCAGGATCGCTCTGGATGTGAAGACCAAGACCAGTGAGTGCATCAGTCTTTCACCATAAGAACCATACGCTGTTAATCACGCGCTTGATGAGTGACTGCAGTGAAGGAAGGGCTTTCTACATTACAACCAAACCGTCTCAGCTGTGGAGAACTATAGGAGGAATATTTATGGAATAAAATATAACAAAAAGCTGATTGACACACACTCACTCTCTCTCACACACACCCTCTCTCACACACACACACACACACACACACACCCTCTCACACGCACTCTCACTCTCTCACACACTCTCAGTCACTCTCTCACACGCACACACACACACTCACTCACACACACCTTCTCTCACACACACTCTCACACACACACACCTCACACACACACTCACTCACACACACTCTCACTCACTCTTACACACTCACACACACTCACTCTCTCTCACACACTCTCGCACACACATTCACCATCACTCTCACTCACATGCTCTCACTCACACACTCTCACTCACTCACACACACTCTCACTCTCTCACTCACTCTCACACACACCCTCTCACACACACTCTCACTCTCTCACTCACTCACACACACCCTCTCACACACACACACACACACCCTCTCACACACTCTCACTCTTACACACACTCACTCACACACAAATTCTCACATTCACTTTCACTCACTCACACACTCACCTCACTCACACACACACACCTCTCACACGCGCAAGCACACACACACACACACACTCTCACTCACACTCACTCTCACTCACACACACACACCCCTCACACGCCACACACACACACACACACACACACACACTCTCACTCACACACCCTCACACGCACACACACACACACACACACACACTCACTCTCTCTCACACACACACACACTCACTCTCTCACACACACTCTCACTCACACACACTTTCACGCACACACACATTCTCACTCACACACACACACTCTCACCACTCACACACACACACTCTCACTCACTCACACACACACACACTCACTCTCACACACACACACACACACACTCACTCACACACACCCTCTCACACACACACACACACACTCTCACACACACACACTCACTCACACACACACACACACACACACACACCTCTCACACACACACACACGCACCACTCACTCACGCACACTCTCACTCATGCACACTCACTCACACACACACCCTCTCACACACACTCACTCACACACACCTACTCTCACTCACTCACTCACTCTCACACACACACACACGCACACCTCACTCACGCACACCTCACTCACGCACACTCACTCACGCACACTCTCACTCACTCTCACACACTCACTCACACACACACACACTCACTCACTCACGAACACTCACACACGCACACTCTCACACACGCACACTCTCACACACACACCCTCTCACTCACTCTCTCACACACCCTCTCACTCACTCACACACACTCACAAAAAAAACGAAAAGTGAGGACGCTTTATGCCTTGTTAAGCTTTTACAAAGTGTGTATTGATGATTATTAATGCTTTCTAAATGATGAATGAACTCTTTACTAATGATTCCTACCACACCGTTATTATAGTTTTAGCTAATATGTCTAATTTTCATCTCTTCACCCTTCAGAAAAACTGTCGGACTTCAAGAGTTTCCTGCTGGAGGACGGGGAGACGGCGTCTCGTATCGCTGACCTGCGCCTGCGCGTCGAGGCGTTCGCCCGTCCGTTCCCAATGCCTGGATTCCACGACCATTAGAGCGGGAGATCTGGGTACCGACTGAGCGGAGCGCACACGTCGCCGGCTCTTTCCCGTGAACACACACTTACCAAGAGTCTTATTTTTCTTCTTTTGTTTAGCTTTGATCAATCCCTTCTTTATTAATCATTGACTGTAACTAACAGTCTTAAAGTGACCAGTAGTGCATGGAAGACCTGCCGGACAGTAGATTCAGGTGTGTGTGTGTGTGTGTGTGTGTGTGTGTGTGTGTGTGTGTGTGTGTGTGTGTGTGTGTGTGTGTGTGTGTGTGTGTGTGTGTGTGTGTGTGTGTGTGTGTGTGTGTGTGTGTGTGTGTGTGTGTGTGTGTGTGTGTGTGTGTGTGTGTGTGTGTGTGTGTGTGTGTGGATGATTTATTCCTTCTGGATGATGTTCGGGATGCGACTAACATCTTTATCTTCTGAGTGAGCAAACAGACAGACTAATGAAGCTTAATGTTTACAGAGTGTGATTCTCTTTTTCTGTTCTTCTAAAAACCTCAGAACTTTTTTCTACTTGAGTCTTAGCAGTCGTTCTTCGGCTTATCATTGAAGCGGTTTTGTAACGTACAGTGTGTGTATGTGTGTGTGTGTGCGTGTGTGAAGACTGTAACCGCCCCTGCTGGAGGATCTGGAGGGATTTCTGCTCTTCACTGAACCTCTGAGAACAAATGAACTGATATTGATAAATACTTACACACATTCTCCTGAATCCTGCCTGACACACACTCTTTATCACAACATGTTTCTGTTTAAATAGACAGATCTTTACAAATTATTTTCTAAAATGGTCTAATCCCAATAAATTCATGCCATAAATGCAAAACATTTTTCCCTGCATTTTTTTGTTTGTGTGCGTGCGTGTGTGCGCGTGTGTGTGTGTGTGTGTGTGTGTGTGTGTGTGTGTGTGTGTGTGTGTGTGTGTGTGTGTGTGTGTGTGTGTGTGTGTGTGTGTGTGTGTGTGTGTGTGTGTGTGTGTGTGTGTGTGTGTGTGTGTGTGTGTGTGTGTGTGTGTGTGTGTGTGTGTGTGTGTGTGTGTGTGTGTGTTTGAATGAATGCGTGTTTGTCTGAGTGTTTGTATCTGAGTGTCTGAGTGTTTGTATCTAAGTGTATGATGTCCACGCATGTTTGTGTGTCTGCGTGTGAGTGTGTTTGTGCGTGAGTGAGTGATTGTGTGTGTGTGTTAGTAGTTGTGTGTGTGTGCAAGTGAGTGTGTTTGTGTGTATCTGTGAGTGTGTGTGTGTATTGGTGTACATCTGTCGTGTCCAGACCTGAGAAGTGTCCTCTATCATTATACAGCACGAGAGCGCCCGCTAGAGGCGGAGAACAAACTCACGGATGCCTCGTGGAGTTTGTTTTGACACGTGATGTGAGGCTGCTGCACAGTCACGATTCTTACCATCTATATAAGAATCTTATAATATTATAATATTGTTTCCTCATCATGCGGCCCAACAGAAAATCAGAAATGCATTCAATTTCAGTTCTTTATATATATATATATATATATATATATATATATATATATATATATATATATATATATATATATATATATATATATATATATATATATATAAAAGGATTATTAGGAACACCTGATAAATTTCACATTAATGCAATTATCTAATCAACCAATCACATGGCAGTTGCTTCAGTGCATTTAGGGGTGTGGTCCTGGTCAAGACAATCTCCTGAACTCCAAACTGAATGTCAGAATGGGAAAGAAAGGGGATTTAAGCAATTTTGAGCGTGGCATGGTTGTTGGTGCCAGACGGGCCGGTCTGAGTATTTCACAATCTGCTCAGTTACTGGGATTTTCACACACAACCATTTCTAGGGTTTACAAAGAATGGTGTGAAAAGGAAACACATCAGTATGCGGCAGTCCTGTGGGAGAAAATGCCTTGTTGATGCTAGAGGTCAGAGGAGAATGGGCCGACTGATTCAAGCTGATAGAAGAGCAACTTTGACTGAAATAACCACTCGTTACAACCGAGGTATGCAGCAAAGCATTTGTGAAGCCACAACACACACAACCTTGAGGCGGATGGGCTACAGCAGAAGACCCACGGGTACCACTCATCTCCACTACAAATAGGAAAAAGAGGCTACAATTTGCACCAGCTCACCAAAATTGGACAGTTGAAGACTGGAAAAATGTTGCCTGGTCTGATGAGTCTCGATTTCTGTTGAGACATTCAGATGGTAGAGTCAGAATTTGGCGTAAACAGAATGAGAACATGGATCCATCATGCCTTGTTCCCACTGTGCAGGCTGGTGGTGGTGGTGTAATGGTGTGGGGATGTTTTCACTGTGCAGGCTGGTGGTGGTGGTGTAATGGTGTGGGGGATGTTTTCACTGTGCAGGCTGGTGGTGGTGGTGTAATGGTGTGGGGATGTTTTCACTGTGCAGGCTGGTGGTGGTGGTGTAATGGTGTGGGGATGTTTTCACTGTGCAGGCTGGTGGTGGTGGTGTAATGGTGTGGGGATGTTTTCACTGTGCAGGCTGGTGGTGGTGGTGTAATGGTGTGGGGATGTTTTCACTGTGCAGGCTGGTGGTGGTGGTGTAATGGTGTGGGGATGTTTTCACTGTGCAGGCTGGTGGTGGTGGTGTAATGGTGTGGGGATGTTTTCACTGTGCAGGCTGGTGGTGGTGGTGTAATGGTGTGGGGATGTTTTCACTGTGCAGGCTGGTGGTGGTGGTGTAATGGTGTGGGGGATGTTTTCACTGTGCAGGCTGGTGGTGGTGGTGTAATGGTGTGGGGGATGTTTTCTTGGCACACTTTAGGCCCCTTAGTGCCAATTGGGCATGGTTTAAATGCCACGGCCTACCTGAGCATTGTTTCTGACCATGTCCATCCCTTTATGACCACCATGTTCCCATCCTCTGATGGCTACTTCCAGCAGGATAATGCACCATGTCACAAAGCTCCAATCATTTCAAATTGGTTTCTTGAACATGACAATGAGTTCACTGAACTAAAATGGCCCCACAGTCACCAGATCTCAACCCAATAGAGCATCTTTGGGATGTGGTGGAACGGAGCTGTGCCCTGGATGTGCATCCCACAAATCTCCATCAACTGCAAGATGCTATCCTATCAATATGGGCCAACATTTCTAAAGAATGCTTTCAGCTCCTTGTTGAATCAATGCCACGTAGAATTAAGGAGAAAGGGGTCAAACACAGTATTAGTGTGTGTTCCTAATAATCCTTTAGGTGAGTGTATTTGTGTGTATATATATATATATATATATATATATATATATATATATATATATATATATATATATATATATATATATATATATATATATATATATATATATATATATATATATATATATATATATATATATATATATATATATATATTTCTAAATGTCCCATAACTTTAAAAAAATCATATAACTTGGTTTGAGGTCAAAATTTGTTCAAGTTAAAACTGAACACAATCTTACTGCTCAAACTAGACTTATTTTTAATCATATGTTTCGCTCCTTTTGAATTTTGCATTCACTTGTACTTTTACTCTCAATACTTAAGTACATAAGACTTACTCAAGTAATATTCTAAACAGTGACTTTAACTTATACCAAAGTCATTTTCTGATAAGATATCGATCCTGATACTCAAGTGTGGCTTTGAGTACTTCATCCAGCACTCGGCCCGGTTCTACGGTTCACCCTCAGTCGAAACTGTAATAACACTGGCCAAACGGACTGGTCAGGTTTGTGTCCGAGCTCTGGAGAGGTCAAACGGATCTGTTTACAGTGGAGAGTGATGGAGCCAATCACAGAGAGTCTCTCGAACGTGATCAGAATCTCACAGCTCGAAACGCAGTAAGATACGGTGAGGTAAGTACGAGTACCGAGATTAATCGTTGACATTTTTAATGTAATCCATGTTTTCTTTCGATCCGTGAACAAACACATCATGAGTGAATCCCGCGTGCTGGTGTTAGCGCTGGGATCTCAGAGATGAGCTGACATGATCGGGAATCCTCTCTCCTCTCCTCCTGCAGGCACAGACAGACGCTAATTTGACAATAAATCAGAGAGGGACGGATAGACGACAGCGGCTGCAATTAATTGCGCTCGTTTATTTGGAGTGGCACGCGGCGGTTTGAACGCATGTCATAATTAAAGCCCCGCCGGCCCGTGATGTGGCGTTACGGAGTCGATGGCTTAAGTGGCGTTTTACAGTCCCATTTACACTCCAAACAACGGCTAATGTGCCGTAATCATCTCATAATAAAGTGTAAGTGTCTCTTATAGAGCAATAACAGTCCCGCAGAGAGACGAGGAAGAGACTTCACTCATCAGTTAAGAGCCTGACAGACACACACACACACACACACACACATTCACTCACTCACTTATACACACACACACACACACACACATTCACTCACTCACACTTATACACACACACACATTCACTCACTCACTTATACACACACACACACATTCACTCACTCACTTATACACACACACATTCACTCACATATACACACACACACATTCACTCACTTATACACACACACATTCACTCACTCCTCACACATATACACACACACACACACACATTCACTCACTCACTTATACACACACACACACACACATTCACTCACTCACTTATACACACACATTCACACACTTATACACACACACACACACACACTTATACACACACACACATTCACTCACTCACACTTATACACACACACACACACACACACTCACTCACACTTATACACACACATTCACTCACTCACTTATACACACACACACACATTCACTCACTCACTTATACACACACATTCACTCACTCACTTATACACACACACACACACACACACATTCACTCACTCACACTTATACACACACACACACACACATTCACTCACTCACACTTATACACACACACATTCACTCACTCACTTATACACACACACACATTCACGCACTCACACTTATACACACACATTCACTCACTCACACTTATACACACACACACATTCACTCACTCACACTTATACACACACACATTCACTCACTCACTTATACACACACACACATTCACTCACTCACACTTATACACACACATTCACTCCTCACATACACACACACACATTCACTCACTCACACTTATACACACACACACATTCACTCACTCACTTATACACACACACACACATTCACTCCTTATACACACACACATTCACTCACATATCACTCACACTCACTTATACACACACACACACACATTCACTCCTCACTCACACTTATATATATACACACACACACACTCACTCATTCAATCACTCACTCCACACTCACTCACTCACTCACTCACTCCTCCTCACTCACTCACTCACTCACTCACTCACTCTCTCACACACACACACTCTCACAAACACAGACACACACACACACACACATGT
>CM040921.1:647500-655000 GCA_023029165.1 Gobiocypris rarus | reverse complement strand
AAATGTTCATATGCTCATTCTCTTCTCAAGCCACAATCCACACACAAACTGATATTTTTCAAACACACACACCAAACAAAACTTCCCTGTTTTCTTGCTCCTCTCCTTAAATCACAAATCACTGACTCATTTTTTTGCAGGAAATTTGCTGCTCCAGTGTGTGAAATATCAGGAAGGAGAAAAAGTTTGATTGTGAGAATGAAGAACATATAAATGACAGAAATAAATAAATCATAAAGTCTTGCAATGTTCTCACTAGAGAAAGAGCTGCGTGCAAATGTTTGTCTGCATGAGTTTGGTGTTATTATATGTGAGATTATATATGTCTGATAATTCTGAACCCCTGCTTCTTTTCACATGTTGTGAATCTCATCCCAGTTCAGTCATGATGTCAAGTATCGTTTTGGCGGAAATCCTGTAACCCTTCATGTCCTAAAATCCAGTAAACCTGTAAACCTGTTATGATATTAAAAGATAAACTGCAAAGTCTGCAAGTTGTCTGTGGTGACACTAAAGAAAGAAAAGTTATGTGAAATGAAAAGAATGTGTGGAATGAAATTAAAATGTAAAGACAATGTTAAATGAACAGAAAATATGCAAATAAGCCTTTAAATAAATGCTGTTCATACACCCTTTTGTGTTTTCATTTGGGCTATAACACCTGTGTCTTAAAATAAGTGATACTGGAGCTTGGGTGGGGGTGGGCGCAGTGAATTTCTAGAGGGACCAGAAAAGACTTGCCACCAGTGAGAAGTGAAGTGAAGCGTGGGATCGGACCTGTTGCCACTCCCACCCCAAGGCCATTGACATTCACTAGCAGACTAGGAAATAACCAACAACAACAGCAACTCAATCCCAGTAAGAGAAAAGAGAGAAAGAACAAACTCCTGTAAATCCCAGATGAGACCTGAAGAGACTCTGGATGTATGGATATTATGCTGCTAATATCACAATGGTGAGGGGGTTTACATTCATTGTTTAGTTCCAGTACTGGATGAGCATTCACAGGTGCTCATCATTAATCAGTGTGATCTTCGGCCGTGTGTATGCATAACACCATATTTTTGTTTATTTATTGATTGTTGCTGTAGTTATTTGTGCATGTATTGCATGACGGTCGGTGTGTGTAGGTTGCATTCGGCCTGTAGATGAATGGCGATACAAAGAATAACAAATGGAGGCAATGCAATCGTGACGGGTCGCCGCGCCTTCCGCTTAGGTAATGACTGCCCCTGTATGTGTGTGTGTGTGTGTGTGTGTGTCTGTGTGTGATTATGCCTGATGCGTTTCTTCAACCAACCTGATTACCTGTCAGCATGTGCTGGAGCCTGACAGACGCAGCTCTCACACACCGCAGGTGGAGCGTCTGGAGGTGTGTGTGTGTGTGTGTGTGAAGGCAAAGAAGAGGAGCATATCCTTTATTGAAGCACTGAATGCTTTCTGTGTGTGTGTGTGTGTGTGTGTGTGTGTGTGTGTGTGTGTGTGTGTGTGTGTGTGTGTGTGTGTGTGTGTGTGTGTGTGTGTTTTGGTACCCAGCTGTGCAGAGAACAGGAGTGATTGCTGCTAGATAACATGCATTATTCTCACTATGCACACACCGGCCGGCAATTCTCCCTCCTAATGTCCCACAAATATGCCCACAACAAACTTGGAGGTTTTTCTAAAGGCCCACATAAATGTGTTTTTTACGGTTTGGACAAAGACGGCACACATTTGTGTTCTCAAACAAACAGAGACTCAAAACGGGATGCATGTGACATACATTTGATTCTCACGAGACACGTGAGAATCATCACTGCATCCACATCTGATCATATATGTGTGTGTGTGTGTGTGTCCTTGTTTATATTACATTGTGAGGTCCAGCCAGCGGTCCCCACTTTTCAAAAACTTATAAATCACACAGGATGAGTTTTTAGAGAATGTAAAATGTTTCCTGTGATGGGTTGTGTGTGTGTGTGTGTGTGTGTGTGTGTGTGTGTGTGTGTGTGTGTGTGTGTGTGTGTGTGTGTGGAAAATGTCCCCACAAAGATGGCAATATCAGAAATCCTTTTCCTTGTGGGGACAATATATAGTGCTTCTGTTCATTATCTGATCATAACTCCAGTATCAGTGTAATATTCCTCAGTGTAGATCAGCTGTTCTCTGTGTGAATATAGTGCTTCTGTTCATTATCTGATCATAACTCCAGTATCAGTGTAATATTCCTCCAGTGTAGATCAGCTGTTCTCTGTGTGAATATATAGTGCTTCTGTTCATTATCTGATCATAACTCCAGTATCAGTGTAATATTCCTCCAGTGTAGATCAGCTGTTCTCTGTGTGAATATATAGTGCTTCTGTTCATTATCTGATCATAACTCCAGTATCAGTGTAATATTCCTCCAGTGTAGATCAGCTGTTCTCTGTGTGAATATATAGTGCTTCTGTTCATTATCTGATCATAACTCCAGTATCAGTGTAATATTCCTCAGTGTAGATCAGCTGTTCTCTGTGTGAATATATAGTGCTTCTGTTCATTATCTGATCATAACTCCAGTATCAGTGTAATATTCCTCAGTGTAGATCAGCTGTTCTCTGTGTGAATATATAGTGCTTCTGTTCATTATCTGATCATAACTCCAGTATCAGTGTAATATTCCTCCAGTGTAGATCAGCTGTTCTCTGTGTGAATATATAGTGCTTCTGTTCATTATCTGATCATAACTCCAGTATCAGTGTAATATTCCTCAGTGTAGATCAGCTGTTCTCTGTGTGAATATATAGTGCTTCTGTTCATTATCTGATCATAACTCCAGTATCAGTGTAATATTCCTCCAGTGTAGATCAGCTGTTCTCTGTGTGAATATATAGTGCTTCTGTTCATTATCTGATCATAACTCCAGTATCAGTGTAATATTCCTCCAGTGTAGATCAGCTGTTCTCTGTGTGAATATATAGTGCTTCTGTTCATTATCTGATCATAACTCCAGTATCAGTGTAATATTCCTCCAGTGTAGATCAGCTGTTCTCTGTGTGAATATATAGCGCTTCTGTTCATTATCTGATCATAACTCCAGTATCAGTGTAATATTCCTCCAGTGTAGATCAGCTGTTCTCTGTGTGAATATATAGTGCTTCTGTTCATTATCTGATCATAACTCCAGTATCAGTGTAATATTCCTCAGTGTAGATCAGCTGTTCTCTGTGTGAATATATAGTGCTTCTGTTCATTATCTGATCATAACTCCAGTATCAGTGTAATATTCCTCCAGTGTAGATCAGCTGTTCTCTGTGTGAATATATAGTGCTTCTGTTCATTATCTGATCATAACTCCAGTATCAGTGTAATATTCCTCCAGTGTAGATCAGCTGTTCTCTGTGTGAATATATAGTGCTTCTGTTCATTATCTGATCATAACTCCAGTATCAGTGTAATATTCCTCAGTGTAGATCAGCTGTTCTCTGTGTGAATATATAGTGCTTCTGTTCATTATCTGATCATAACTCCAGTATCAGTGTAATATTCCTCCAGTGTAGATCAGCTGTTCTCTGTGTGAATATATAGTGCTTCTGTTCATTATCTGATCATAACTCCAGTATCAGTGTAATATTCCTCCAGTGTAGATCAGCTGTTCTCTGTGTGAATATATAGTGCTTCTGTTCATTATCTGATCATAACTCCAGTATCAGTGTAATATTCCTCCAGTGTAGATCAGCTGTTCTCTGTGTGAATATATAGTGCTTCTGTTCATTATCTGATCATAACTCCAGTATCAGTGTAATATTCCTCCAGTGTAGATCAGCTGTTCTCTGTGTGAATATATAGTGCTTCTGTTCATTATCTGATCATAACTCCAGTATCAGTGTAATATTCCTCAGTGTAGATCAGCTGTTCTCTGTGTGAATATATAGTGCTTCTGTTCATTATCTGATCATAACTCCAGTATCAGTGTAATATTCCTCCAGTGTAGATCAGCTGTTCTCTGTGTGAATATATAGTGCTTCTGTTCATTATCTGATCATAACTCCAGTATCAGTGTAATATTCCTCCAGTGTAGATCAGCTGTTCTCTGTGTGAATATATAGCGCTTCTGTTCATTATCTGATCATAACTCCAGTATCAGTGTAATATTCCTCCAGTGTAGATCAGCTGTTCTCTGTGTGAATATATAGTGCTTCTGTTCATTATCTGATCATAACTCCAGTATCAGTGTAATATTCCTCCAGTGTAGATCAGCTGTTCTCTGTGTGAATATATAGTGCTTCTGTTCATTATCTGATCATAACTCCAGTATCAGTGTAATATTCCTCCAGTGTAGATCAGCTGTTCTCTGTGTGAATATATAGTGCTTCTGTTCATTATCTGATCATAACTCCAGTATCAGTGTAATATTCCTCCAGTGTAGATCAGCTGTTCTCTGTGTGAATATATAGTGCTTCTGTTCATTATCTGATCATAACTCCAGTATCAGTGTAATATTCCTCCAGTGTAGATCAGCTGTTCTCTGTGTGAATATATAGTGCTTCTGTTCATTATCTGATCATAACTCCAGTATCAGTGTAATATTCCTCAGTGTAGATCAGCTGTTCTCTGTGTGAATATATAGTGCTTCTGTTCATTATCTGATCATAACTCCAGTATCAGTGTAATATTCCTCCAGTGTAGATCAGCTGTTCTCTGTGTGAATATATAGTGCTTCTGTTCATTATCTGATCATAACTCCAGTATCAGTGTAATATTCCTCAGTGTAGATCAGCTGTTCTCTGTGTGAATATATAGTGCTTCTGTTCATTATCTGATCATAACTCCAGTATCAGTGTAATATTCCTCCAGTGTAGATCAGCTGTTCTCTGTGTGAATATATAGTGCTTCTGTTCATTATCTGATCATAACTCCAGTATCAGTGTAATATTCCTCCAGTGTAGATCAGCTGTTCTCTGTGTGAATATATAGTGCTTCTGTTCATTATCTGATCATAACTCCAGTATCAGTGTAATATTCCTCCAGTGTAGATCAGCTGTTCTCTGTGTGAATATATAGTGCTTCTGTTCATTATCTGATCATAACTCCAGTATCAGTGTAATATTCCTCCAGTGTAGATCAGCTGTTCTCTGTGTGAATATATAGTGCTTCTGTTCATTATCTGATCATAACTCCAGTATCAGTGTAATATTCCTCCAGTGTAGATCAGCTGTTCTCTGTGTGAATATATAGTGCTTCTGTTCATTATCTGATCATAACTCCAGTATCAGTGTAATATTCCTCCAGTGTAGATCAGCTGTTCTCTGTGTGAATATATAGTGCTTCTGTTCATTATCTGATCATAACTCCAGTATCAGTGTAATATTCCTCAGTGTAGATCAGCTGTTCTCTGTGTGAATATATAGCTTCTGTTCATTATCTGATCATAACTCCAGTATCAGTGTAATATTCCTCCAGTGTAGATCAGCTGTTCTCTGTGTGAATATAGTGCTTCTGTTCATTATCTGATCATAACTCCAGTATCAGTGTAATATTCCTCCAGTGTAGATCAGCTGTTCTCTGTGTGAATATATAGTGCTTCTGTTCATTATCTGATCATAACTCCAGTATCAGTGTAATATTCCTCCAGTGTAGATCAGCTGTTCTCTGTGTGAATATATAGTGCTTCTGTTCATTATCTGATCATAACTCCAGTATCAGTGTAATATTCCTCCAGTGTAGATCAGCTGTTCTCTGTGTGAATATATAGTGCTTCTGTTCATTATCTGATCATAACTCCAGTATCAGTGTAATATTCCTCCAGTGTAGATCAGCTGTTCTCTGTGTGAATATATAGTGCTTCTGTTCATTATCTGATCATAACTCCAGTATCAGTGTAATATTCCTCCAGTGTAGATCAGCTGTTCTCTGTGTGAATATATAGTGCTTCTGTTCATTATCTGATCATAACTCCAGTATCAGTGTAATATTCCTCCAGTGTAGATCAGCTGTTCTCTGTGTGAATATATAGTGCTTCTGTTCATTATCTGATCATAACTCCAGTATCAGTGTAATATTCCTCAGTGTAGATCAGCTGTTCTCTGTGTGAATATATAGTGCTTCTGTTCATTATCTGATCATAACTCCAGTATCAGTGTAATATTCCTCCAGTGTAGATCAGCTGTTCTCTGTGTGAATATATATGCTTCTGTTCATTATCTGATCATAACTCCAGTATCAGTGTAATATTCCTCCAGTGTAGATCAGCTGTTCTCTGTGTGAATATATAGTGCTTCTGTTCATTTATCTGATCATAACTCCAGTATCGGTGTAATATTCCTCAGTGTAGATCAGCTGTTCTCTGTGTGAATATAGTGCTTCTGTTCATTATCTGATCATAACTCAGTATCAGTGTAATATTCACTCCAGTGTAGATCAGCTGTTCTCTGTGTGAATATATAGTGCTTCTGTTCATTATCTGATCATAACTCCAGTATCAGTGTAATATTCCTCAGTGTAGATCAGCTGTTCTCTGTGTGAATATATAGTGCTTCTGTTCATTATCTGATCATAACTCCAGTATCAGTGTAATATTCCTCCAGTGTAGATCAGCTGTTCTCTGTGTGAATATATAGTGCTTCTGTTCATTATCTGATCATAACTCCAGTATCAGTGTAATATTCCTCAGTGTAGATCAGCTGTTCTCTGTGTGAATATATAGTGCTTCTGTTCATTATCTGATCATAACTCCAGTATCAGTGTAATATTCCTCAGTGTAGATCAGCTGTTCTCTGTGTGAATATATAGTGCTTCTGTTCATTATCTGATCATAACTCCAGTATCAGTGTAATATTCCTCCAGTGTAGATCAGCTGTTCTCTGTGTGAATATATAGTGCTTCTGTTCATTATCTGATCATAACTCCAGTATCAGTGTAATATTCCTCCAGTGTAGATCAGCTGTTCTCTGTGTGAATATATAGTGCTTCTGTTCATTATCTGATCATAACTCCAGTATCAGTGTAATATTCCTCCAGTGTAGATCAGCTGTTCTCTGTGTGAATATATAGTGCTTCTGTTCATTATCTGATCATAACTCCAGTATCAGTGTAATATTCCTCCAGTGTAGATCAGCTGTTCTCTGTGTGAATATATAGTGCTTCTGTTCATTATCTGATCATAACTCCAGTATCAGTGTAATATTCCTCCAGTGTAGATCAGCTGTTCTCTGTGTGAATATATATAGCGCTTCTGTTCATTATCTGATCATAACTCCAGTATCAGTGTAATATTCCTCCAGTGTAGATCAGCTGTTCTCTGTGTGAATATATAGTGCTTCTGTTCATTATCTGATCATAACTCCAGTATCAGTGTAATATTCCTCCAGTGTAGATCAGCTGTTCTCTGTGTGAATATATAGTGCTTCTGTTCATTATCTGATCATAACTCCAGTATCAGTGTAATATTCCTCCAGTGTAGATCAGCTGTTCTCTGTGTGAATATATAGTGCTTCTGTTCATTATCTGATCATAACTCCAGTATCAGTGTAATATTCCTCC
>CM040921.1:620000-642500 GCA_023029165.1 Gobiocypris rarus | reverse complement strand
TAGATGTGCTTATTTACTGATTAAGCATTAGTTGAAGAATGCAGAGTTTAAGTCATGAATGATTCCTCTGGTTGAGGAGAGTCTGCTGTTACTTTACTCAGTGATCAGATGCATTATTTTCTCCTGCTTGACCATGAAACAGCTGAAAAACCCCACCGCTCCTGTGTTGCTGTTTTTGTGAAAAGGTCTCGGAGTGTCAGGTTTTCTGTGACAGAAAGTGTGTTTGTGTTCTGAATGTGTGACAGGAGACACGTTCTTCAGCCGCTGTTTTTTTATTCTCATATTCTCATTGATCGCTCTCTACTCTCTCTCTCTCTCTCTCTCTCTCTCTCTCTCTCTCTCTCTCTCTCTCTCTCTCTCTCCTCCTCTCTCTCTCTCTCTCTCTCTCTCTCTCTCTCTCTCCTCTCTCTCTCTCTGTCTCTCTCTCTCTCTCTGTCTCTCTCTCTCTCTCTCTCTCTCTCTCTCTCTCTCTCTCTCTCTCCCTCTGTCTCTCTCTCTCTCTCTCTCTCTCTCCTCTCTCTCCTCTCTCTCTCTCTCTCCTCTCTCTCTCTCTCTCTCTCTCTCTCTCTCTCCTCTCTCTCCTCTCTCTCCTCTCTCTCTCTCTCTCTCTCTCTCTCTCCCTCTCTCTCTCCTCTCTCTCCTCTCTCTCTCTCTCTCTCTCTCTCTCTCTCTCTCTCTCTCCTCTCTCTCTCTCTCTCTCTCTCTCTCTCTCTCTCTCTCTCTCTCTCTCTCTCTCTCTCTCTCTCTCTCTCTCTCTCTCTCTCTCTCTCTCTCTCTCTCTCTCTCTCTCTCTCTCTCTCTCTCTAAACCTGTCTCTTTCTCTCCATCTGCCTTTGTTAATACTTTCATTAATGGTTGGAGGTGATGAAGATGTTCCAAACGAGAACAAACCATTCACCCTCCACGATATAAATTATTCCTTCTAAAGCAGACGTGAATGAATGCTGTGTTTCACACGAGCCTCAGGCGCACGAGGCTTATCTAGAAACAAGTCACCATGAAATCAAAATGGACAAATCTTTTTTTTTTTTTTTTATGAAATATTGCAGTGTATATTTTAAATGAATTATCAGTATTACACACAGGCTTTGTATTAAAGTGCATAACGTGTCCAAGGGTTTGTTTTTTCAGTTAATTTAAATAAGAGAACTTTTGGAAATTTTTGTGTTAAAACACTAATCCCACTATTTAAAGGGATAGTTTACTCAAAATTAAAATTATCCCATGATTTACTCCCTGTCAGGTCATCCTAGGTGTTTATGACTTTCTTTTTTCAGACGAATACTATCAAGAGTCCTGTCCTGCTTTATAATGGCAGTGAAAGACTGTTTCTGTTTTGAAGTCCATAAAAGTGCATCCATCCATCATAAAAGTGCATTTATCACCATAAAAGTGCATCCATCCATCATAAAAGTGCATCCATCCATCATAAAAGTGCATCTATCACCATAAAAGTGCATCTATCATCATAAAAGTGCATCCATCCATCATAAAAGTGCATCTATTCATCATAGTACTGCATCCATCCATCATAAAAGTGCATCTCTCTCTCTGTCTCTCTCTCTCTCTCTCTCTCCCTCTCTCTCTCTCTCTCCTCTATCATCATAAAAGCGCATCCATCCATCATAAGTGCATCTATCCATTATCATCATAATACTGCATCCATCCATCATAATACTGCATCCATCCATCATAAAAGTGCATCTATCATCATAAAAGTGCATCCATCCATCATAAAAGTGCTCTCTCTCTCTCTCTCTCTCTCTCTCTCTCTCTCTCTCTCTCTCTCTCTCTCTCTCTCTCTCTCTCTCTAAAAGTGCATCTATCCATTATAAAAGTGCATCCATCATTGCATCTATCCTCTCTCTCTCTCTCTCTCTCTCTCTCTCTCTCTCTCTCTCTCATCATCATAAAAGTGCATTCATCCATCATAAAAGTGCATCTATCCATTATAAAAGTGCATCTATCCCTCATATAAGTGCCTCTAATGGATAGATGCACTTTTATAGACTTCCAAACAGAAACTGTCATTCACTGCCATTATAAAGCTTGGAAGAGTCAGGACATTATTAATATAACTCTGACTGTATTTGTCTGAAAGAAGAATGTCATAAACAGACAGGATGACTTGAGGGCGAGTAAATCATGGGTTAATCTTCATTTTTGGGTGAAATATCCCTTTAAAAACAGCATAGAATAGTGGCTAAGTTTGGGACGCACCTCACTATGTGTTTGCTAATGTACGGCTTGACGTCTCCTGTCACGCATCGCTCCGACGTGTGTGATGAAACTGATCCGGGAACAGCGGGAGTGACGGATCTGTCTGCGCTGTCAGTCTGCAGCTGATCACAGAGCAGTCGCTGGGCTGTTTACCTTGTACTGATAGGTCGGGTCGAGTTTGTTCCACGGTTCAGGGTTATTCTTCCTGTCCCAGCTGACAGAATGAGGGTAAGGCCAGACCGGAGAGGAGAGGAGAAAGAGAGCGAGTGAAAAACACAGCAGTGGGAAGGAGGGAGAGGCGCTGAGGATGAGTGACTGTAAAGGAGGGTAATTATCAGGCGGAGGTGACGGAGGCCAGTCTCTTTGGCCGACTGCCGAGTTTGATTCTCACAGTGATTAATTAACACACACCACAAACAGAAGCAACTGCAGCTCGTCCAATCAGAATGTTGTGATTCCAAAATCTAGAATAAGTTACATTACAGCACATGTTACAAAGCTTACACTGTACTGTTACACTGTTAAAGATGATTTAAGCACATACTTCTCAACGAAACACATGAGACGAGGTTAGCATTTAAAATACAACATTGAGTCACTGTATGTACTGTACGTATGTAATCAAATCCAAGTCACATCCAAAAGTATTTAAGGTGATTAAAGTGCCATTTATTTCATTTAAACATTAATGTAAACAGCGATTGGTGATTCTCTGGGTATTCTCTGCCTCCCAAGATACAATTCGGATCATACATTCATAACTCTCACAGAATATGCAACATTTTTTATAATTTTAAAGGGTTAGTTCACCCAAAAATGAAAATTCTGTCATCATACTCACCATCAAGTTGTTCCAAACCTGTATGAGTTTCTTTATTGTGCTGAACACAAAAGCAGATATTTTGAAGAATGTTTGTAACCAAGAAGGGAGAGCAACCACTGACTACCATAGTATTGTTTCCCTACTATAGTAGTCAATGGTTGCTCTATTTGCTTTGTTACAAACATTCTTCAAAATATCTGCTTTTGTGTGTAAAAGATGACAGAATTTTAATTTTTTGAGTGAACTATCCCTTTAACTAAATAAGAGGATGCAAAAAGAAATGTTCATGTTACTTGTCCTGTCCACATTGTGACTGAATTCAGAAATGCTCCGTGACTCTGAATCTGATCCACGACTGTTCTCATAATTCATGTACTTTTCTGAGAATTGTGAGATATAATGTACAATTATGAGGGGAAAAGACAGACGTTTTTTCTCAGAATTGCATCTTTAATAGAAAATATTAAAATTGTAATTGCAACTTTTTATCTCATGTAATTGTGACTTTATAACTCGCAACTTCGAGATTAAATCTCAGTCAGAAAGTCAGAATTTTGAGATAAAGTCGCAATGACCTTTTTTATTTCCCAGCAATTTACCCTGTTCATCCAGTTCAAAAAGTTTACTCTTGAGCAGCAATATTCCTTTCTTTTTTCTAATATTGTGAAGAACTGATGCTGTTTAAAATAATATGCAGAGGAAACCCAGTCCTGTGTTTGTGTTTCATGCGATTCCAAAGTATTCTAAAGTATTTTGATTAAGTTAAAAAACATGTAATGGTTTTTTAAAGCATGTTAGGGTTCGGTAATCTGTAGTGAAATACATTTAAAAGTAACCTTCCCATCCCAACCCTGCTCTTATTCTTATGAAGTCGCACAGGTTTGGTGGGTAAATGATGTCCATTCCCATGTGTGTGTGTGTGTGTCTCAGACTCTGGCCTGCTCTCTCTCACCTGACGTGAGGTCCACGAGCCAGTCGGATCAGATAGAGGGAAGCTCCGCTCATGCCCAATAACAGGAAGAGGAACTGAGGGATGAGCTGAAAGAGGACAAGAAGATCATTAGACGTCAGTGTCTCATGGTCAGTGTGTGTGTGTCTCTGTGTTTGTGTGTGTCTGTGTGTGTGTGTCTCTGTGTTTGTGTGTGTCTGTCTGTGTTTGTGTTTGTGTTTGTGTGTGTGTGTGTGTGTGTGTGTGTGTGTGTGTGTGTGTGTGTGTGTGTGTGTGTGTGTGTGTGTGTGTGTGTGTGTGTGTGTGTGTGTGTGTGTGTGTGTGTGTGTGTGTGTGTGTGTGTGTATGTGTGTGTGTGTGTGTGTGTGTGTGTGTGTGTGTGTGTGTGTGTGGTCCCCATGAGGGGCAGTGTAGGGGATAGAAAATACGGTTTGTACAGTATAAAATGCATTACGCCTATGGAATGTCCCCATAAAACATGAAAACCCAACATGTGCTTACGTGCGTGCGTGCGTGCGTGCGTGTGTGTGTGTCTGTGTGTGTGTGTGTGTGTGTTGTAAGCCAGTGCAGAAATGTTTGACAACAACATCACAAGAGTGTCGTCTTGCTGTACATAAGAACAGTGTTGTTTATATCTTCATGCCTTACAGTTGCATTTAGCAGATTAGATCTGGACGATAATATAGTTGCATTTTTAGACAATCGAGCAGTTGAGCTTTGCTATATACAGTAGTGTGTATATATATATATAGTATATATATGACCCTGGAGCCCAACAGCAGTCCTGATCTCACGAGTATATCCATCGCATGGGTCAAAATTATGAATTTTTCTGTTATGCCAAAAATCATTAGGGTATTAAGATCATGTTACATGAAGATATTTTGTAAATTTCCTACCGTATGTGTATCATAAATGTATTATTAGTAGTAATATGCATTGCTAAGGACTTCATTTGCACAACTTTAAAGGAGATTTTCTCAATATTTAGAATTTTTTGCACCCTCAGATTCCAGATTTTCACATATTGTCCTATATAGCTTTCAGGCTAAAAAAATTGACCCTTATGACTGTTTTTTTGGTCCAGGTTCAAATATATATACAAGATATTTATTACTTCATACTTCATACTGTATATGCAACTTTATAATACAGCAGCTTTATGAGCAGATGTGTTATTCAGCAACATTTGGCAGACGCTTTTATCCTTTGAATTCAAGGCGTAGATGTTATCAGTTCATGATCCGGTGGCAAGCGGCATACTCTACTGTTCGAGCTACAGTAATGCTATACCATAAACACAAGATGACAATCACTGGCACATGTTTATTCCTAGATTTCCTAACTTTCCTTAGGTTAAGTAACATGCATGAGCTGATAACATCGACACCTTGAATGCAATGCGAGCGACTTTTGAAAAAGACGTCTGCCGAACGCATAAATGTAAATACCCGAGTAACGACTCCTCTGGTTTAAGTAACTTTATCTAACTCAGCAAGAACTGCTCCATCATGAGCTGAAAGAGGGAAGGAGACGCTGTCTGACACGTTTCAGAACGCAACGGCGTGTGAAATGGATTTAGAAGTGTGTGTGTTCATGTACTTGCATCGAGTAGGTTTCAGGTCTAAATGAACACACATATATACACACACACTCTCTTTTATATGCATAGAGACACACTGTGTGTGTCAGTCTGGGTTGAGCGACGAAGGACACAGCCGCTAGTGTGTGTGTGTGCTGCCCATCAGACTGAGTGACAGGATCACACACACACACATACATGTCCTACCAGAAGACTTCAGTGTGTGTTTGTGTGTGTGTGTGTGTGTGTGTGTGTAAATGATAACAGGGATTAGAATAGAAATACATATTAAAAGAGGAAATGTGAAGCATCAGTTTGGATGGCAGGATCGCCACATTTTTTCTGTGTTGGAGAAAGTGAGAGACAGGCAGACACAGACTTAGCCTTATGCTGTCAAAACTGCCTCCTGTAACAGTTATTTGCATAATCCCCCAGGGGTTACCGGGAGATATTCAAATTAGCTTATCAAGTATGTTTAAGCGTCGTAAGCCGAGCGCAACATGTGTTTTTGCTTTGGTTTCTCTCATCTCGCCGCTGAGCTCAATCCTGATGGGCGTTCTGTGGACAGTTGATATTTTTTACTCAACAGCATCGAGTGTGTTTGTCTGTTTGATCATCTTTGTGTAGATGATGATGAAGTTTCACTTATTTATTTATTATATCTTGATTTTCAATTAGTCTTTGTTTGTATTTTTGGTTTCAGCCTTCCCAGCCTGGCAAGCTCTTAATACTGAGTTTGATTAAGTGGGAACTTTGATTGAAAACACAAAAACTAAAGTCATTTTCTCTGTAATTTGTTCACTTTGTAGTGCACATTTTTCTCACCTACCTGCTGAACACTTTATTTAAAATGTAATTTAATTTATCTTTGTGGATAAATGTATGCAGTGGAAGGACTCCGGTAACAGGTAACCTCCTGTCAAGGCTCTCTCAAAGTTGTGAACAAACTTTCTTCCAATAACGTTAATAGAAAATTCATTCAAAATAAAGTGCTCAGAGAACGGTCAAGAGTAACGCTCAGAGAACGTTCAAGAGTAACGCTCAGAGAACGCTCAAGAGTAACGCTCAGAGAACACTCAAGAGTAACGCTCAGAGAACGTTCAAGAGTAACGCTCAGAGAACGTTCAAGAGTAACGCTCAGAGAACACTCAAGAGTAACGCTCAGAGAAACGCTCAAGAGTAACGCTCAGAGAACATTCAAGAGTAACGCTCAGAGAACGTTCAAGAGTAACGCTCAGAGAACGTTCAAGAGTAACGCTCAGAGAACACTCAAGAGTAACACTCAGAGAACACTCAAGAGTAACGCTCAGAGAACACTCAAGAGTAACGCTCAGAGAACACTCAAGAGTAACGCTCAGAGAACGTTCAAGAGTAACGCTCAGAGAACGTTCAAGAGTAACGCTCAGAGAACACTCAAGAGTAACGCTCAGAGAACACTCAAGAGTAATGCTCAGAGAACATTCAAGAGTAACGCTCAGAGAACGGTTCAAGAGTAACGCTCAGAGAACGTTCAAGAGTAACGCTCAGAGAACGTTCAAGAGTAACGCTCAAAGAACACTCAAGAGTAACGCTCAGAGAACGCGTTCAAGAGTAACGCTCAGAGAACGTCAAGAGTAACGCTCAGAGAACGTTCAAGAGTAACACTCAGAGAACACTCAAGAGTAACACTCAGAGAACGCGTTCAAGAGTAACGCTCAGAGAACGCGTTCAAGAGTAACACTCAGAGAACGTTCAAGAGTAACACTCAGAGAACACTCAAGAGTAACGCTCAAAGAACACTCAAGAGTAACGCTCAGAGAACACTCAAGAGTAACGCTCAGAGAACGCGGTCAAGAGTAACGCTCAGAGAACGTTCAAGAGTAACGCTCAGAGAACACTCAAGAGTAACGCTCAGAGAACACTCAAGAGTAACGCTCAGAGAACACTCAAGAGTAACGCTCAGAGAACGTTCAAGAGTAACGCTCAGAGAAGCGGTCAAAACGCTCAGAGAACGCTCAAGAGTAACGCTCAGAGAACGTCAAGAGTAACGCTCAGAGAACACTCAAGAGTAACGCTCAGAGAACATTCAAGAGTAACGCTCAGAGAACGTTCAAGAGTAACGCTCAGAGAACGTTCAAGAGAAACGCTCAGAGAACGTTCAAGAGTAATGCTCAAAGAACACTCAAGAGTAACACTCAGAGAACGTTCAAGAGTAATGCTCAAAGAACACTCAAGAGTAACGCTCAGAGAACGCGTTCAAGAGTAACGCTCAGAGAACGGTCAAGAGTAACGCTCAGAGAACGTTCAAGAGTAACACTCAGAGAACACTCAAGAGTAACACTCAGAGAACACTCAGAGTAACGCTCAGAGAACACTCAAGAGTAACGCTCAGAGAAGCGGTCAAGAGTAACGCTCAGAGAACGCGTTCAAGAGTAACGCTCAGAGAACGTTCAAGAGTAACGCTCAGAGAACACTCAAGAGTAACGCTCAGAGAAGCGTTCAAGAGTAACGCTCAGAGAACGTTCAAGAGTAACACTCAGAGAACACTCAAGAGTAACACTCAGAGAACACTCAAGAGTAACGCTCAGAGAACACTCAAGAGTAACGCTCAGAGAAGCGTTCAAGAGTAACGCTCAGAGAACACTCAAGAGTAACGCTCAGAGAACGTTCAAGAGTAACGCTCAGAGAACATTAAGAGTAACGCTCAGAGAACATTAAGAGTAACGCTCAAAGAACACTCAAGAGTAACGCTCAGAGAACACTCAAGAGTAACGCTCAGAGAACACTCAAGAGTAACGCTCAGAGAACACTCAAGAGTAACGCTCAGAGAACACTCAAGAGTAACGCTCAGAGAAGCGTTCAAGAGTAACGCTCAGAGAACACTCAAGAGTAGCAGCTCAGAGAACGTTCAAGAGTAACGCTCAGAGAACACTCAAGAGTAACGCTCAGAGAACGTTCAAGAGTAACGCTCAGAGAACATTAAGAGTAACGCTCAGAGAACATTAGAGTAACGCTCAGAGAACATTAAGAGTAACGCTCAGAGAACACTCAAGAGTAACGCTCAGAGAACACTCAAGAGTAACGCTCAGAGAACACTCAAGAGTAACGCTCAGAGAACACTCAAGAGTGAGTACGCTCAGAGAGCGTTCAAGAGTAACACTCAGAGAACACTCAAGAGTAACGCTCAGAGAACACTCAAGAGTAACGCTCAGAGAACGTTCAAGAGTACGCTCAGAGAACACTCAAGAGTAACGCTCAGAGAACGCGTTCAAGAGTAACGCTCAGAGAACATTAAGAGTAGCAGCTCAGAGAACACTCAAGAGTAACGCTCAGAGAACACTCAAGAGTAACGCTCAGAGAACACTCAAGAGTAACACTCAGAGAACATTCAAGAGTAACGCTCAGAGAACACTCAAGAGTAACGCTCTCATAATGTTTGTAGAATGATACAATGTTCCTTTAACGTTCGCATAACCAATATTTTTTTAACATTTAAAAAACTATGTTTTTAATGTTGAGAGGACATTCAGGAATAATATTTTTTCAAAACTCAATGAGAACGTTCCTGGAAGACCTTTCTATCAGCAGGGGAAGTGAAACAGACTTGATTAAATGTACGAACACTGAATTCATGAACACATGTGTGTGCGCTTTTTATGAGTGTCATATGCAGTGTTCACACTTTTGAGTGAGGAAAACAACAACTTTCTTATTTATTTGTGAAGTCACACTTGTTAGTCACTGTAACACCTGTGTGATGGTCGAGAGAGAGAGTGTGTGTGTGTGAGAGAGTGAGAGAGAGAGAGAGAGATGGCTTTAACAACATCTGTTGCAACATCTGCTCCTGACCCGCAACAACTCCTAGATGTAAAACTGAATTGAGCTGCAGTTTTCTGTCCCTTCCGTCAAATCTCAGTCAGAGTTTGTCTTTGCTATTGTAAGGTCCATCCGTTAGCCCAAGGACAGAATCTAACGGCCTGGTTGAAGGTCTTACGTTTGTAACTTAACCGCTGATCATAATTTGAGTTGTGATTTCATTTAGATCTTTGATTTCTCTTAGTATCTCTTATTTTCAAATATTCGTTCATCAAGGGACCCGATATCGTCCGGTTCCGCCCTCTCACGATCACAACGTTTCCAGTTCTGATATTAGTCAGAGGATTGCAGAGTGAATATTTTACCTTTAAGTGGTCGCACCTGCTTACTCAACAAAAAGTGTAATTGTAATAATAATCACGAGAAGCTGCAACTTGCTAATACAGCGATAGTTAGAAATCAGATTATCTCAGAATGCTGTGCTGAGTCCTCGGTTTGATCTATCCTGGTCCAAAGAGTCACGGTAATAAAGGACTCCACTTTGATCCATACTAGAAATAATGATTTCAGAATAATACAAGATAAATCAAGGTTAACATTTATTTTGGCCAGGCATAACTTAAGTAAACGTAATTACAGGGTTCCTACACAATTTTAATTTCAAAATTCCATTTAATTTCCAGACTTCCCTACAGATTTTTCCGACCATATTTAACTTGTTCTGATAAATTGTTTCAAAATTCAACTGCTAACAAGTATGTTACATTCTAAAGATTTAGTATTGGCGTTTTTGCCTTTTATTAGGATAGGAAAGTAGCTTGACAGGAAGTAAGGTGGGAGAGAGAGGGGGGCTGGATTGGGAAAAGTCCATGAGGCAGGACTCGAACTCGGGTCTCCCGAAGCACAACAGCACTTCATGGTGACGCACTTACCCACAATGCTATCGACGCCGACAAGTATGTTAAACTCTGAGTCAAAACCTCTATGTAGGCTATCATTTTAAATTTGTACATTTGAAAATTGTAGCTACTGTTGCTTGTACAAGTCAATTTAATACCAAACCCAGTCCACTTCAAAGCACAGCATTTTATTAAAACTGAAATGCTAAATCAGTGCAATGTTATTCATATTTGTAATTTTGTACATTTAACTAACTGTAAACCCCTACAGAAACAGAAGGGACGTTCATGTACAATTAACCAGAAAATAGAGCTTAAGTCAATTGACAATGCTTAGGTACAGCATTAAATTAATCTTGGAAATATTGGACACATGGAGATATTTAAAGGATTAGTTCACGGCATTGGGGTGAGTAAATGATTAGGACATTTTCATTTTGGGGTATATTTAGAAAACAAAATTCCATACTTTTCCAGACCTGGAAATTACTCAAATCAAATTCCATACTTTTCCATACTTTTCCAAACCCCGTAGGAACCCTGTAATTAAACATGAATCCATGGTACACAACTTTCAGCATAAAAATATAAAATTACAAAGTAATATGAAAATAGTTTCAAAGAGTCATGCAGTGTGTGTGTGAGTGCCTCTAAGACGGGGGTTCTGGCTACAGAATGTTCCCCACTGGTAGTTCTGCTACCCTTACTTAAATACCCAGACCAGAACAAGGGATGGTAAATATTGGTAACACAACACTTGGTTTCGGGGGAGAGGTTTTAGATATCTTTCAGAGACCACTCAAAAAGGGATAGCCGAATTCTCATATCTCATCCTACTAGTGACTACAGTGAAGTTGAGACCAATTTACCGATCGCACTGAGACCTTTAAAAAGATATCAAACATGAAAAGGAAAAACAATAGATTCACAAAATACATCATCTGTAGTATATCTGCATTCTGTGACTTCAATCAGGAGGAGGGGAGATGGTTTTGGGGAAGGCGGTGTCCTACAGTCTTTCTGTGAGATCTTCTCTCCAGATTAGTGAGTTTTATTGCTTTATGCATGGTGTTGCTTAGCAGTAAAACCAATCCTTACACTATTGAAGTTTGAGTGTCAAATAAAGTCATTTCCTCAGTCAGAGACAGTAGTTCCTCTGAAACACGAGAATAACATGACGGTGCGGAGGACGTAACGGTAAAAAGTTCCATAATATTCACTCTGTGTTACTGGCGGTTCAGTGGTGTTTGCGTAACAGTCGCTCATTTAGATTTGGTAACCCGCCAGACACGAGAATCTGGGTCAACGCACACTCATCGCCAGCACGGAGCTGTTGTTGGAGAAAGACGGGTTTTGTTCGTTCTGGGTTCATTGTTTAGCTTTGATGCGGAGAAGTAAATCTTCAGGACAGTTTTGTCCACTTCAGAAAGAGTTTCTCGTTTTGTTTATCTGCAGTAAAAGTATTAATTGGCAGGTCAATACTGTTCTCAGAGTAATGCGGCATTACAATAGAGGACAGTGATGGTGAAGCTGCAGTTATTTAACGTCTGCATCGCTTTATTTCTGTAAAAGATTATTTCTACTGCGCTTTACACAAAGCAGACTGTTTCAAAGCAGCTTACAACTGGAAAATCAATGATGCTAACTTCAACTTCAACGAAGTCAAATCCTGCTCTAGACACTAGGATCTTTAGGATATTTGGGATCTTTCTCCGTGTAGTGCTCATCCTCTGATAGTGTGAAGGCTGGACTCACCCCTGGATGTTTCTGTGCGTGGCGGTACATCGTCCTGAACATGTTCCCCTTGAGCTCCAGCGACAGCAGTGGACGGACACGAGTGGACTGTGTGTTCTGTAAGCGGGTCAGTTAGTGTGTGAGGACGGATGGCCACTGTGATCCAATTAACAGAGTTAAACCCCTGAGATGGGCGGATGACAACATCTGCTGCCGTGTGAATCAGCTCTCAGTGTTTGCTGTCAGTTGAGCATTAGCGGATCTGCTCACACTTTGTTCTGACTTTGCAAGTACATGTCAATGTATTCTACTGACCCCAACAGCCTACTAATACTCTAATGAGAGTTAGTACAGTAGTAGAGTGTCTAAAGTGGACCGTCGAAATAAAGTGTTACCGAATTTTGATTCATCAAACCAAATGATACCTCTTTTTTGGGGTGTGACACAAAATCATTGACATGATCTTTAGATATACATTTAAGCAGTGTAATATTCCTCCAGTGTAGATCAGCTGTTCTCCGTGTGAATATATAGTGCTTCTGCTCATTATCTGATCATAACTCCAGTATCAGTGTAATATTCCTCCAGTGTAGATCAGCTGTTCTCTGTGTGAATATATAGTGCTTCTGTTCATTATCTGATCATAACTCCAGTATCAGTGTAATATTCCTCCAGTGTAGATTTAGTGTAGGAATTTGGAGGCCAAGTCCTCAAACCATTCCTGAAGCATTTGTGCTTTGTGTCAGGAGCATTATCCTGCTGGAAGAGCCACAGCCACCAGGGAATACCGGTTCCATGAAAGGCTATACATGGTCTCAGCAATGCTTAGGTAGGTGGGACGTGTCAAAGGAACATCCACATGGATGGCAGGACCCAAGGTTTCCCAGCAGAACATTGCCCAAAGCATCACCTCCCCCGGCTCGCCTTCTTCCCATAGTGCATCCTGGGGCCATGTGTTCCCCAGGTAAGCCACGCACACACACCCGGCCATCCACGTGATGTAAAAGAACACGTGATCATCAGACCAGGCCACCTTCTTCCATTGCTCCGTGGTCCAGTTCTGATGCTCACGTGCCACTGTTGGTGCTTTCGGCGGGGTCAGGGGTCAGCATGGGCACCCTGACTGGTCAGCGGCTATGCCGCCCCATACGCAACAAACTGCGATGCTCTGTGTATTCTGACCCCTTTCTATCAGAACCAGCATTAACTTCTTGAGCAGTTTGAGCTCCAGTAGCTCGTCTGTTTGATCGGACCACACGGGCCAGCCTTCGCTCCACACGTGCATCAATGAGCCTGGGCCGCCCATGACCCTGTGGCCGGTTCTCCACTGTTCCTTCCTTGGAGCACTTTTGATAGATCCTGACCACTGCAGACCGGGAACACCCCACAAGAGCTGCAGTTTTGGAGATGCTCTGACCCAGTCGTCTAGCCATCACAATCTGGCCCTTGTCAAACTCGCTCAAATCCTTACGCTTGCCCATTTTTCCTGCTTCTAACACATCAACTCTGAGGACAAAATGTTCACTTGCTGCCTAATATATCCCACCCACTAACAGGAGCCGTGAGGAAGAGATCATCAGTGTTAGTCACTTCACCCGTCATAATGTTATGCCTGATTTGTGTATAGTAGATGCCTGTATGGATGAATATTCAGCTGATTTAAGCTGCATGTCGTATGATAATGTCATTGGAAGGTCTTGGGAACAGAAGGAAGAAGCGTCTGGTCTCTTTTTGTGTTGACACATTCTGGGGTCACTGCCAGCTGACAGTCTGCTTTGACCTTTGACCTCAGGGAATAGTCACACAGAATGATTGACAGTAAAAATCTTTCAGTCGACTCATAACTCATAATCTGATGTCAGCAGCTCTAAAACAGCCGGATAAAACTCTACTGACGTTGAAATTATTCCAGCTGAAGACTGTGTGTGTTCTTGTAATGTCATCGGAGCATGATGATGTCATTTTGAATCAGAGTCACGTGACCTTTAAGGGTCAGGTGACCTGCACCCTGTATGTGTAACTGACCACAGAGACTGTCTGCACTCATTACAGATCTCATCAATGTAAAGGCAAACCTTAAGGGAAATGACATTTGCATTTTTCCTTAAACTCTTCCTTTACCGCATCACCTTTTTAATGGTAGCGGAGAAAATAACTCTTTTTAAGGAACTCTCTCTTTTTATTAATCGAGCAGCAGGTTTCCATTGTTCAAGACGTTTGAGGAGACGCTGCGACGTCAAAGACATGGAGAAATTACTTTTCTGAGATATTGATCGTGGTTTAAAGAGACTGAAGAACAGCAGCAGGTTTGATTTCTCTTCCTCCTCGATCTTCCTTCGACTCGCACGGATTTATTTGTGTGTTTAGGAAGAGCCATGAGTGTGTGGGTGTGTGTGTGTGATGAAAGCATTGAGACGCCTGTACTGAGTACTGAGGTGTGTGTGTGTGTGTGTGTGTTAGAGAGCATTTACCTGCCAGCTGCTTCTTCTTCGTCATGCTAAAACACTCAAGCAATGTGTTAAAGTGCCCCTATTATGCTATTTTAAAGGCTCCTGGTTTAGTTTTGACGTCTCCAATAACAGGTTTACATGCATCAAAGGTAAAAAAACACTTCATTGTGTTTCTCATAATATACACTGCACTCCACCAGTGTCAAACGACTCAACAGATGAATCAGTCTCTCTAAACCCCGCCTCTCAGAGAGCCTGCTCTGCTCTGATTGGCCAGGCGGCTCAGTCTGTTGTGAGTGGTGTACCACGTACAGCGCGTGTCTGAAGCTAAACATCCATTACCATAACTGAACTTCAGCTCCGGAGGCTTTCTGTAGCTCAGCGATTGTACACACTGTAAAGACGATAACGACGACGTTGATTTTACCATATCAATCGCGAGTCCAATGATGAAACACACTATAAACACATAAGCAATGTGTGGAATCACACAGCAACATGTAAGAATTGTACTAAATCATGCTAGTAACATTTTAGTAACAACTTTTTCTCTAAGCGTTACTTTTGAACGTTCTCTGAGCGTTACTCATGAGTGTTCTCTGAGCGTTACTCTTGAGCGTTCTCTGAGCGTTACTCATGAGTGTTCTCTGAGCGTTACTCTTGAGCGTTCTCTGAGTGTTACTCTTGAGTGTTCTCTGAGTGTTACTCTTGAGTGTTCTCTGAGCGTTACTCTTGAGTGTTCTCTGAGCGTTACTCTTGAGTGTTCTCTGAGCGTTACTCTTGAGTGTTCTCTGAGAGTTACTCTTGAGTGTTCTCTGAGCGTGTTACTCTTGAGTGTTCTCTGAGCGTTACTCTTGAGTGTTCTCTGAGCGTTACTCTTGAGTGTTCTCTGAGTGTTACTCTTGAGTGTTTTCTGAGCGTTACTCTTGAGTGTTCTCTGCGTTACTCTTGAGTGTTCTCTGAGTGTTACTCTTGAGTGTTCTCTGAGCGTTACTCTTGAGTGTTCTCTGAGCGTTACTCTTGAGTGTTCTCTGAGCGTTACTCTTGAGTGTTCTCTGAGCGTTACTCTTGAGTGTTCTCTGAGTGTTACTCTTGAGTGTTCTCTGAGTGTTCTCTGAGTGTTACTCTTGAGTGTTCTCTGAGCGTTACTCTTGAGTGTTCTCTGAGTGTTACTCTTGAGTGTTCTCTGAGCGTTACTCTTGAGTGTTCTCTGAGTGTTACTCTTGAGTGTTCTCTGAGTGTTACTCTTGAGTGTTCTCTGAGCGTTACTCTTGAATGTTCTCTGAGCGTTACTCTTGAGTGTTCTCTGAGCGTTACTCTTGAGTGTTCTCTGAGTGTTACTCTTGAGTGTTCTCTGAGCGTTACTCTTGAATGTTCTCTGAGTGTTACTCTTGAGTGTTCTCTGAGCGTTACTCTTGAGTGTTCTCTGAGTGTTACTCTTGAATGTTCTCTGAGCGTTACTCTTGAGTGTTCTCTGAGCGTTACTCTTGAGTGTTCTCTGAGCGTTACTCTTGAGTGTTCTCTGAGCGTTACTCTTGAATGTTCTCTGAGTGTTACTCTTGAGTGTTCTCTGAGCGTTACTCTTGAGTGTTCTCTGAGTGTTACTCTTGAATGTTCTCTGAGCGTTACTCTTGAGTGTTCTCTGAGTGTTACTCTTGAGTGTTCTCTGAGTGTTACTCTTGAGTGTTCTCTGAGCGTTACTCTTGAGTGTTCTCTGAGCGTTACTCTTGAGTGTTCTCTGAGCGTTACTCTTGAGTGTTCTCTGAGCATTACTCTTGAAGTGTTCTCTGAGCGTTACTCTTGAGTGTTCTCTGAGTGTTACTCTTGAGCGTTCTCTGAGCGTTACTCTTGAGTGTTCTCTGAGTGTTACTCTTGAGTGTTCTCTGAGCGTTACTCTTGAGTGTTCTCTGAGCGTTACTCTTGAGTGTTCTCTGAGCGTTACTCTTGAGTGTTCTCTGAGCGTTACTCTTGAGTGTTCTCTGAGCGTTACTCTTGAGTGTTCTCTGAGTGTTACTCTTGAGTGTTCTCTGAGCGTTACTCTTGAGTGTTCTCTGAGCGTTACTCTTGAGTGTTCTCTGAGCGTTACTCTTGAGTGTTCTCTGAGCGTTACTCTTGAGTGTTCTCTGAGCGTTACTCTTGAATGTTCTCTGAGTGTTACTCTTGAGTGTTCTCTGAGCGTTACTCTTGAGTGTTCTCTGAGTGTTACTCTTGAGTGTTCTCTGAGCGTTACTCTTGAGTGTTCTCTGAGCATTACTCTTGAGTGTTCTCTGAGCGTTACTCTTGAATGTTCTCTGAGTGTTACTCTTGAGTGTTCTCTGAGCGTTACTCTTGAGTGTTCTCTGAGCGTTACTCTTGAGTGTTCTCTGAGCGTTACTCTTGAGTGTTCTCTGAGCGTTACTCTTGAGTGTTCTCTGAGCGTTACTCTTGAGTGTTCTCTGAGCGTTACTGTTGAGTGTTCTCTGAGCGTTACTCTTGAGTGTTCTCTGAGCGTTACTCTTGAATGTTCTCTGAGCGTTACTCTTGAGTGTTCTCTGAGCGTTACTCTTGAGTGTTCTCTGAGCGTTACTCTTGAGTGTTCTCTGAGTGTTACTCTTGAGTGTTCTCTGAGCGTTACTCTTGAGTGTTCTCTGAGTGTTACTCTTGAGTGTTCTCTGAGCGTTACTCTTGAGTGTTCTCTGAGCGTTACTCTTGAAAGTTCTCTGACGTTCTGAAACAAGTAGTAACATTCAAGAAATGTTAGAAAAACTAAAATGTAAAAAAAAAATGGTCCATGAATGAATGTTTTTGTGCTAACGTTTTGAGAACATTATTAAAGACCAGGTACTGTCATTGGAAGAACATTTACTCATAACTTCGAGAGAATCTTGCCAGGACCTGTTGGTTATGGAGAAACCGTTTCTACACAGAAAGAATTTATTTATAACAGAAATCCAGTTGTGATCTCTGATCTGTGTCTTGAGTGCTGTGAAATCTTTCCATCAGGTGTTTGAAGGCACTGTGACCTCAGAGACGCATCAGACGACCTCACACATCACCTCCATCAATGCTCAAGTGTGTTAGCATTACACTTCACACAATGCCGCTATAAATGTTTGAACAGGTTAGTAACACCGAGAAGATGAGTGTGTGTCGTGACACGCTTGCTCTACAGATTCATTTGTGAAGGTAAGCAAGAGAAAACGAGACGCTGTGAAAGTTTGTCCAGTGTGAGTCAGGATGTGTTTCTCATCGGCTGATGCATTCAGAGGTAATTTAAAAGAACACCACATCTGATCCCATTTGCATAAAAATATGTTTTTCTTAAGAATGAAATTGTTAATGAATTATTTGAAATGCAGGAGACAGACGGAGAAGCAGTGGACGGCTCCTCTACAGCTGTGAAGAACCGAAGCCATCTGTGACTCCATCACCGTCCTCGAGCGGAAGAATCAACAGTTCTGTGAGTTACACACTGAAGTCACACTCCTGCACATCTCACTGGCTCTGGATCACACACACATCAACAACACATTTAACAAACACTCTTCATTATTTTACATCACTAATAATAAGTCAAATATATAAAATAATCTGCAGTCACGTACAATTGACAAAAATGCTAAAGTAGTTATATCACATTAATAAAAATTAATTCATTTAAAAATTATATAATTTATTTGCCTTTGATGTCAGGTTTCTGCTGTCCTATACAATATTATATATTATATTTTGTTTTATATATTTTTGTATATTAATTGTAATGTATACATACAGTATATATGTCCATTAAATAATATGTTGCAACGTTTGATTTAAATCAACATGGACTGAAATTTTAAGCAATTAGTAATTTTCATTGTTAGTTCATGTTTACAGTGTGTACAGTATCCAGTAAAGTTCCTGAATTTGTAGAATTGTAGGAAGTAGAACTCAAATGGAATAAAATACAAGTAAATTCATATAATATAATTAAAAAAACACCAAACATATTGACAAACACCTCTCTCTGCTCTCTCTCTCTCTCTCTCTCTCTCTCTCTCTCTCGAATATGCAGTTAAACACATAATTCTCTCTCTCTCTCTCTCTCTCTCTCTCTCTCTCTGTCTCTCTCTCTGTCTCTCTCATAAACCTGAGCCTCTCTCTCTCTCTCTCTCTCTCTCTCTCTCTCTCTCTCTCTCTCTCTGTCTCTCTCTCTGTCTCTCTCTCTCTGTCTCTCTCTCTCTCTCTCTCTCTCTCTCTCTCTCTCTCTCTCTCTCTCTCTCTCTCTCTCTCTCTCTGTCTCTCTCTCTCTCTCTCTCTCTCTCTCTCTCTCTTTATCACTTTATGGCAAAATCCATAATGGTCTCTCTCTCTCTCTCTCTCTCTCTCTCTCTCTCTCTCTCTCGCTCTCTCTCTCTCTCTCTCTCTCTCTCTCTCTCTCTCTCTCTCTCTCTCTCTCTCTCTCTCTCTCTCTCTCTCTCTCTCTCTCTCTCTCTCTCTCTCTCTCTCTCTCTCTCTCTCTCTCTCTCTCTCTCTCTCTCTCTCTCTCTCTCTCTCTCTCTCTGTCTCTCTCTCTGTCTCTCTCTCTCTCTCTCTCTCTCTCTCTCTCTGTCTCTCTCTCTCTCTCTCTCTCTCTCTCTGCTGGTGTGAGTGATGTTGTGTTTGTGGGTTGTCTACAACTACATATATGTTTGCTCTTCTCTTGTATCAATGTAAATAAATGTATATTCAGATTCACACACACACACATATATGAATATATATATATATATATATATATATATATATATATGTATATCAAGCTCTAGGCATGCAGACGCTTCTACACACATTTGTGAGAGAATGGCTCGCTCTCAGGAGCTCAGTGAACTCAAGCGTGGGACCGGGATAGGTTGCCACCTGTGCAATAAGGCCATTCCTGACATTTCCTCACTACTAAATATTCCACGCTCAACTGTTAGTGGGAATATAACAAAGAGGAAGCCATTGGGAACAACAGCAACTATATATATATATATATATATATATATATATAAACTTTCTGCAGAGTCAATCGCTCCAGACCTCCAAACTCCTGTGGCCTTCAGATGAGCTCAGCTCTCTCTCTCTCTCTCTCTCTCTCTCTCTCTCAAGCCTTACATCACCAAGAGCAATGCAAAGCGTGGGATGCAGTGGGGTAAAGCACGCCACCACTGGACTCTAGAGCAGTGAGACGTGTTCTCTGAGTGACCAATCACGCTTCTCTGTCTGACCATCCCATGGACGAGTCTGGGTTTGGCGGTTGCCAGGGGAACAGGACTCGCCTGACTGCATTGTGCCAAGTGTAAAGTATATATATATATATATATATATATATATATATATATATATATAAAGGAACTCTTAATGCTTCACCAAGACATTTTAGACAATTTCATGCTCCCAACTTTGTGGGATCAGTTTGGGGACGGCCCCTTCCTGTCCCAACATGACTGCGCTCCAGTGCACAAAGCGTCGCTCCATAAAGACATGGATGAGCGAGTTTGGTGTGGAGGAACTGGACTGGCCTGCACAGAGTCCTGACCTCATCCCGATAGAACACCTTTGGGATGAATTAGAGCGGAGACTGCGAGCCAGGCCTTCTCGTCCAACATCAGTGCCTGACCTCACAAATGCGCTTCTAGAAGAATTCCCATAAACACACTCCTAAACCTTGAGGAAAGCCTTCCCAGAAGAGCTGAAGCTGTTAGAGCTGCAAAGGGTGGGCCGACTCCATATTAAACCCTACGGATTGGGAATGGGAAGCTCATGTGCATGTGAAGGGTCATATAGACGTGAATGATTTCCTTTTCAAATAATTTGATAAATTAATGACTTCATTCTCTAAAACTTATTTTGGTTGAATTATTTTTTAGTGCATTTGAATAATACATATTACAATACAAATAATACTTATTTTGAGTTATTTTGTATCTTAAACCCCCAAAACATCAGGTGTTGCAACTGTCTGAACAAATGTTTGAAATCTTTCATATAAACAAATTTGATAAATATCAGTAGTTTGAGATAATTAGGGTGGCACAACTGCAAACATGGCTCTGTGATTATGAATTGACAAGGTAATAAGAGTAAAGATGATAATGGAGCCCGGCTGGTCCATGAAACGGTTTGTAGATCTCTCTCACTGCTAGTTTCAAGTATGGGTTGGTTATGTCCGCTGGTACAACATACAACTGTACCGCTTGACATAAAAACAGTCAAGAAATAAAGTTAAACACTTTGAATTATTTAACATCTGATTGTTTAAAAACATAGTTCATGATTCAGAAATATGCATTCACTCAAAACAATTATACGTTGGATTTACTTAATTTTTGAATGTCAACAGATTCCATGTAATTGGGTTATGTTGAGTTTAATTAACATTGTTTATTTCAGTAAACTTAGGTTTTTTTTACATAAGGTTAATTCAGTGCCATTTAGTTCAATCAGGTTAACATTCTTAATTTTCTCCAAAACTATTGAGTTTAATTATTCTAAAATGGATATAAAAAAAAAACAAGTAATCCAGTTCAAATTATTATTTTTATTTAGTGAAATACTATTTTTCCAACATTTACAAAACTTTTATAAGATCTTATTGGCTAGCCAGAAGATGGTTTTGTCACATTCATGGCATGCCCAAAGTAGTTATTTTGGTAACACTTTACAATACGGGTGCACTAATATGCATTAATTCATGCTTAACTAATGCACAGATAATGATGAGTTAATGTGTTACTAATGGTGAACTAACCCATTTATTAATGATTACTGCATCAGCAACTAATGAAGAGTCTACATGATTAATAGATTAAGTAATCATTACATTGTTATTAGTTAAATGTGTCATTATGTTATGACTTTACTTGTTGGGGCACGTGACTATTAACTAATTCAAAATTAATTCAAAACTCATAACCACAATTACATATTACTTAATCAATTAGCTAATAGTCATGTGCCCCAACAAGTAAAGTCATAACATAATGACACATTAGTAAATCATTAGATAATGATTAATTAAAGCAGATAACTGGAAGTTGAAATGCATGGCTTTGACCCGTTGTGGTAATTAACACATTAATTTACATTATTAGTTCATAAAATATGTTATTAAGGAATTAATGCTTTATTACACATTTAACTAGTAACAAAGTAATGATGACTTAATCTATTAATCATGTAGACTCTTCATTAGTTGCTGATGCAGTGATCATTAATAAATGGGTTAGTTAACCATTAGTAACACATTAACTCATCATTATCTGTGCATTAGTTAAGCATGAATTAATGCATATTAGTGCACCCGTATTGTAAAGTGTTACCGTTATTTTTTATTATTAAAGCAACTTTATTTGTTATTATCAGGTCCTCACTCCTAGCACATGCACTTCACCTCAACGGCAACCTCCAAAAACACTAACATAACAAAAACCTTTAAATACCAACATAACAAAACATTACGCATTAAAATGTCTATCCATTTTCTCATCTGGTTAAAAATGCATCAAATAGCACTTTATTTAAACATTTACTCTCTGAATTCAGCCCCTTTGCAGAGCATGATGGGAAGTGAAAGTCCTGTTTGATTGGGTCACATGTTATTTCAAAATGAAAACGTTAAGTTATGTCAAAGAGTAAGTGGGTTTAACATGAATCAATTACATTTGAACCAGAAGCCTGATATAGTTGTGTTAAATCAAGATGAATTGCTTAAATACAGTGAATTTTTTTTGAGTGTTGCATCAGTTTTTATATAATCTTTTGTTTGTTTTGTATGTTAATGTTTGTGTGCAGGTTCTGAGGGCGATGCTCCGGTTGAGCCTTGGCACCGTTTCAGTGGAAAAGAGGCCGAGATCATCATCATCTCTGAGGTTTTGAGGTCATCTGCGTGACCTTTTCCACCGATTAATCAGGTTTCTTTGGGTCAGCGGACCTTATGCGAGTGATCCGCCGCTCTGTATTTTTCATTCACGGACCCCCATATCGCAGAATCGATTGCCAGAACCTTCTCGCAGTAAAAGATCTGCGTGTGGCTGATTTGTGTCCAAGCCGCAGGTTTATTATGT
>CM040921.1:607500-615000 GCA_023029165.1 Gobiocypris rarus | reverse complement strand
CATATTGACAGAAAAACACAGAATTGTTGACATTTTTGCAGATTTATTAAAAAAGAAAAACTGAAATATCACATGGTCCTCAGTATTCAGACCCTTTGCTGTGACACTCATATATTTAACTCAGGTGCTGTCCATTTCTTCTGATCATCCTTGAGATGGTTCTACACCTTCATTAGAGTCCAGCTGTGTTTGATTACACTGATTGGACTTGATTAGGAAAGCCACACACCTGTCTATATAAGACCTTACAGCTCACAGTGCATGTCAGAGCAAATGAGAATCATGAGGTCAAAGGAACTGCCTGAAGAGCTCAGAGACAGAGTTGTGGAAAGACACAGATCCGACCAAGGTTACAAAATCATCTCTGCTGCACTTCCTAAGGTTTCCTAAGAGCACAGTGGCCTCACTAATCCTTAAATGGAAGACGTTTGGGATGACCAGAAACCTTCCTAGAGCCAAACTGAGCTATCGGGGAGAAGAGCCTTGGTGAGAGAGGTAAAGAAGATCCCAAAGATCACTGTGGCTGAGCTCCAGAGATGCAGTCGGGAGATGGGAGAAAGCTGTAGAAGATCAACCATCACTGCAGCCCTCCACCAGTCGGGGCTTTATGGCAGAGTGGCCCGACGGAAGCCTCTCCTCAGTGCAAGACACACGAAAGCCTGCATGGAGTTTGCTAAAAAACACCTGAAGGACTCCAAGATGGTGAGAAATAAGATTCTCTGGTCTGATGAGACCAAGATAGAACTCTTTGGCCTTAATTCTAAGCGGTATGTGTGGAGAAAACCAGCCACTGCTCATCACCTGTCCAGTACAGTCCCAACAGTGAAGCGGTGGTGGCAGCATCATGATGTGGGGGTGTTCTTCAGCTGCAGGGACAGGACGACTGGTTGCAATCGAGGGAAAGATGAATGAGGCCAAGTACAGGGATATCCTGGATGAAAACCTTCTCCAGAGTGCTCACGACCTCAAACTGGGCCGAAGGTTCACCTTCCAACAAGACAATGACCCGAAGCACAGCTAAAATAATGAAGGAGTGGCTTCACAACAACTCTGTGACTGTTTAAGCCCTGACTTAAACCCAATCGAGCATCTCTGGAGAGACCTGAAAATGGCTGTCCACCAACGTTTACCATCCAACCTGACAGAACTGGAGAGGATCTGAAGGAGGAATGGCAGAGGATCCCAAATCCAGGAGTGGAAAACTTGTTGCATCTTTCCCAAAGACTCATGGCTGTATTAGATCAAAAGGTGCTTCTACTAAACACTGAGCAAAGGCTCTGAATACTGAGGACCATGTGATATTTCAGTGTTTCTTTTTTTAATAAATCTGCAAAAATGCTGTGCTGTGTGTACATCAAGGAGAAAAAAAAACTTAAATTATTTTAGCAAATGGCTGCAATATAACAAAGAGTGAATTACTAAATCCTTTCTGTACCCACTGTATGTATGTATAAATATTTATGTGTATGTATAAATATGTGTGTTTGTATGTATGTATGTATGTATGTATAAATATTTATGTGTATGTTTGTATGTATGTATGTATGAATATGTATGTATGTATGTATGTATGTATGTATAAATATTTGTGTATATGTATAAATATTTGTGTGTATGTATGTATGTATGTATGTATGTATGTATGTTTTTGTATACATTTGTGTGTGTGTGTGTGTGTGTGTGTGTGTGTGTGTGTGTGTGTGTGTGTGTGTGTGTGTGTGTGTGTGTGTGTGTGTGTGTGTGTGTGTGTGTGTGTGTGTGTGTGTATTGTGTGTGTGTGTGTATATATATATACACACATATACATATACAGGTCCTTCTCAAAAAAATAGCATATTGTGATAAAAGTTCATTATTTTCCATAATGTAATGATAAAAATTAAACTTTCATATATTTTAGATTCATTGCACACCAACTGAAATATTTCAGGTCTTTTATTGTTTTAATACTGATGATTTTGGCATACAGCTCATGAAAACCCAAAATTCCTATCTCAAAAAATTTGCATATTTCATCCAACCAATAAAAGAAAAGTGTTTTTAATACAAAAAAAGTCAACCTTCAAATAATTATGTTGAGTTCTGCACTCAATACTTGGTGGGAATCCTTTTGCAGAAATGACTGCTTCAATGCGGCGTGGCATGAGGCGATCAGCCTGTGGCACTGCTGAGGTGTTATATATGTATGTATGTTTTGTATACATTTTTGTGTGTGTGTGTGTGTGTGTGTGTGTGTGTGTGTGTGTGTGTGTGTGTGTGTGTGTGTGTGTGTGTGTGTGTGTGTATATATATATATATATACACACATATACATATACAGGTCCTTCTCAAAAAATAGCATATTGTGATAAATGTTCATTATTTTCCATAATGTAATGATAAAAATTAAACTTTAAATGGATTATAAACTTATAATCCATTATAACATCTATAAAGACAGCCTTCATGATTTCAATGTGGAACTAGGCAAGGCTAGACAGACCTTCTTCTCAAATATTATAAACAGAAACATAAACAACACGCACTCTTTTGCTACTGTAGAGAGACTGACAAACCCCGAGTCACATTCCCAGTGAAATGCTCTCAGACAGCAAATGCAGTGAGTTTGCTTCCTTCTTCTCAGAGAAAATAAATAATATCAGGAAGGCGATCAGCACATCCGTGAGTTGCTTTGGGGTCAGTCAGATCAGACCACAACCTCGGAAAGCTACTATGTCTGATTTTGAAGCAATTGATTATAAAATTTTAGAAGAAACGGTGCAGCACCTTAAAACATCAACCTGCCTCCTTGACACACTCCCCACTTCTTTTTTCAAAAGTGTGTTTAACTGTTTAGAAGCAGATCTGCTAGAAGTGGTAAACTCATCACTTCTCAATGGGAATTTTCCAAACTCCTTAAAACCGCAGTAGTTAAGCCTCTTCTGAAAAGAGAAATCTGGATAACTCCATATTGAACAACTACCGACCAATCTCAAATCTCCCTTCATAGGCAAGATCATTGAAAAAGTTGTCTTCAGTCAGCTGAACAAATTCTTAAGCTCAAACGGATACTTTGACAATTTTCAATCTGGTTTACCACATCACAGCACAGAAACAGCGCTCATAAAGATCATAAATGATATTCGCCTCAATACAGATACAGGCAAAACATCAATTCTGGTGCTACTCGACCTCAGTGCCGCATTTGACACTGTTGACCATAACATACTTCTTGACAGGCTGGAAAACTGGGTCGGACTTTCTGGGATGGTCCTTAAATGGTTCAGGTCGTACTTAGAAGGAAGAGGTTATTATGTGAGTATAGGTGACCATAAGTCTGACTGGACATCCATGACTTGCGGAGTCCCACAAGGGTCAATTCTTGCACCACTCCTCAACCTGTACATGCTGCCACTGAGCCAAATAATGAGAGAGAACCAAATGGCTTACCACAGCTATGCTGACGACACCCAGATCTACTGATCACTATCACCTAATGACTATAGCCCCATTGACTTGTGCAAATGCATTGATGAAATTAACAGTTGGATGAGCCAAAACTATCTCCAGTTAAACAAAAACAAAACTGAAATCATTACATTTGGAAACGAAGATGAAATTCTCAAGGTGAACGATATCTTGAGACAAAAGGTCTAATAACAAAAATCAAGTCAGGAATCTTGGTGTGATTTTGGAGTCAGACCTGAGTTTCAATAGTCATGTCAAAGCAATAACTAAATCAGCTTACTATCATCTGAAAAATATTGCAAGAATTAGATGCTTTGTTTCCAGGCAAGACTTAGAGAAACTCGTTCACGCTTTCATCACCAGCAGGGTGGACTATTGTAATGGTCTTCTAAGCCTTCCCAAAAGACCATTAGACAGCTGCAGCTCATACAGAACGCTGCGGCCAGGATTCTGAGCAGAACAAGAAAATATGACCATATCACGCCAGTCCTCAGGTCGTTACACTGGCTTCCAGTTACATTTAGGATCAATTTTAAAGTATTATTACTTGTTTATAAATCACTCAATGACCTAGGACCTCAATACATTGCAGATATGCTGATTAAATACAAACCCAACAGATCACTCAGATCATCAGGATCAAGTCAGTTAGAAATACCAAAAGTTCACTCAAAGAAAGGAGAGTCTGCGTTTAGCTATTGTGCCAGCCGTAGCTGGAACCAGCTTCCAGAAGAGATCAGATGTGCTCCAACAGTAGCCACATTCAAATCTAGACTCAAAACACATCTGTTCAGCTGTGCCTTTACTGAATGAGCACTGTGCCACTGTACGTCCAGACTCAAAACACATCTGTCCAGCTGTGCCTTTACTGAATGAGCACTGTGCCACTGTACGTCCGACTGATTGCACCTATTCTAATCAATGCATCATCTTAATTTTTATTTTTATTTTATTTTTTATCTATATATACACTGTAATAATTTTATTCTTTTTAAATATCTTTACAACTATATATTTCTATTGTCTTCTTATTTTAAAAATTCTCTTTACAACTGTTTTAATTATCCTGTTTTATTTTAAGTCTTACACGTGGTATTCTTAATTCTTATCACTATTTTAATTTCATTTTCATGTAAAGCACTTTGAATTGCCATTGTGTATGAAATGTGCTATATAAATAAACTTGCCTTGCCTTGCCTTGCCTTATGGAGGCCCAGGATGCTTCGATAGCGGCCTTAAGCTCATCAGAGTGTTGGGTCTTGCGTCTCTCAACTTTCTCTTCACAATATCCACAGATTCTCTATGGGCTTCAGGTCAGGAGAGTTGTAGCACAGTAATACCACGGTCAGTAAACCATTTACCAGTGGTTTTGGCACTGTGAGCGGGAGCCAGGTCGTGCTGAAAAACTAAATCTTCATCTCCATAAAGCTTTTCAGCAGATGGAAGCATGAAGTGCTCCAAAATCTTCTGATAGCTAGCTGCATTGACCCTGCCCTTGATAAAACACAGTGGACCAACACCAGCAGCTGACATGGCACCCCAGACCATCACTGACTGTGGGTACTTGACACTGGACTTCAGGCATTTGGGCATTTCCTTCTCCCCAGTCTTCCTCCAGACTCTGACACCTTGATTTCCGAATGACATGCAAAATTTGTGTCGACAGTCCAGTGCTGCTTCTCTGTAGCCCAGGTCAGGCGCTTCTGTGCTGTGTTCTGGTTCAAAAGTGGCTTGACCTGTGGGAATGCGGCACCTGTAGCCCATTTCCTGCACACGCCTGTGCACGGTGGCTCTGGATGTTCTACTCCAGACTCAGTCCACTGCTTCCGCAGGTCCCCAAGGGCTGGAATCGGTCCTTCTTCACAATCTTCCTCAGGGTCCGTCACCTCTTCTCGTTGTGCAGTGTTTTTTGCCACACTTTTCCCTTCCCACAGACTTCCCACTGAGGTGCCTTGATACAGCACTCTGGGAACAGCCTATTGGTTCAGAAATGTCTTTCTGTGTCTTACCCTCTCACTTGAGGGGTCAATGATGGCCTTCTGGACAGCAGTCAGGTCGGCAGTCTTACCCATGATTGCGGTTTTGAGTAATGAACCAGGCTGGGAGTTTTTAAAAGCCTCAGGAATCTTTTGCAGGTGTATAGAGTTAATTAGTTGATTCAGATGATTAGGTTAATAGCTCGTTTAGAGAACCGTCTCATGATATGCTAATTTTTTGAGATAGGAATTTTGGGTTTTCATGAGCTGTATGCCAAAATCATCAGTATTAAAACAATAAAAGACCTGAAATATTTCAGTTGGTGTGCAATGAATCTAAAATATATGAAAGTTTAATTTTTATCATTACATTATGGAAAATAATGAACTTTTATCACAATATGCACATTTTTGAGAAGGACCTGTATGTGTGTGTGTGTGTGTGTGTGTGTGTGTGTGTGTGTGTGTGTGTGTGTGTGTGTGTGTGTGTGTGTGTGTGTGTGTGTGTGTGTGTGTGTGTGTGTGTGTGTGTGTGTGTGTGTGTGTGTGTGTGTGTGTGTGTGTGTGTGTGTGTGTGTGTGTGTGTGTGTGTGTGTGTGTGTGTGTGTGTGTGTGTGTGTGTGTGTGTCTATGTATAAATATTTGTGTGTATGTATAAATATTTGTGTTTATGTATGTATCTATGTATAAATATTTGTGTTTATGTATGTATGTATGTGTGTGTGTATGTATGTATGTATGTATGTACAAATATTTGTGTCTATGTATGTATGTATGTATGTACAAATATTTGTGTCTATATATGTATGTATGTATAAATATTTGTGTGTGTGTATGTGTGTATGTATGTATGTATGTGTACAAATATGTATGTATGTATGTATGTACAAATATTTGTGTCTATGTATGTATGTATGTATGTATAAATATTTGTGTATGTATGTATGTATGTACAAATATTTGTGTCTATGTATGTATGTATGTATGTATGTATGTATGTACAAATATTTGTGTCTATGTATGTATGTATGTATGTATGTATGTATAAATATTTGTGTATGTGTGTGTGTATGTGTGTATGTATGTATGTATAAATATTTGTGTCTATGTATGTTTGTATGTATAAATATTTGTGTCTATGTATGTATGTATGTATGTATGTATGTACAAATATTTGTGTCTATGTATGTATGTATGTATGTATGTATGTACAAATATTTGTGTGTATGTATTTGTGTACAAATATTTGTGTCTATGTATGTTTGTATGTATAAATATTTGTGTCTATGTATGTTTGTATGTATAAATATTTGTGTCTATGTATGTTTGTATGTATAAATATTTGTGTCTATGTATGTATGTATGTATGTATGTATGTATGTATGTATGTATGTACAAATATTTGTGTGTATGTATTTGTGTACAAATATTTGTGTCTATGTATGTTTGTATGTATAAATATTTGTGTCTATGTATGTTTGTATGTATAAATATTTGTGTGTATGTATGTGTGTATGTATAAATATTCACACGCAATCACTCACTAATGCATTCATGTAATCTTTATTGTGTTACTTTATCTGTATCTTATTCATAACGAGGAGAACTCTGTGAGAAATATAGGCTAATGAGCATAAGACAGAATAACTGATACCAAAGCTGTTATGTAGGACTAATAACCTTATGGGCAGTGCTGTGTCATATGCCATAGCTGTCCTGTGCACAAGAAGATCTGTGTTCGCGTCTCAGCTCACGGTTCAGGCTTATTTATTCATTAATCGTCATCAGCAACTAGTCGACTCGACTTTGATCACATAAATGTCGACTTTAAAAAATCGGAAGTCGTTCAACCCCTAGTATGTATATGTATGAATATTTGTGTATGTATGTATGTATGTATGAATATTTGTGTGTATGTATGTGTTTGTGTATGTATGAATATTTGTGTATGTATGTATGTATGTATGAATATTTGTGTGTATGTATGTGTTTGTGTATGTATGAATATTTGTGTGTGTATGTATGTATGTATGAATATTTGTGTATGTATGTATGTATGTATGAATATTTGTGTATG
>CM040921.1:592500-597500 GCA_023029165.1 Gobiocypris rarus | reverse complement strand
CACACACACACACAAACACACAAACACAAACACAAACACAAACACAAACATCAGTGCAAACGGAGTGTGTGGAGACTTGAAGGAAGAGTTGAGTCAAGACAGAGGAAGTAAAAATGACAACAATGAGCCTGAAGTCAGCAACCACGTGACAGGACAACACAAACAAACACACACACACACACACACACACAGAGAGAGCAAAAAAAACAGTACACTAGTTTAAACACTACAAGACAACACTCAATGCACCTGTAAACATTCATGAACAATAAAATATTCATATAACACTCACCGTTTGAGCGGCGCGTTCCTCTCGCGTTTTCTCCGGTGTCGTGGACGAGCGTCTCGTTTGCATCACGACAGCCGCTGAAGAACGAACCGATAAAAGCGACTCAAGTTCGGTGTGTGAGCTCGCGGTGTTCCGAGCGTTCAACGCAAACGCCGCCATTCGCGCGCGTGCAACGAGACCTGACGATGATCCCAGCGGAATCTCATGTTCGAGTCCCGGTGAACGGGGACGGGAGGACTCGGCGGCTTTGCTCCGGTAAACAAGCCAGCAGGGGATCGCGCGGTAATGACGTAATGGGCAGCTCGCGCCCCCGGTTCCGTGAAGTTGCAGCGATCCGCTGAAGTTCAGACGCCGCAGGAACAAAGACGCTCCCGACACGTTCCTCCGACAGTGAAACATCGTTCGACATGGACGAGGACACGGATAAATATGATTCGCGCGTGCAGACTGTGACGATCCCGCCTCAGCTGATCGGTGATCAGTCCGTGAAGACCCGCCTCCATCCGCCAATCGCACGAGCTGATAAACACACACCGACAATCATTGTGCGATAACGCACTTTCTAAACAAACGGAACGTTGCGCATCAAAGCGTTCGCATCGCACGCGCTGAAGTTTTGCAATGCGAGTTTACAGTGAAATATTATCATATGGAAACTGTACTTTGCTCGTTGAGAGCCAGTGAAAGGTTGTAAAACAATCCCTGACTGGGCTAATCATAGTAGGCAAAGTGCCCAGGAATGACTTGTGTGTGTGTGTGTGTGTGTGTGTGTGTGTGTGTGTGTGTGTGTGTGTGTGTGTGTGTGTGTGTGTGTGTGTTTGCTGAGCAATGCAAGCAGCTTGTATTATTTGGACCGAGCTCGTGCATCATCCTCCGCCCGTTCCTCATTCCTCAGAAGCATCAGATCAGATCAAGCGATGATTGCAGGATTATTATATTTCACACGCGGAAAATGGAAAAGTGCCAAAACATTCACACATGCCGCAACACATCAGCCGCATTACTTTAATCATACTTTTGTGAGTTTACATGAGTTTACACAGTTAGAATCAGAGGTGGACACCGAGCCGGATTAAATAAATGGACTACAGTAGGCAGGCTGCATTTCTTGGGCCCCCCTCCATCGATGTTATTTATGAATTGAAATCTGAAACTTACCAAAGTTACAAATAAAAGTTAATTCACATTTTACATAGCCTAGTCTTTGGTTACAAATTGGTTGTGTTGTCTATCAGACTATTTTTTGATATTCATTATTTATACGTCATTACACTGCTCTATTAAATTATCCTCATCCATTGGGAGTGTCATAGTTAAGGCAGTAGTGCCAGTAAATAACCAATAGATGTCAGTAAACTATGCAAACAGAGCAAATAAGTTTATCTTATTTGCTCTGTTTACATTTAATCAACACATTTAATTAAGATTTTCTGCAAAATGCAATAGCTTACAACATTTATAAATGTTGTAATTAAGAACAAGAAGGCAAACATGACCCCTTCACATTCATCAAGACCATTTAGAAATGTATTAATTTTAGTTCATTAATAAATATTTAAATAAATTGTAGATAGGAAATTTATACATTTTATTTTATTTTTATTATTATGAATTTTTTGTTTGTTTGTCCGTTTGTCTGGGCCCCATCCCGCCAATCGGGATCAAACCCTAGGCACGTGCCTAGTTTGCCTTTGCGTTAATCCGGCTCTGGGTGGACAGAGTACACAGCTTCATTACTTGAGTAAAAGTACTAAAGTCAGAAGTAAACTTAAGTAAAAGTACTAAAGTCAGAAATCTACTTAAGTAAAAGTACTACAGTCAGAAGTAAACTTAAGTAAAAGTACTAAAGTCAGAAATCTACTTAAGTAAAAGTACTACAGTCAGAAGTCTACTTAAGTAAAAGTACTACAGTCAGAAGTAAACTTAAGTAAAAGTACTACAGTCAGAAGTCTACTTAAGTAAAAGTACTACAGTCAGAAGTAAACTTAAGTAAAAGTACTACAGTCAGAAGTAAACTTAAGTAAAAGTACTACAGTCAGAAGTAAACTTAAGTAAAAGTACTAAAGTCAGAAGTCTACTTAAGTAAAAGTACTACAGTCAGAAGTCTACTTAAGTAAAAGTACTACAGTCAGAAGTAAACTTAAGTAAAAGTACTACAGTCAGAAGTCTACTTAAGTAAAAGTACTACAGTCAGAAGTAAACTTAAGTAAAAGTACTACAGTCAGAAGTCTACTTAAGTAAAAGTACTACAGTCAGAAGTAAACTTAAGTAAAAGTACTACAGTCAGAAGTAAACTTAAGTAAAAGTACTACAGTCAGAAGTCTACTTAAGTAAAAGTACTACAGTCAGAAGTAAACTTAAGTAAAAGTACTACAGTCAGAAGTCTACTTAAGTAAAAGTACTACAGTCAGAAGTAAACTTAAGTAAAAGTACTACAGTCAGAAGTCTACTTAAGTAAAAGTACTACAGTCAGAAGTAAACTTAAGTAAAAGTACTACAGTCAGAAGTCTACTTAAGTAAAAGTACTACAGTCAGAAGTAAACTTAAGTAAAAGTACTACAGTCAGAAGTCTACTTAATTAAAAGTACTACAGTCAGAAGTCTACTTAAGTAAAAGTACTACAGTCAGAAGTCTACTTAATTAAAAGTACTACAGTCAGAAGTCTACTTAAGTAAAAGTACTACAGTCAGAAGTCTACTTAAGTAAAAGTACTACAGTCAGAAGTAAACTTAAGTAAAAGTACTATAGTCAGAAGTAAACTTAAGTAAAAGTACTACAGTCAGAAGTCAACTTAAGTAAAAGTACTACAGTCAGAAGTCTACTTAAGTAAAAGTACTACAGTCAGAAGTAAACTTAAGTAAAAGTACTACAGTCAGAAGTAAACTTACGTAAAAGTACTACAGTCAGAAGTCTACTTAAGTAAAAGTACTACAGGCAGAAGTCTACTTAAGTAAAAGTATGAAGTACTTGTTTGTAAAAGTACTTGAGTATCAAAAGTACAAGAGTAAATTTTCTACATTACTGCTGCCACAGTGCTTACATTTGAAACGTCCTGGAGTTATGTGTTAATACCTTGGAGAATGTAAAAGGAATTGAAAGTAAAATCAAGTAATTTTCATCTTTTTACCATGTTGCTTTATTTAACATTTCTCACTTGCCCACGTGTGTGTGTGTGTGTGTGTGTGTGTAGAGTTTTTGCCCCACATTTGAACCTGACTGTGTAAAACACACCGCATACTCAAGAACATCAAAGCGAACGCTCAGCTTGCATTAATGAGTGATAGGCTTGCTACGATAGTCGGTGTTACCGATGTTCAGACTCAACACCGGTTACAACCCCAACCTCTCCGATCAACACAACAGAGCAGTGGTCCACAGATGACTGAAGAGGTTTTAAATGATCATCATTACTTCTAATTGTTCCCAAAAAAAAACATCCCAAAATGTTTTTGGATACCTTTTTTAATTCTTTTAAGAAATATATATTTTCCCAAACAAATTTAACTCTAAAACTGTGAGAAAATCAATTTGAGGTCGATATCTAAAAAAAAGAGCTTTCAGTGAGAGTGTGTTTGTGCGCAGTACCAACCGCTTCCACCAGAGGGGATTCAACTCCCATTCTTTTCCAATAATACAAGTGTGACACTTGTTTAAAGGCGCAGTGTGTAATTATTCAGCACAGGGGCGTGTCTTGACTCTTGAGTGGGCGGAGCTTTATTCTGCCGCGAGCGATTCCGCTTCTTCCGCTCATGCGTGTGTGTGTAACGCAGCGCTGTTTGATCATATCACACACATGTGCGTGTGTTAAAGTGATGTTATAATGCTCCTATGAGACACTTGTTCACACTGCAGTGAGCGAGATCATATTAGGCGGTAAAACATGGCACTCTGTGCGGTAAATCAAGAACAGCAGATTTACACAATCAGACTAACTGTGTTGAGCTGGAGAACAATGATGAGTTTCTGTCCATCAATGATCCAAACAGTGTCTCATAAACACAGCAGATATTAAAGCAACGCCAACGCATAAACATTTATGATTATTATCATTACAGTTTCTTAATTCTGTGGAAACTGACACATTTTATTTTTCAGGATTCTTTGATTCAAAAGAACAGCAGTTATTTGAAATACAATCTTTTGTAGCATATTTTTGAGTTTTGTTTTATTCAGCTTTGTGAATCAAAGTATTCTTTCTGACAATCATATTTAAAATGCCTCTTAATCAATGGGCCAGTCAATAAATGTCTTGCACTCGCAAACCTCTAAAAATGAATGCAAAGTTTTAAGCAGATTTGATTTGAGCTCTTTCACTTGTTGAGCAATAAAATCAATCAATCAATCAATCAACTTTATTTATATAGCGCTTTTACAATGACGATTGTTTCAAAGCAGCTTCACAGTGTTAAACAGGACAACATTGCTTACTGTATATATTATTATATATGTGTGATAGGCGTCACACACACACACACACACACACACACACACACACACACACACTTAACACACCACACACATACACATATTACACACACACACACACACACACACACACACACACACACACACACACACACACACACACTCACATACTCACTATACACACACACACACACACACACACACACACACACACACACACACACACACACACACTCATCACACACACACACACACTCACACACATTACACACACTCACTCACTCAC
>CM040921.1:575000-590000 GCA_023029165.1 Gobiocypris rarus | reverse complement strand
TGTGGTGTGTGTGTGAGTGTGCAGTGCTGTGTGTGTGAGTGTGTGTGTGAGTGTGCAGTGCTGTGTGTGTGAGTGTGTGTGTGAGTGTGCAGTGCTGTGTGTGTGAGTGTGTGTGTGAGTGTGCAGTGCTGTGTGTGTGAGTGTGTGTGTGAGTGTGCAGTGCTGTGTGTGAGTGTGTGTGTGAGTGTGTGTGTGAGTGTGTGTGTGAGTGTGCAGTGCTGTGTGTGTGAGTGTGTGTGTGAGTGTGTGAGTGTGTGTGTGAGTGTGTGTGTGAGTGTATCATTCTGCATCTACACAGACAGGAAGTCACAACATTAGACACTGGAGTTGATTCCATTAAAAGGGGCGTCTGGTGATATTCCCTGCATTCCCACTGTTCAAGAGCTGATCCTCACGATCAACACGGACAACATTTCAAAACACGAGTTGGACGTGTGACGGAGAATCAAGGATTCAAACAAGTTTTGGAACGTTTTTTTTTTTAGTATGGTCCTATATGATGTCATAAAGGGTGGAACTCCTTATATGGGCACTTCTGTGTGTGTGAGTGCAGTGCTGTGTAGGTGGCACAGTGCTGTGTTACAGTGCGACCATTTAGGGAATGTGTGTGTGACTGCTGTGTGTGAGTGTAGTGTGCGCAGTGCTGTAGCAGTGTCGATAGATTCTCATGAATATATGTATAATACAATCTGAATAAAAACTGAGTATGGTCCTATATGATGTCATAAAGGGTGGAACTCCTTATATGGGCACTTCTCCCTGATGAGCACACACACACACAGACACACACGTTGAGTGTGTGTGTGAGTGTGTGTGTGAGTGCGCTGGCGTTGTGTTTTAGCTCAAATGTCACTAAAGAAGTGTGTTTCGTGTGTGAGTGTGTGGAGGTGTGTGTGGCGGTGTGTAGTGCTGTGTGTGAGTGTGTGTGTGAGTGGCAGTGCTGTGTGTGAGTGTGTGAGGTGTGAGTGTGCTGTGTGTGTGAGTGTGGAGTGTGTGTGTGTGCAGCAAATGTGTGTTTTGTTGGCAATCAGCACGTAAGTGCATATAATGTGAACAACACCAACGTATAGTGTGTGTGTGTGTGTGTGTGTGTCTTTAGCTCCGCCCACTGCACAACTCCACAAGCTCGGCTGTTTTCAGAAAGAGTCAGTGCAGTGTTTCTGTCTTTTATAAATATGATAAACTAAAGACTCTTGGGATATATGAAGGATCAACACTACTCTATAGAGACTCCAGATTAATATGAGAAACTGTGCGTGTGTGTGTGTATGTGTGTGTGTGTGTGTGTGTGTATGTGTGTGTGTGTGTGTGTGTGTGTGTGCTTGTTTCTGTGAAATATGAGGACATTACTCATGTCCTCACTTTTCAAAAGGCTTATAAATCACACAGGATGAGTTTTTTTTGAGAAAGTAAAAATGCAGAATGTTTCCTGTGATGGGAGTGTGTGTGTGTGTGTGTGTGTGTGTGTGTGTGTGTGTGTTTGTGATGAACCTGTAATCTTGAGTCTGATCCTGAGGGAAGGTTTGCTCACCGAATGGCTGTTCTCCTGGTCCGACTCGCGCTCTCGCTCCTCTTCCTCTCTTCCTCCTCTCCACACGATGGCTTCGGTCTGATACTCCTTCCTGCAGAGATTGTGTCTGTCGGACAGACTCGCCCTCCGCACCACTTTCCTACAAACACAGGCAAAAACGAGACATTAGCTGAGTCCCAACTCACACACTATCCGTCCTAAATAGTATTAAAAAATACAGTCAATGTATCCCAAATCTTAGTGTGTTGAAAAGATAATTCTTGAGTGTTCTCTGGAGCGCACTTTGATATTGTTCTCTGGCGTTACTCTTAGATATTCTCTGAGTTACTCTGAGTGCGTTTCTCTGGCGTACTCTTGAGTGTTCTCTGGCGTTACTCTTGGAGTGTTCTCTGAGCCGCTACTCTTGAAGTGTTCTCTGAGCCGCCACTCTTGAGTGTTGCTCTGACTCTTGAGTGTGAGACAAACTCAAACCAGGGCTTTATTAATTGCCACCACTTGCATCCTATATTCCATATTCAGTAATATCATCTATCAGATGAAAACTAAACGAGATCTGAATGTGTCTCATATTTGAAGTTTGCATCATTGATTCTGTTTATTTATGTGAAGCTGATTGGACTTAAGCTAATGATATCATTGAGTGTGTGTGTGTGAGTGTGCAGTGCTGTGTGTGTGAGTGTGAGTGTGAGTGCTGTGTGTGTGAGTGTGTGTTTGTGTGTGAGTGTGCAGTGATGTGTGTGTGTGTATATGAGTGTGCAGTGCTGTGTGTGTGAGTGTGTTTGTGTGTGAGTGTGCAGTGATGTGTGTGTGAGTGTGCAGTGCTGTGTGTGTGTGTGTGTGTGTGTGTGTGTGTGTGTGAGTGTGTGTGTGAGTGTGCAGTGATGTGTCTGTGTGTGTATGTGAGTGTGCAGTGCTGTGTGTGTGAGTGTGTGTGTGTATGTGAGTGTGCAGTGCTGTGTGTGTGTGTGTGTGTGTGAGTGTGTGTGTGCAGTGCTGTGTGTGTGAGTGTGTGTGTGAGTGTGTTGTGTGTGTGTGTGTGTGTGTGTGAGTGTGTGTGTGAGTGTGCAGTGCTGTGTGTGTGTGTGTGTGAGTGTGCAGTGCTGTGTGTGTGAGTGTGTGTGTGAGTGTATGTGAGTGTGCAGTGCTGTGTGTGTGAGTGTGTGTGTGAGTCTGCAGTGCTGTGTGTGTGAGTGTGTGTGTGAGTGTGTGTGTGAGTGTGCAGTGTGTGTGTGAGTGTGTGTGTAGTGTGCAGTGCTGTGTGTGTGAGTGTGTGTGTGAGTGTGCAGTGCTGTGTGTGTGAGTGTGTGTGTGAGTGTGCAGTGCTGTGTGTGTGAGTGTGTGTGAGTGTGCAGTGCTGTGTGTGTGAGTGTGAGTGTGTGTGTGTGAGTGTGTGTGTGAGTGTGCAGTGCTGTGTGTGTGAGTGTGTGTGTGAGTGTGCAGTGCTGTGTGTGAGTGTGTGTGTGAGTGTGCAGTGCTGTGTGTGTGAGTGTGTGTGTGAGTGTGCAGTGCTGTGTGTGTGAGTGTGTGTGTGAGTGTGTGTGTGAGTGTGCAGTGCTGTGTGTGTGAGTGTGTGTGTGAGTGTGTGTGTGAGTGTGTGTGTGAGTGTGTGTGTGAGTGTGTGTGAGTGTGTGTGTGAGTGTGTGTGTGAGTGTGCAGTGCTGTGTGTGTGAGTGTGTGTGTGAGTGTGTGTGAGTGTGCAGTGCTGTGTGTGTGAGTGTGTGTGTGAGTGTGTGTGTGAGTGTGCAGTGCTGTGTGTGTCCAGCAGGTGTCAGCATGTACCCGCGGCTGCCGGCGCTGCTGGTTCGGCGGCACAGAGACGTCTTGTGCTTCAGCTGCGACTTCATGATGATGTCATGCTTGTGCTTCAACTCCAGCAGATGATTCCTGAACTCCTCATCCTCACACAGATCTGAACACACACACATCGGATTTCTTATTGGTCTGACATTAACCCATTCTAAGAAAATGTTTGTAACATTGGTATTAGTTATAAAAATGTATTTCTGAATGTTCAATATCCAGTTTTTTAAACATTTTAAAGATGTTTTGATTATGCAAATGTTAAAGGAACAATTTTGAATATTCTCTGAGTGTTACTCTTGAGTATTCTCTGAGCGTTACTCTTGAGTGTTCTCTGAGTGTTACTCTTGAGTGTTCTCTGAGCGTTACTCTTGAATGTTCTCTGAGCGTTACTCTTGAGTGTTCTCTGAGCGTTACTCTTGAGTGTTCTCTGAGCGTTACTCTTGAGTGTTCTCTGAGCGTTACTCTTGAGTGTTCTCTGAGTGTTACTCTTGAGTGTTCTCTGAGCGTTACTCTTGAATGTTCTCTGAGCGTTACTCTTGAGTGTTCTCTGAGCGTTACTCTTGAATGTTCTCTGAGCGTTACTCTTGAGTGTTCTCTGAGCGTTACTCTTGAGTGTTCTCTGAGCGTTACTCTTGAGTGTTCTCTGAGCGTTACTCTTGAATGTTCTCTGAGCGTTACTCTTGAGTGTTCTCTGAGCGTTACTCTTGAGTGTTCTCTGAGCGTTACTCTTGAGTGTTCTCTGAGCGTTACTCTTGAGTGTTCTCTGAGCGTTACTCTTGAGTGTTCTCTGAGTGTTACTCTTGAGTGTTCTCTGAGTGTTACTCTTGAATGTTCTCTGAGCGTTACTCTTGAGTGTTCTCTGAGTGTTACTCTTGAGTGTTCTCTGAGCGTTACTCTTGAGTGTTCTCTGAGCGTTACTCTTGAGTGTTCTCTGAGTGTTACTCTTGAGTGTTCTCTGAGCGTAACTCTTGAGTGTTCTCTGAGCGTTTCTCTTGAGTGTTCTCTGAGTGTTACTCTTGAATGTTCTCTGAGTGTTACTCTTGAGTGTTCTCCGAGCGTTACTCTTGAGTGTTCTCTGAGCGTTACTCTTGAGTGTTCTCTGAGTGTTACTCTTGAGTGTTCTCTGAGCGTTACTCTTGAGTGTTCTCTGAGTGTTACTCTTGAGTGTTCTCTGAGTGTTACTCTTGAGTGTTCTCTGAGTGTTACTCGAGTGTTCTCTGAGCGTTACTCTTGAGTGTTCTCCGAGCATTACTCTTGAGTGTTCTCTGAGTGTTACTCTTGAGTGTTCTCTGAGCGTTACTCTTGAATGTTCTCTGAGCGTTACTCTTGAATGTTCTCTGAGTGTTACTCTTGAATGTTCTCTGAGCGTTACTCTTGAGTGTTCTCTGAGCGTTACTCTTGAGTGTTCTCTGAGTGTTACTCTTGAGTGTTCTCTGAGCGTTACTCTTGAGTGTTCTCTGAGCGTTACTCTTGAGTGTTCTCTGAGTGTTACTCTTGAGTGTTCTCTGAGCGTTACTCTTGAATGTTCTCTCTGAGCGTTACTCTTGAGTGTTCTCTGAGTGTTACTCTTGAGTGTTCTCTGAGCGTTACTCTTGAGTGTTCTCTGAGCGTTACTCTTGAGTGTTCTCTGAGCGTTACTCTTGAGTGTTCTCTGAGTGTTACTCTTGAGTGTTCTCTGAGCGTTACTCTTGAGTGTTCTCTGAGTGTTACTCTTGAGTGTTCTCTGAGCGTTACTCTTGAGTGTTCTCTGAGCGTTACTCTTGAGTGTTCTCTGAGTGTTACTCTTGAATGTTCTCTGAGCGTTACTCTTGAGTGTTCTCTGAGTGTTACTCTTGAGTGTTCTCTGAGCGTTACTCTTGAGTGTTCTCTGAGCGTTACTCTTGAGTGTTCTCTGAGCGTTACTCTTGAATGTTCTCTGAGCGTTACTCTTGAGTGTTCTCTGAGCGTTACTCTTGAGTGTTCTCTGAGCGTTACTCTTGAGTCTCTCTGAGCGTTACTCTTGAATGTTCTCTGAGCGTTACTCTTGAGTGTTCTCTGAGCGTTACTCTTGAGTGTTCTCTGAGCGTTACTCTTGAGTGTTCTCTGAGAGTTACTCTTGAGTCTTCTCTGAGCGTTACTCTTGAGTGTTCTCTGAGCGTTACTCTTGAGTGTTCTCTGAGAGTTACTCTGAGTCTCTCTGAGCGTTACTCTTGAGTGTTCTCTGAGCGTTACTCTTGTGTTCCCTGAGCGTTACTCTTGAGTCTTCTCTGAGCGTTACTCTTAAGTGTTCACTGAGCGTTACTCTTGTGTTCCCTGAGCGTTACTCTTGAGTCTTCTCTGAGCGTTACTCTTGAGTCTTCTATGAGCGTTACTCTTAAGTGTTCACTGAGCGTTACTCTTGAGTGTTCTCTGAGCGTTACTCTTAAGTGTTCACTGAGCGTTACTCTTGAGTGTTCTCTGAGCGTTACTCTTGAGTCTTCTCTGAGCGTTACTCTTGAGTGTTCCCTGAGCGTTACTCTTAAGTGTTCACTGAGCGTTACTCTTGAGTGTTCTCTGAGCGTTAATCTTGAGTGTTCTCTGAGCGTTACTCTTGAGTGTTCTCTGAGTGTTACTCTTGAGTCTTCTCTGAGTGTTACTCTTGTGTTCCCTGAGCGTTACTCTTAAGTATTCTCTGAGCTTTACTCTTGAGTCTTCTCTGAGCTTTACTCTTGAGTGTTCTCTGAGTGTTACTCTTGAGTGTTCTCTGAGCGTTACTCTTGAGTGTTCTCTGAGCGTTACTCTTGAGTGTTCTCTGAGCGTTACTCTTGAGTGTTCTCTGAGCGTTACTCTTGAGTGTTCTCTGAGCGTTACTCTTGAGTGTTCTCTGAGCGTTACTCTTGAGTGTTCTCTGAGCGTTACTCTTGAGTGTTCTCTGAGCGTTACTCTTGAGTGTTCTCTGAGCGTTACTCTTGAGTGTTCTCTGAGCGTTACTCTTGAGTGTTCTCTGAGTGTTACTCTTGAGTGTTCTCTGAGCGTTACTCTTGAGTGTTCTCTGAGCGTTACTCTTGAGTGTTCTCTGAGCGTTACTCTTGAGTGTTCTCTGAGCGTTACTCTTGAGTGTTCTCTGAGTGTTACTCTTGAGTGTTCTCTGAGCGTTACTCTTGAGTGTTCTCTGAGCGTTACTCTTGAGTGTTCTCTGAGTGTTACTCTTGAATGTTCTCTGAGCGTTACTCTTGAGTGTTCTCTGAGCGTTACTCTTGAGTGTTCTCTGAGCGTTACTCTTGAGTGTTCTCTGAGTGTTACTCTTGAATGTTCTCTGAGCGTTACTCTTGAGTGTTCTCTGAGCGTTACTCTTGAGTGTTCTCTGAGTGTTACTCGAGTGTTCTCTGAGCGTTACTCTTGAGTGTTCTCCGAGCATTACTCTTGAGTGTTCTCTGAGTGTTACTCGAGTGTTCTCTGAGCGTTACTCTTGAATGTTCTCTGAGCGTTACTCTTGAGTGTTCTCTGAGTGTTACTCTTGAGTGTTCTCTGAGCGTTACTCTTGAATGTTCTCTGAGTGTTACTCTTGAGTGTTCTCTGAGCGTTACTCTTGAATGTTCTCTGAGCGTTACTCTTGAGTGTTCTCTGAGTGTTACTCTTGAGTGTTCTCTGAGCGTTACTCTTGAGTGTTCTCTGAGCGTTACTCTTGAGTGTTCTCTGAGCGTTACTCTTGAGTGTTCTCTGAGTGTTACTCTTGAGTGTTCTCTGAGCGTTACTCTTGAGTGTTCTCTGAGTGTTACTCTTGAGTGTTCTCTGAGCGTTACTCTTGAGTGTTCTCTGAGCGTTACTCTTGAGTGTTCTCTGAGTGTTACTCTTGAATGTTCTCTGAGCGTTACTCTTGAGTGTTCTCTGAGTGTTACTCTTGAGTGTTCTCTGAGCGTTACTCTTGAGTGTTCTCTGAGCGTTACTCTTGAGTGTTCTCTTAGCATTACTCTTGAGTGTTCTCTGAGCGTTACTCTTGAGTGTTCTCTGAGCGTTACTCTTGAGTCTTCTCTGAGCGTTACTCTTGAATGTTCTCTGAGCGTTACTCTTGAGTGTTCTCTGAGCGTTACTCTTGAGTGTTCTCTGAGCGTTACTCTTGAGTGTTCTCTGAGAGTTACTCTTGAGTCTTCTCTGAGCGTTACTCTTGAGTGTTCTCTGAGCGTTACTCTTGTGTTCCCTGAGCGTTACTCTTGAGTCTTCTCTGAGCGTTACTCTTGAGTCTTCTATGAGCGTTACTCTTAAGTGTTCACTGAGCGTTACTCTTGAGTGTTCTCTGAGCGTTACTCTTAAGTGTTCTCTGAGCGTTACTCTTGTGTTCCCTGAGCGTTACTCTTGAGTCTTCTCTGAGCGTTACTCTTGTGTTCCCTGAGCGTTACTCTTGAGTCTTCTATGAGCGTTACTCTTAAGTGTTCACTGAGCGTTACTCTTGAGTGTTCTCTGAGCGTTACTCTTAAGTGTTCACTGAGCGTTACTCTTGAGTGTTCTCTGAGCGTTACTCTTGAGTCTTCTCTGAGCGTTACTCTTGAGTGTTCCCTGAGCGTTACTCTTAAGTGTTCACTGAGCGTTACTCTTGAGTGTTCTCTGAGCGTTAATCTTGAGTGTTCTCTGAGCGTTACTCTTGAGTGTTCTCTGAGTGTTACTCTTGAGTCTTCTCTGAGTGTTACTCTTGTGTTCCCTGAGCGTTACTCTTAAGTATTCTCTGAGCTTTACTCTTGAGTCTTCTCTGAGCTTTACTCTTGAGTGTTCTCTGAGTGTTACTCTTGAGTGTTCTCTGAGCGTTACTCTTGAGTGTTCTCTGAGCGTTACTCTTGAGTGTTCTCTGAGCGTTACTCTTGAGTGTTCTCTGAGCGTTACTCTTGAGTGTTCTCTGAGCGTTACTCTTGAGTGTTCTCTGAGCGTTACTCTTGAGTGTTCTCTGAGCGTTACTCTTGAGTGTTCTCTGAGTGTTACTCTTGAGTGTTCTCTGAGCGTTACTCTTGAGTGTTCTCTGAGCGTTACTCTTGAGTGTTCTCTGAGTGTTACTCTTGAGTGTTCTCTGAGTGTTACTCTTGAGTGTTCTCTGAGCGTTACTCTTGAGTGTTCTCTGAGCGTTACTCTTGAGTGTTCTCTGAGCGTTACTCTTGAGTGTTCTCTGAGCGTTACTCTTGAGTGTTCTCTGAGCGTTACTCTTGAGTGTTCTCTGAGCGTTACTCTTGAGTGTTCTCTGAGTGTTACTCTTGAGTGTTCTCTGAGCGTTACTCTTGAACGTTCTCTGAGCGTAGCAACATTTTAAAAAATGTCAGAGATACGACCAACCAACTTAAAGATTCTCTCTGAACAGCCGCTCTCAGTATTTTAAGATCATGTTAAATTAACTGATCTAATTCTTCTCCTTTTGCTTCCCTTTTTTTACCTCAGGATCTCAGAGAAACTACAGATAGTGCTGCTCCAGTTTGATTGTGATGTTTTCAAGATTTCAGATGAAGGCAAACAGATCGACATGCAAAACTTTCAAACATTATCCTACATTGTAGTCACTATGAGCACAATCGCAGCTTAACACGTTCATTATGTCTGTTTAACTGAACACATGACATTAACTAACATAAATCTCATGTAAATCTCTGCCTTATGGATGTTACTTTCACACACTCGTGTCTGAATGATACACTGAATCAAAAATGTTCTGTAAAGTTGCTTTGAAACAATATATATTGTGAAAAGTGCTATATAAACAAACTTAATCTGAACCGGATGGTGCCGTCTTGCGACTTAAAGCGGTCACTATGACTACTGACTGTAATAAAAACAGCCTTAGAGCACAATATTAATTTTATGGTGACATAAACCTTCATAAACTACCAGACGCTCAGGAGCCAGAAAACAAAAACATTCACCAGTAAGAGCTGAAAACAGAGAGACTTATGACGCAAGAAGACAAGGCAGTTTCATAATATAGTTGATAGATCCTTTTCTACATTCTGATGAACTATTTTTCTTAGTAGAAGCTTTAAAGTCACCATGAAATCAAAATGAACTTATTTTTATGGAATATTGCAGTGTTTATTCTAAATGATTTATCATGATTGTGTTAATAATCTTGAGGCAGAATAACTTCATCTCTTCTCTTCTCTGGCGTTACTCTTGAGTGTTCTCTGAGCGTTACTCTTGAGTGTTCTCTGAGCGTTACTCTTGAGTGTTCTCTGAGCGTTACTCTTGAGTGTTCTCTGAGCTTACTCTTGAGTGTTCTCTGAGTGTTACTCTTGAGTGTCTGTGTATTCATTGATCTGGTGTTATGAGCAGGATCATGTTCAGTTATCATAAAAAGCCTTCCTCATGCCCCGAGTGTCTCGTCAGGCTCATGATTAATAATCTCAGAGTTGGTACCTATGGGTGTCTCCTCCATGAACGTCTTGGCGTTGAGATTGGCACCGTGAGAAACCAGCAGCTCGGCCACATGGACCTGCGGGAGGAGATCGGCATCATTTAATATCACTCATCAGCATTATTAATCCAGAGTTATGAGTGTGAGACGCGTGATACTGCATATCATCTCCATATGCGTCATACTGAGTGTTATATAATATTCATCTGGATATGCCAGGATTATTATTGTTAACTAAAACTATTAAATTTTTTTTTTAAATAAATCGGATAAAAACTGAATGAAGGTAACTAACTCTACTAATATAATAATACAAATAAATAAAATATGAAACCTAATTTAAATTTAAAAAATTATACCTTTTGTTGACAAAAGGTACATAACATTTCTAAAAATGTACCTAAAATATTATATTTTAATATTAAATAATAAATAGTTTTAAAATAAATAGTTATATTTAAATGTAAGAAAAAAATACAAAATACAAATGCAAATACAATTAACAGCGAAAATATAAATAATAAAAGGCCAGTTCAGAATATTATTAAAAAATATAACACTGAAATTAGACTCATTACTGATGAATTATACTCTAAATTATAATCAAATAGTTTTAATAAATCACGTTTTGTCTTCCTCATTTATGAGTGGCTTTGGATCAGATCATCTGCTGAATAAATGAATGTAATAATACACTGGTCAGCTGATTATACACTGGCAGGTCAGCTGATTATACACTGGCAGGGTCAGCTGATAATACACTGGCAGGTCAGCTGATTATACACTGGCAGGTCAGCTGATAATACACTGGCAGGTCAGCTGATTATACACTGGCAGGTCAGCTGATAATACACTGGCAGGTCAGCTGATTATACACTGGCAGGGTCAGCTGATAATACACTGGCAGGTCAGCTGATAATACACTGGCAGGTCAGCTGATTATACACTGGCAGGTCAGCTGATTATACACTGGCAGGTCAGCTGATAATACACTGGCAGGTCAGCTGATTATACACTGGCAGGTCAGCTGATAATACACTGGCAGGTCAGCAGATAATACACTGGCAGGTCAGCTGATTATACACTGGCAGGGTCAGCTGATAATACACTGGCAGGTCAGCTGATTATACACTGGCAGGTCAGCTGATAATACACTGGCAGGTCAGCTGATAATACACTGGCAGGGTCAGCTGATTATACACTGGCAGGTCAGCTGATAATACACTGGCAGGTCAGCTGATTATACACTGGCAGGGTCAGCTGATAATACACTGGCAGGTCAGCTGATAATACACTGGCAGGGTCAGCTGATAATACACTGGCAGGTCAGCTGATAATACACTGGCAGGTCAGCTGATTATACACTGGCAGGGTCAGCTGATAATACACTGGCAGGTCAGCAGATAATACACTGGCAGGTCAGCTGATAATACACTGGCAGGTCAGCTGATTATACACTGGCAGGTCAGCTGATTATACACTGGCAGGTCAGCTGATAATACACTGGCAGGTCAGCTGATTATACACTGGCAGGGTCAGCTGATAATACACTGGCAGGTCAGCTGATAATACACTGGCAGGTCAGCTGATAATACACTGGCAGGTCAGCTGATAATACACTGGCAGGTCAGCTGATTATACACTGGCAGGTCAGCTGATAATACACTGGCAGGTCATCTGATAATACACTGGCAGGTCAGCTGATAATACACTGGCAGGTCAGCTGATTATACACTGGTAGGTCAGCTGATTATACACTGGCAGGTCAGCTGATAATACACTGGCAGGTCAGCTGATTATACACTGGCAGGGTCAGATGATAATACACTGGTAGGTCAGCTGATAATACACTGGCAGGTCAGCTGATTATACACTGGCAGGTCAGCTGATTATACACTGGCAGGTCAGCTGATAATACACTGGCAGGTCAGCTGATAATACACTGGCAGGTCAGCTGATAATACACTGGCAGTGCAGCTGATAATATACTGGCAGGTCAGCTGATTATCCACTGGTAAGCTGATTATACACTGGCAGGTCAGCTGATAATACACTGGCAGGTCAGCTGATTATACACTGGCAGGTCAGCTGATAATACACTGGCAGGTCAGCTGATAATACACTGGCAGGGTCAGCTGATAATACACTGGCAGGTCAGCTGATAATACACTGGCAGGTCAGCTGATAATACACTGGCAGGTCAGCTGATTATCCACTGGTCAGCTGATTATACACACCGCAGGTCAGCTGATAATACACTGCAGGTCAGCTGATAATACACTGGCAGGTCAGCTGATAATACACTGGCAGGGTCAGCTGATAATACACTGGCAGGTCAGCTGATAATACACAGGCAGTGCAGCTGATTATACACTGTCAGGTCAGCTGATTATACACTGGCAGGTCAGCTGATAATACACAGGCAGTGCAGCTGATAATACACTGGCAGGTCAGCTGATAATACACTGGCAGGTCAGCTGATAATACACTGGCAGGTCAGCTGATTATACACTGGCAGGTCAGCTGATTATACACTGGCAGGTCAGCTGATTATACACTGGCAGGTCAGCTGATAATACACTGGCAGGTCAGCTGATTATACACTGGCAGGTCAGCTGATGTACACTGGCAGGTCATCTGATGTACACTGGCAGGTCAGCTGATAATACACTGGCAGGTCAGCTGATTATACACTTGCAGGTCAGCTGATAATACACTGGCAGGTCAGCTGATTATACACTGGCAGGTCAGCTGATAATACACTGGCAGGTCAGCTGATTATACACTGGCAGGTCAGCTGATAATACACTGGCAGGTCAGCTGATAATACACTGGCAGGTCAGCTGATAATACACTGGCAGGTCAGCTGATAATACACTGGCAGGTCAGCTGATTATCCACTGGTCAGCTGATTATACACCGCAGGTCAGCTGATAATACACTGGCAGGTCAGCTGATAATACACTGGCAGGTCAGCTGATAATACACTGGCAGGGTCAGCTGATAATACACTGGCAGGTCAGCTGATAATACAGGCAGTGCAGCTGATTATACACCGTCAGGTCAGCTGATAATACACTGGCAGGTCAGCTGATAATACAGGCAGTGCAGCTGATAATACACTGGCAGGTCAGCTGATAATACACTGGCAGGTCAGCTGATAATACACTGGCAGGTCAGCTGATTATACACTGGCAGGTCAGCTGATTATACACTGGCAGGTCAGCTGATTATACACTGGCAGGTCAGCTGATAATACACTGGCAGGTCAGCTGATTATACACTGGCAGGTCAGCTGATGTACACTGGCAGGTCATCTGATGTACACTGGCAGGTCAGCTGATAATACACTGGCAGGTCAGCTGATTATACACTGGCAGGTCAGCTGATGTACACTGGCAGGTCATCTGATGTACACTGGCAGGTCAGCTGATAATACACTGGCAGGTCAGCTGATTATACACTTGCAGGTCAGCTGATAATACACTGGCAGGTCAGCTGATTATACACTGGCAGGTCAGCTGATAATACACTGGCAGGTCAGCTGATTATACACTGGCAGGTCAGCTGATAATACACTGGCAGGTCAGCTGATAATACACTGGCAGGTCAGCTGATAATACACTGGCAGGTCAGCTGATAATACACTGGCAGGTCAGCTGATTATCCACTGGTCAGCTGATTATACACTCGCAGGTCAGCTGATAATACACTGGCAGGTCAGCTGATAATACACTGGCAGGTCAGCTGATAATACACTGGCAGGGTCAGCTGATAATACACTGGCAGGTCAGCTGATAATACACAGGCAGTGCAGCTGATTATACACTGTCAGGTCAGCTGATAATACACTGGCAGGTCAGCTGATAATACACAGGCAGTGCAGCTGATAATACACTGGCAGGTCAGCTGATAATACACTGGCAGGTCAGCTGATAATACACTGGCAGGTCAGCTGATTATACACTGGCAGGTCAGCTGATTATACACTGGCAGGTCAGCTGATTATACACTGGCAGGTCAGCTGATAATACACTGGCAGGTCAGCTGATTATACACTGGCAGGTCAGCTGATGACACTGGCAGGTCATCTGATGTACACTGGCAGGTCAGCTGATAATACACTGGCAGGTCAGCTGATTATACACTGGCAGGTCAGCTGATAATACACTGGCAGGTCAGCTGATTATACACTGGCAGGTCAGCTGATAATACACTGGCAGGTCAGCTGATTATACACTGGCAGGTCAGCTGATAATACACTGGCAGGTCAGCTGATAATACACTGGCAGGTCAGCTGATAATACACTGGCAGGTCAGCTGATAATACACTGGCAGGTCAGCTGATAATACACTGGCAGGGTCAGCTGATAATACACTGGCAGGTCAACTGATTATACACTGGCAGGTCAGCTGATTATACACTGGCAGGTCAGCTGATTATACACTGGCAGGTCAGCTGATTATACACTGGCAGGTCAGCTGATTATACACTGGCAGGTCAGCTGATAATACACTGGCAGGTCAGCTGATAATACACTGGCAGGTCAGCTGATAATACACTGGCAGGTCAGCTGATAATACACTGGCAGGGTCAGCTGATTATACACTGGCAGGTCAGCTGATAATACACAGGCAGTGCAGCTGATTATACACTGTCAGGTCAGCTGATTATACACTGGCAGGTCAGCTGATAATACACTGGCAGGTCAGCTGATTATACACTGGCAGGTCAGCTGATAATACACTGGCAGGTCAGCTGATTATACACTGGCAGGTCAGCTGATTATACACTGGCAGGTCAGCTTATACACTGGCAGGTCAGCTGATAATACACTGGCAGGTCAGCTGATTAATACACTGGCAGGTCAGCTGATAATACACTGGCAGGTCAGCTGATAATACACTGTCAGGTCAGCTGATAATACACTGGCAGGTCAGCTGATGTACACTGGCAGGTCAGCTGATAATACACTGGCAGGTCAGCTGATTATACACTGGCAGGTCAGCTGATAATACACTGGCAGGTCAGCTGATAATACACTGGCAGGTCAGCAGATAATACACTGGCAGGTCAGCTGATAATACACTGGCAGGTCAGCTGATAATACACTGGCAGGTCAGCTGATAATACACTGGCAGGTCAGCTGATTATACACTGGCAGGTCAGCTGATGATACACTGGCAGGTCATCTGATGTACACTGGCAGGTCAGCTGATAATACACTGGCAGGTCAGCTGATTATACACTGGCAGGTCAGCTGATAATACACTGGCAGGTCAGCTGATTATACACTGGCAGGTCAGCTGATAATACACTGGC
>CM040921.1:552500-565000 GCA_023029165.1 Gobiocypris rarus | reverse complement strand
GTCATTTGTATTTGTTTTTTTTTGTTTTTTTTAATATATAAATTGTTTTATTCTCACTAACAGCCGCTTAAGTGGTTAATAAATAAAATTAAATACAATTAAATACAATTAAATTAAATATTAATTTTAAAAAATTAAAATAAAAAAATGTATAAATGTTATTTTAAATAAAAAATAAAATTTAAATAAAAAATAAAATTAATTTAATTATTTTTTAATAACAAAATAAAATAAAACAATATAAAGTAAAATACAATAAAATACATTTTATTAAATAAAAAGAAAGAAAAAAAAGAAAACAATACAAAATAAAAGAAAATAAATGACATTAAATAAAAAATAAATACAATAAAACAAACAAAACAAAACAAAAAAATTAAAAACCCTAACTGCAACCCCCTGGGTGCTGTGAGTTGATAAAAGGCTAATAATTCAATAAGCCATAACAATTTAAATAAATAATCTCAAAATAAAACACTCTGAAAAGATTAAATATTGTCATGTGATCATTAACCCACATTAGAGGAGCATGAACAGGGCAACATCTCGTGAATATTAAAGGAAAGGGATTCGCTCAGAGGGGATCGGCTCACAGAAACGCTCAGGAATATTTAATATGGCGTTTGAAAAGTGTATTTTGTATTTTTCTGGATGTTTACTAGAACATGTGACAATGCACAGATTAATTTTTACCATTAATTCCAGGACATTAATATGCAGCCAGTGTGTTTGATAATGAGCAGACGAGCTTCATCACGCTGATGATGAGGATGATGATGATGATGAAGATGATATTCAGATCACAGCTCATCTCACCAGCGTCTGATATGAATCAAAGGATCAGTCTAAACCGGCGCGCTTCATTAGTGATATCTGTCGTTAATAATAAAGCTGTGCGGTTAGCGAGATCTCATCGGCTGTTTATGGCAGTTAACCATGTAAAGCAGGTAACATGATGTGAGGTAGAACACTAGATAGTGATCACACACACACACACACACACACACACACGCCGCATGAGTCTCTTCTAACGACAGCATGAGACGAGAGTAAATAAACGGATTAAAGCAATAAACACTCTCGTTCTAAGAGCTTCCCTCCATCACACGCGTGTCTGCAGCGAGCCCGTGTGTGTCTGGAGCTTCATCTAACATTCATGAAGTGTGTTAAAAGCTGTGAAATGTGCCGGCTGACCCTCTCCGAGGACTTGTCTTCAAACACATCACATCAGACGCACCACAGCGCTACAGTGCACTACAGAGTGAGCATCAGCCCTCAGATCACAGCTGCATTATCAAACATTTATTAAATGGGAAGAGTTCATGAAACGCTTATGTTTATATAAATAACGTGCGAAGCTGAGGAGACACGTGAGGAAGAACTCGCAGACACGAGCGAATGCACAGGGTCACACAATCATTTATAATGCGGATAGTTCAGAATATATATCTACATTTTCATATTACTATGACTGCTATTTACTGTGAGAGTACCGGTGATTCATTTTAGTGTCCAAAAGTTAAAATAATCAAATGAAATTTAATATTCATCAAAAACAAGGCACTTCTGAATATATACTGTTATAGACCAATGTGAACCATTTCTAAATCGTATATAATATACATTATTATTAACCACTATTAATATTACCAATATAAAATTGACTCCTGAAGGTGTGCTGTGGTATCTGGCACCAAGATGTTAGCAGCAGATCCTTTTAGGCCTGTAAGTTGCGAGGTGGGGCCTCCATGGATCGGACTTGTTTGTTCAGCACATCCCACAGATGCTCGATTGGATTGAGATCTGGGAATTTGGAGGCCAAGTCAACTCCTCAAACTCGTTGCTCCTCAAACCATTCCTGAAGCATTTGTGCTTTGTGTCAGGAGCATTATCCTGCTGGAAGAGCCACAGCCACCAGGGAATACCGTTTCCATGAAAGGCTGTACATGGTCTCAGCAATGCTTAGGTAGGTGGGACGTGTCAAAGGAACATCCACATGGATGGCAGGACCCAAGGTTTCCCAGCAGAACATTGCCCAAAGCATCACCTCCGCCGGCTCGCCTTCTTCCCATAGTGCATCCTGGGGCCATGTGTTCCCCAGGTAAGCCACACACACACCCGGCCATCCACGTGATGTAAAGAACACGTGATCATCAGACCAGGCCACCTTCTTCCATTGCTCCGTGGTCCAGTTCTGATGCTCACGTGCCACTGTTGGTGCTTTCGGCGGGTCAGGGGTCAGCATGGGCACCTGACTGGTCAGCGGCTGTGCCGCCCCATACGCAACAAACTGCGATGCTCTGTGTATTCTGACCCCTTTCTATCAGAACCAGCATTAACTTCTTGAGCAGTTTGAGCTCCAGTAGCTCGTCTGTTTGATCGGACCACACGGGCCAGCCTTCGCTCCACACGTGCATCAATGAGCCTGGGCCGCCCATGACCCTGTGGCCGGTTCTCCACTGTTCCTTCCTTGGAGCACTTTTGATAGATCCTGACCACTGCAGACCGGGAACACCCCACAAGAGCTGCAGTTTTGGAGATGCTCTGACCCAGTCGTCTAGCCATCACAATCTGGCCCTTGTCAAACTCGCTCAAATCCTTACGCTTGCCCATTTTTCCTGCTTCTAACACATCAACTCTGAGGACAAAATGTTCACTTGCTGCCTAATATATCCCACCCACTAACAGGAGCCGTGAGGAAGAGATCATCAGTGATAGTCACCTGTCATAATGTTATGCCTGATCTATGTATATTATATACTAATACAATCCATTTTCTTATGCAATATAATATTATACAACAATATGACCCATTTTTTTTTAATTTCCAGCAGAAATAATGGGAATCACTGCTGCCATCATGAGCCGCTATCATGTGATCTCTGGTGGAGCCTAAACGAGCAATTACTGAAGAATCCCAAACAATCCCACTCCCAAAATCCACATCCCTGATCTCTCACACACACACACACACACACACACACACACACACGTTTGTTTTTGTGAAATGTGGGGACATTCCATAGGCGTAATGCATTTTATACTGTACAAACCGTATTTTCTATCCCCCTACACTGCCCCTGCCCCTAAACCTACCCATCACACACACACACACACACACACACACACACACACACACACACACACACACACACACACACACACACACACACTACCCATCACAGGAGACATGCTGCATTTTTACTTTTTCAAAAAACATCACTTAGTGTGATTTATAAGATGTTTTCCTCATGGGGACCAAAAAAATGTCCCCACAAGGACAAAAATTTGGATATTGCCATCTTTGTGGGGACATTTTGTCCCCATACCGTAGGGATTACCAGTCCACACACACACACACACACACACACACACACACACACACACACACACACACACACACACACACACTACCCATCACAGGAGACTGCACAGTTTACTTTCTGTGATAAAAACCTCATCCTGTGTGATTTATAAGCATTTTGAAAAGTGAGGACATGGGGAACGTCCTCATATTTCACCCTCTTTTTGTAATACCTGTGTCATACCCATGTCATTATACACATTTGTGTCCTGATATTTCACAAAAACATGCCCATATACACACACACACACACACACACACAGAAGAGGCTGGCATGAGGATGTATGAGTGTATATAGTGTTGCTGAATAGGCATTGAGTGGATTTTGCTTACTAAACTACAAGCTCATCTAATGTACACACACAAACACACACTCTTTCTCTCTCTTTTACACCCACACACACACTCTCTTACATTCTTCCTCTCACACACACACACACACACACACACACACACACACACTGTGCTGCATCCTCAGCTTAACAGGAATTCAATGCATATGATGATTTTCACCTGCTGGACCATAAAACATCCGAGAACAGATCCGACAGATGCCCAGACACACTAAAGGAGGAGCCCAGAGCACATCTACAGCCCAGAAGATCACAGGCAGTCGAGTGAACGTCAGATTTACAGCTTCCATCACTCACTGCTCATCAAATGCAGCTGATAATTCATGAACTGACTGTCGGCTTCTCCTCATGCGCAGTCAGACGGATGCCGGTTCCCACAGAATGTTCTGGAGTGCAGAGGAATGTTAATGTGGAGTTCTGGTACAAAGAATGAGCGGAGAGTGACCTAACGCAGACTTAATGAGCACTGCTGACACACACACACACACACACACAATGAAACGCTTCCTCAAACATCCTACAGCAAACGAGCATCAGACGACACGAGTGAAGCGCAGAAGCAGGGATTGTTCACTGAGGACTGAAGCGGCACACGCCTGTCACACGCGTGTGTTTGAGCATCACCACCTGTCACACGCGTGTGTTTGAGCATCACCGCCTCGTCACACACGTGTTTTGAGCATCACCACCTGTCACAGCGTGTGTTTGAGCATCACCACCTGTCACACGCTGCGGTGTTTGAGCATCACCGCCTGTCACACGCGTGTGTTTGAGCATCACCACCTGTCACACGCGTGTGTTTGAGCATCACCGCCTGTCACACGCGTGTGTTTGAGCATCACCACCTGTCACACGCGTGTGTTTGAGCATCACCGCCTGTCACACGCTGCGTGTGTTGAGCATCACCGCCTGTCACACGCGTGTTTGAGCATCACCGCCTGTCACACGCGTGTTTGAGCATCACCGCCTGTCACACGCTGCGGTGTTTGAGCATCACCGCCTGTCACACGCGTGTTTGAGCATCACCGCCTGTCACACGCGTGTGTTGAGCATCACCGCCTGTCACACGTGTGTTTGAGCATCACCGCCTGTCACACGTGTGTGTTTGAGCATCACCGCCTGTCACACGTGTGTGTTTGAGCATCACCGCCTGTCACACGCGTGTTTGAGCATCACCGCCTGTCACACGCGTGTTTGAGCATCACCGCCTGTCACACGCGTGTGTTTGAGCATCACCGCCTGTCACACGTGTGTTTGAGCATCACCGCCTGTCACACGCGTGTGTTTGAGCATCACCGCCTGTCACACGCGTGTGTTTGAGCATCACCGCCTGTCACACGCGTGTGTTTGAGCATCACCGCCTGTCACACGTGTGTGTTTGAGCATCACCGCCTGTCACACGCGTGTGTTTGAGCATCACCGCCTGTCACACGCGTGTGTTTGAGCATCACCGCCTGTCACACGCGTGTGTTTGAGCATCACCGCCTGTCACACGCGTGTGTTTGAGCACCACCACGAGGGTTTGTGAGTAAACTCTTACGACGGGCGGATGAAGTTCATCTGTGGAGAGCCAGACAGACGGAGACGGATCTATCAGACGTGAAGAGGAACATCAGCTCTTCACTGATTGGTATCATCCGTGTCACACTGAGGCTCAATAAACCACAGATGCAACAGAAAAGTTAAAAAGAGCTCAACTTCCTCTTCCTCTTCCATCTGTTTCATGTCGACCTGTTTAATCAGAACTCACTAGTCATTGAAAGATTATGCCTCTTTTAACAACATGTAATCTAAGGCCACGTCCACACGGCTTTCCCTATCCGATCTTTTTTCCCCCACGTCTCAGGAAATATCTACGTACACATGAAACCACTGAAACCGACATAGTACACATGCCAGACCAGTATGTGGCACTGTACTTCAGCCACAGAGATACACTAAAATCAGAGAGGAAGACTTGGAGCATGTGCGAGACGTGGTGTGATGACATCACCGTTTCTGATACGATACATTTTTCCATATACAGCTAAACGGGTCTCCGTAACTCCAGCAGCACTTTTCCAGCAGCACTTGACCAATAAAGAATAGCACTTATCACTCTATTCGTTACTGTTTGTTATAAAAAAAAAATAAAAAAAACTGTCCCGTGTTTTGTGTTTCGTGAGACTTGTTACAGCGCTTGCATATTGTTGCCCTTGACTAGTGTTGGTTGCTTCTATTACTCTCATTTGTAAGTCGCTTTGGATAAAAGCGTCTGCTAAATGACTAAATGTAAATGTAACTCTCTGGTGTTCCCAGAATGTGTGTGAAGCTTCGGCTCAAAATACCTCCAGATCATTTATTATCGCTGGTCAAATTTGCCTCAATTTGTGTGTGAGCAAAAACACGCTGTGTGTGTGTCCCTTTAAATGCAAATGAGCTGCTGCGCCCCGCCCCCCTTCCAGAAGAGGGCGGAGCCTGTACACAAGCTTCAGATACTCCATCAACAACAAAACAGGCCAATCTCACGCAGACAGATGTCAGAGATCAGCAGCCGTACATGTTTGATCCGGAGTGGACACAGATGAGAGACTCAGGAAGAGCTCCACACTGAACACTGAAGCGCTAGCGGATCATTGATGTAGCGTTAGCTGTGGAGTTACACTGATTCAGCTCCTCGACTAGCATGTGCCGTCATGTTCATCTATAGATTGCTCGTGTGGGAGCATAATGCGTCCGTCACCCGACTACACAATGCATAATAAATGTGTGTGTATGAATCACGCAGACGGGATCAAACTAACGGCACAGCTCTAGTCTCTGTGAATCCAGTCAGAGACGATGCTAACGTTAGCCGTGAAAGAAGGTGACAGCAAGCCCGCCATTCAGAAGCACATGTGCACACATTCACAGAATATGAAGTGCGCCCTCACTGCGTCTGATATGAAGTTAGAGCCGAAGCGTTGGGATTGACCCTCGCTGGTGAAGCAGTCGCGTGGAAAATGATTTGCGCACATATATAACATTTCCCGTCATTCTTGGGCTCATTCCCTTCATAAATGAGCTTCCCCTCCGGAGTCCTCAGCGGCTCTGATGCCGGAGTCTATGACACGTGTGTGTGTTCACTGCTTCAACACAACATTAGTGATGTTTGTGGCGCACACACTGTAATACTCCAGCGAGGAAACAGCGAGTATGGTTCCCGTAACCCCAACAAAGCTCGTTGTGTGCATGTGTGAGCTCATTCGGGAGAAGTGCCCATATAAGGAATTCCGCCCTTTATGATGTCATACAGGGCCAAACTCTGAAAAAACTTTGAATCCTGAAGGAGTGTATTTGGCACAGAAATACTCCGTCACTCGTCCAACTCGTGTTTTGAAAAGTTGTCCATGTTTATCATGAGGATCAGCTCTAGAACGGTGGGAATAAGGCAGAATGCAGGGAATAGCATTAGACGTCCCCTTTAATAGTGAGAATTGGACCCTAACCTCAAGTGTTACCCTAAAGTTATTTGATCCATATAAACAGATTAAAAACAACCACACCACAGATGAGCACAGCTCACAGTGAAGATCGACGAGTGTGACGGGTGATGCAAAAGAGTCGCAGACGTGCCCCATAATGCATCCTAATCCAGTCAACAGAGATATAAACGGCATCCATTAGCCAATGATTGCAGAGCCTCAGATTCCCACGGGATCTCTGACCGCGTCACCGAAGAAGAAAAGCAGTGAGGGTTGCAAAGGGCGGAAAGTTTCCATGGTAACCTAATCTGGGGAATTTTGGAAATATTCCAATTTAGAAACTTAAGAGGAATTTACAGGAATTAATTTTAAATTTTGGGAAGTTTATATAAACTGTATCATATGCAAGCATAAACATAAACATTTTGTTTGGTCATAAGCGGACATGTTAGCTTTTTATTTTGCATTGTCTTTGCATATTGATATATTTCCCTAAATAATCACTTCTAATGTAGTAATTTTAAGTTTCTGCTGCGATTGTTATGCATTTGTCACATGAACTTTTACTGACACCAAATTTTTGAACAGTAGTGTATAATGTTATAGAAGATACTATTTCTAATAAATGCTGTTCTTCTGATCTTTCTATTCATCAAAGAATCCTGAGAAATCAGACGTGTCAGTTTCCACAGAAATATGAACTGTTCTCAACACTGATAATAATCATAAATGTGTGTTGATCATCAGATCCTCATATGAGAATGATTAGTGAAGGGTCATGTGACACTGAAGACTGGAGTAATGATGATAAATTCAGCTTTGATCACAGGAATAAATCACATTTGAAAAGGATATTAAAATAGAAAACATTATTTTAAATTGTAATCACGATATTGCTTTTTTCTGTATTTTGGATCAGTGTGCATGTTATGCAGGGTAGAAATTCAACTGAAAGTGCATTAAATATGGTTGTTTTAACCAATATTATGATACCAATTCCCAGTTTATTCCCATTAATTCCTGTTCATTTCCATGAATATTTCCAGCCTTGAAAATTCCCAGAATTTTGCAACCCTGGGAGCAGCACAACACGACAATCTTCCATTTTCCTTTTGGTTCGGTTCGCTTTCACAAGGCAACATTATAATGTGTGCCAGAATGTGTTTAGTCACATGTGAGTAAAACTGTCCTCTCATTGGTCAGTTTCCTCGGCTTCATCCTGGCGTTATACGATAACACTTATACAAATAAATCCGTCATTCTCACTCTTAACATTTTCATCACACACACAAACTCACAACTCTTCACCACCAAAATAAAAGTCCGGTTTATGACTGAAATAAATGCCTATTGTACAACAGAATGAACTTCTCACAGTAATGATATAATAGAGATTTACACAGAACTACACCCTGAACACACACACACACTCACTCACACACACACACCCTGAACCAGCACAGCTCCAGCGCACAGTAATGACATGTTGGAGAAGAGCTGCTCCAGGTGTGTGTGTGTGTGTGTGTGTGTGTGTGTGTGTGTGTGTGTGTGTGTGTGTGCCTTTTTCTTCTCTTTCTCACGGCTGTCTATAAAAATAAAGCTGTGTAATTTTAGTGAGGAGTGTTTCATAAGACGGTACACACACGCCTCGCTCCTCTTTCCTTACACACACACACACACACACATTATAGTTAATCAATAGCAGCAATGAAAAGCTCAATAGGGCAGGATTAATTATGTTGATCAACAGATCAATAATGTCACAGCGTCACTTTGACCTATTACACATTTGTTTGTAAACATCTCAGGATTTCCCTAAGAGTGTGTGTGTCATGATTATCTTAGAGTGTGTCCCCCTCAGAGTGTGTGTCATGATTATCTTAGAGTGTGTGTCCCTCAGAGTGTGTGTGTGTCATGATTACCTCAGAGTGTGTGTGTCATGATTACCTTAGAGTGTGTGTCCCTCAGAGTGTGTGTGTGTCATGATTGCCTCAGAGTGTCATCTCTGATGTACTAAAATTACTAAAAAAACAATTCAAATAAAAAAAAAAAAAAAAACAACAAAATTACTAAACCTTTAACTGAAATTATATATAAAAATGTCATCACAAAATACTTCAGCTGGTTGCCAAGGCAACATTTTTCATTTTAATGTAGTTTAATTCCACTGGATGATCATGTGATGTAACACACACACACACACACACACACACCTTTTGTCCTGACAGAATGATGACATCACAGCAATATTTGCATACAGAACTGTGACTGGTGTGCAATCCTGCATTAATTTGCATAATGCTTTGTGATTGGCCGGTTCTTCCGTGCATCTATTAAACTCTTCTTTGCCCTGGCAGGAAAGAAAACAAGATGCATGCTGACTTCCACACACAACCAAAGTCTCCGTTACGCATTTACTACGGTCTCTCTGAGGTCATGACCTGCTTTACCGGCGCTGATGAACACACTCAGCGTATCGTAAGAGTCAAAATGATAAAAGTAGGTCAGGCATAAGATACAACCATCAAAACCATCAAAACCATCAAAACAACCTTCTTCTCTTACACGACCAGCACAACTACAACACGGAAACTGCCGAACATCCTCTCAAAACCTCAGCCGGTGTCTTTGCTCAATCCAGCAAACGAGCGGCTCCAAGTAAACAGACTAAACGTTCAGTTAAAGCTGCTGTATAAAGAAGCGCCATCTGTTCCGCCATCATAATGAAGCCGATTTACTGCAAAACACTTCATCAATACATCACTGAACTGGTTAGTCTGGGCAAAAAATAGCCCCATCAAGCAGAGCATAATCGTACAGGCCGAGATTACACTGCATGATAATCTGAGGGGATTAAAGCGCGAGCACATCCAGCCGCAGTCGAGACTTCCTCCGGAGAGCGAGCTCACTCAGGCTATTTTCATCATCTGAGCGCCTCTGTTCCCAGGCTTCAGAAAAGACATTTTCCACTGCTTTCGGCCCATTATCTCACTCTCAGCGCAGCGACGGCCAAGGATTGCTCGACCACAGAAGCAATCCAGGCGTCAGATGATTTCTACACAGCAATCAGGGCGACGGGCTCTTGTTAAATGACATGACGAAAGGGAAACCAGATTTCACACCACTGGCACAGACATAAACACGTTTTATAAGGTCACTCGCCGTTCGCAAGACAAACCCTTTCCGTTAATTACTTTGCAGCAACCAGAAACCAACCAGAGATCTTCAACTATGTTGATCTTTTAAAAAACCCTCAGATGGGAGATAATAAACCTCAAAAGATGCTCAATATTTGAATCCATTAGGTTGATGAACTGATGGTGATTCTTAAATGATTCTTCGATCTTCTCAAAGCTGTTTTTAGCGGATGAATGAACAGAACTTATATAAACTGAAGCAGCAGCCTAGCAGAAGCACACTGCATACATGAGAACATTTGGAGACAATTTTAAGCAAAAACCCATAAATACAGTGAGTTGTGTAGGGCCAATTTCATGTTTTGTTTTGTCTCATTTGGTGAAAATATCTCATGTCGTTTACGAGTTATAGACATTTGTATTTATGAGCATTTCGAAATAACCCACACCTGAATTTGATTGCATTTTTTTCCCACTTACTATCAAATTTCCGACATTTGACCTTGCATATACTCAACCCGCTACGATTCTGATTCTCCTGCGGTGGTTCGAAGATATACACGAAAGTTGTTTAAACTCTAAGGCGAAATCTAACACATTAGGAATCTATGGATGTGATTAAGTCAACCAAATCCAAAGTTATAAGTATGTAAAAATTAGATTTTACCACTAGGTGGCGCTGACTCGAAACTTCTCAGGCTCCTTGAGGGCATCGTGCCGATGACCCATACTGAGTTTCGTAACAATATGCGAATGCATTTATGAAATACAGCATTTTACAACAAAATTCAAAATGGCCGATGCCCAAAATGGGCTATATGGAAAAACTGGATATCATTCGAATCTAACTTTGTTGATTATTAGGCAAACCGTTCAGAAGTTAAAAGCAAAAATAGCCATTTTTTGTATCTCCGGACCAGTAGGTGGCGCTGTGCCGAAACGCCGCACGTAGCCTCAGGTCATGCTTGTGATGATCTGTACCAAGTTTGGTCAGAATACGATAAAGCGTTGCGGAAATACCGCCTTATGCCTATTTTCGCAAGCGCTACATAAAATTAATTCTGGGTGTGCTCTTTAATACCAATCTCTCATAGCATCCTAGCATCTGTAAAACTGTAAAACTTAAAAATATATCTAAATAACAGCACATGCTCTCAATGCAGAATGCTGAACAGTTAGTACATGCGTTCATGAGCTCAAGGCTAGATTATTGTAATGCTCTACTGGGTGGTTGCCCCGCTCGCTTAATAAACAAACTCCAGCTGGTCCAAAACGCAGCAGCTCGAGTTCTTACTAGAACCAGGAAGTGTGAACACATTAGCCCGGTTCTGTCAACACTGCACTGGCTCCCTATTAAACATCGCATACGTTTTAAAATCTTACAAAGCAATAAATGGTTTATCTCCCCAGTACTTAAGCGAGCTCTTAACACATTATGCTCCATCACGTCTACTGCACTCTCTAAACTCTGACCAGCTGATAATACCTAGAATATCTAAATCAACTGCAGGCGGTCGATCCTTTTCCTATTTAGCTCCTAAACTCTGGAACAGTCTTCCTAGCATTGTTCGGGAAGCAGACACACTCTGTCAGTTTAAATCTAGACTAAAAACACATCTCTTTACTATGGCATACACATAGAACACTTTTTTAAATGATTGTTAGGCTGCATTATCTAGGTCATAACTAGCCTCACCTTCACCCGGATCGTTCCTCGCCGAGGCCTCCAACAAAGCCACGCTCGCCGCAAACGAAACCCTCCTGCGGTTCTCCAGCAGGTTCCCGTGGCCGCGCCGCTTATCGGCCTTGCGCTTCTTGTTCTGCATCTCTTTCTCGTAGACGGCCCATCGCTTCAGCTGCTGCGTGCGGCGCTTCTGGGCGGCTCGGAGGCGCTCCAGACTGGGCACCTTATCCAGCGACTGCAGCTCCGTCAGCAGCTCCAGGTGATTGGCCATGTTGAGCCGCAGGTGGACAGCTGGAGCAGGATGATGATGATGATGATGATGAAGATGATGAGGATGAATCTAGCAGGGACTGCAACTCCCTGATAAACCTCCACCCTTCATCCCGGACCTGGAGGAAGACACAGATCGAGCATTACGATCTGATCACAGCAAGAGCAAAACGAAGCAGCCCGTCACGATATTCCTCATTATAATAATTAATACGCAGAATAAAGGGGCGGGGCCTGGTTGAGTTAGTT
>CM040921.1:532500-547500 GCA_023029165.1 Gobiocypris rarus | reverse complement strand
CGCAGTCTCCGCTCTAATTCATCCCAAAGGTGTTCTATCGGGATGAGGTCAGGACTCTGTGCAGGCCAGTCCAGTTCCTCCACACCAAACTCGCTCATCCATGTCTTTATGGAGCGATGCTTTGTGCACTGGAGCGCAGTCATGTTGGGACAGGAAGGGGCCGTCCCCAAACTGATCCCACAAAGTTGGGAGCATGAAATTGTCCAAAATGTCTTGGTGAAGCATTAAGAGTTCCTTTCACTGGAACTAAGGGGCCAACCCCTAAAAAACAACCCCACCCCATAATCCCCCCTCCACCAAACTTTACACTTGGCACAATGCAGTCAGGCAAGTCCCGTTCCCCTGGCAACCTCCAAACCCAGACTCGTCCATGGGATGGTCAGACAGAGAAGCGTGATTGGTCACTCAGAGAACACGTCTCACTGCTCTAGAGTCCAGTGGTGGCACACTTTACCCCACTGCATCCCACGCTTTGCATTGCTGTTGCTCGATCGGATTGAAATCTGGGAATTTGGAGGGCAAGTCAACGCCTCAAACTCGTTGTTGTGCTCCTCAAACCATTCCTGAAGCATTTGTGCTTTGTGTCAGGAGCATTATCCTGCGGGAAGAGCCACAGCCACCAGGGAATACCGTTTCCATGAAAGGCTGTACATGGTCTCAGCAATGCTTAGGTAGGTGGGACGTGTCAAAGGAACATCCACATGGATGGCAGGACCCAAGGTTTCCCAGCAGAACATTGCCCAAAGCATCACCTCCGCCGGCTCGCCTTCTTCCCATAGTGCATCCTGGGGCCATGTGTTCCCCAGGTAAGCCACGCACACACACCTGGCCATCCACGTGATGTAAAAGAACACGTGATCATCAGACCAGGCCACCTTCTTCCATTGCTCCGTGGTCCAGTTCTGATGCTCACGTGCCACTGTTGGTGCTTTCGGCGGGGTCAGGGGTCAGCATGGGCACCCTGACTGGTCAGCGGCTATGCCGCCCACACGCAACAAACTGCGATGCTCTGTGTATTCTGAGCCCTTTCTATCAGAACCAGCATTAACTTCTTGAGCAGTTTGAGCTCCAGTAGCTCGTCTGTTTGATGGGACCACACGGGCCAGCCTTCGCTCCACACGTGCATCTATGAGCCTGGGCCGCCCATGACCCTGTGGCCGGTTCTCCACTGTTCCTTCCTTGGAGCACTTTTGATAGATCCTGACCACTGCAGACCGGGAACACCCCACAAGAGCTGCAGTTTTGGAGATGCTCTGACCCAGTCGTCTAGCCATCACAATCTGGCCCTTGTCAAACTCGCTCAAATCCTTACGCTTGCCCATTTTTCCTGCTTTTAACACATCAACTCTGCCGCTCAGGAGACTACCCTGCCCCGCCCATAACAGATGAGAAATATAACAAACTGGTTTTGTTTCAACCCTGGACAAATTCATTCAACACATTCACAGAAGAGCTCCTCATAGAGGCGATCTGCAAAAGTCCACACACAGAATCGAGTCAGGATTTAAACTTAGTTTTGACTGACCTACATGTCATGGCACATGTGACCCGATCACAAGCTCAATAGCGCAGCGAAACACACACACACACACACAAGAAGAAGTGTGTGTGTGAGTGTACAGCCGTCACATCACAAAATAAAAGACAGGAGATGTATGATGTGGTTCCTGATGGAAATCAAAGACTTCACATGAATGGCAGAAAAGCACTTCACATGTAATGGCAGTTTCGAGAGAGAAGCGCACAAATAAAGAAGAGAGAGAGAGAGAGAGAGAGAGAGAGAGAGAGAGAGAGAGAGAGAGAGAGAGAGAGAGAGAGAGAGAGAGAGAGAGAGAGAGAGAGAGAGATTGTCAGTGTTAGTTCAGGCTCTTTCTGGGTCAGTGTCTCCCCAGTTATCAGCCAAACCAGGCCAGCTATAGAAAGACACACAGGAAGTGGATAGAAGCGCACAGGCTTCGGCAGAGCGGCGTTCCGGCTTCATCTCATCAGGCCCGGACAGGTGAGAGTCAGCACAGATCAGCTGTCAATCATCCGTAATGATGATGGATTCACAGGGCCTCTATGAATAATAAATAAGCCCAATCAGATCAACGTTAGCCGTTGAAACATCAGTGATCAATCACATCAGCCTCAGATTTCACGAGCCGGAACACGACTAAAGCATGACCACAGAACTCAGATACGAACAAACCGGGACAAACCAACGGTTCACGCGTTCATGCTTACACATTAACAGATCCATTCAGTAAAACATGAACATACACGTGTGTAGAATAAAATTGCAGATTCTAATGTTTTCAATTATTCATTCATTTTCAGACCTCAACTTTATTCAGTTAACTTGTGATTAATTAAAAAAAAATATATATTTTTTGTCGGCTAAATTAAATTTATAATATTAATATTTAATAATAGTTCATACTTCAATAATTGTTCACTGTCCTTTGATGACAGTAAATGAACCTCCGTCTGAACCCCCGGCACTAAATGAGCTAGAAAACAACATTTGGGAAAATAAGAGCCCTAGAAAACTCAAAATGAAAGCATGACCCTGGAATAAAGCGGAAATAGATCCCAGCCCTTCAGTCCAGCAGCGCGCAGTGGAAACGGGAAGGGCTTGTGTGTTTGTTTTGTCTATTTCAGGCTGTTGTGACCGCAGCTGTTCATCACACACACATCACTGAAGCCGCTCATTTAGGAAAAAGATTTGTTTTTGGAAGAGGTGACCACGCCAAACCATCCACAGACAGACTGCAGTCTGAACACACGGGCCGGAGCGGAGTCTGAACACACACGGGCCGGAGCGGAGCGGAGCGGAGTCTGAACACACACAGGCCGGAGCGGAGCGGAGTCTGAACACACGGGCCGGAGCGGAGCGGAGTCTGAACACACACGGGCCGGGCTGGAGCGGAGTCTGAACACACACGGGCCGGAGCGGAGTCTGAACACACACGGGCCGGAGCGGAGTCTGAACACACGGGCCGGAGCGGAGTCTGAACACACACGGGCCGGAGCGGAGTCTGAACACACGGGCCGGAGCGGAGTCTGAACACACGGGCCGGAGCGGAGTCTGAACACACGGGCCGGAGCGGAGCGGAGTCTGAACACACACGGGCCGGAGCGGAGTCTGAACACACGGGCCGGAGCGGAGTCTGAACACACGGGCGGAGCGGAGTCTGAACACACGGGCCGGAGCGGAGCGGAGTCTGAACACACGGGCCGGAGCGGAGTCTGAACACACACGGGCTGGAGTGGAGTCTGAACACACACGGGCCGGAGCGGAGTCTGAACACACGGGCCGGAGCGGGCGGAGTCTGAACACACGGGCCGGAGCGGAGCGGAGTCTGAACACACACGGGCTGGGTGGAGTCTGAACACACACGGGCGGAGCGGAGTCTGAACACACGGGCCGGAGCGGAGTCTGAACACACGGGCCGGAGCGGAGTCTGAACACACGGGCCGGGCGGAGTCTGAACACACACGGGCCGGAGCGGAGTCTGAACACACGGGCCGGGCGGAGTCTGAACACACGGGCCGGGCGGAGTCTGAACACACACGGGCCGGAGCGGAGTCTGAACACACACGGGCCGGAGCGGAGTCTGAACACACACGGGCCGGAGCGGAGTCTGAACACACGGGCCGGAGCGGAGTCTGAACACACACGGGCTGGAGCGGAGCTGAGTCTGAACACACACGGCCCGGAGCGGAGCGGAGTCTGAACACACACGGCCCGGAGCGGAGTCTGAACACACACATGTGCGCTACACACACTCACGCTGCACACACACACACACATGCACTCTACACACACACACACTGAACACACACGGGCCGGAGCGGAGTCTGAACACACACGTGCGCTACACACACACACCGCACACACAGACACACACGCTGTGCGCACGCACATGCACGTTACACACACTCACACTGCACACACGCGCTGCACACATGCGCTGCACACACATGCACACAATGCACACACACACGCTGCACACACACATGTGCGCTACACACACTCACGCTGCACACACACACACACGCTGCACACACACACATGCATGCTACACACACACACTGCACACACGCGCTGCACACACATGCGCACTCTGCACACACACATGTGCGCTACACACACTCACGCTGAACACACACACACACATGCACTCTACACACACACACTGCACACACACACACTCACGCTGAACACACACGCTGCACACACACACTTAAAATACAAATTTTTATTAATTTAATAGATTCATTAAAATATTTTAATCACATTTACTTATTTATTTACTTAAATTTTATTTTTTTATTATGTTAATTAAACATTTAATCACTTATTTATTTTAATCTAATTTACTTATGTACTTTAATATATAAGATATACAAAAATATATTCAAAAATTACACATAAAATAATTAATCAAATGTAATTATTTACCTTATTATTTATTGTTATGTTTTATCAATTTAACATTCAATCATTTATTTATTTATTTTAAAAATAAAAAATGAATTACAATTTTAATAAATTAAGCAAATTTAGTTATTTATTTATTTTAATCTTATTCATTTATTTAAATTTTTCATGGTTTTCCTCTAGTCTTCTCCAGGGAGCCGGTCCCTCGGCTGCGGCCCCTGAGGGCCCCTGATCCACACACCGGGATCATCAACTCCTCTCCACAGGCTCGTCACGCTCCAGCTTTTCCTTATTGCTGGTCAATTTCCTGCCAACTCAACGCACGAGCCCTCGTAACACAATCTCCCACAAGCCCCTGCTCGCCTTCGCTCCGTTATCTCCTCCACAGCGCTAAATGTCAAGTTAAATCGAAGACATGCCGAGCGATTCTCTGTAGATTTAGAGCTAATTAAAGAGCGTGGATGAGAGCCGTCGGTCTCTCGTCTGGTCCGGAAGCAGAGGACGCTGGGAGCTGTTTGCTCTGTTTTTTGGGGGATGCTTTCAAAGCTCGTGCTGTTAGAGTAATGATTGCGCTTTCATTAATATTTCACACTGGACCAGCGTCTCACTCAGCAGGAAAACAAACCGCGTTCAAGACTAAAGTGGACAAGAAGCAAACGCATCAGGCCATAAACTACTGAAAATATGCAGTCAGACGGCATCTCCTCTGCACATCTGCTCACTGTCAAACACACACACACACACTCCTCCTGCCTGGTACAGGAAGGCACAAGTAAAGGAACGAAGCTCTCACTGACACCAAAGGCCTTCAGCTTGACCTGCGAGGTAAACAATCGATCCCAGCGCTGAGGATCTGACCCACACACTTTATCCTCATGAACCTTCACGAAGCACAGCCACACATGAGATTATCAAAGACGGTCTCAGGATTTTCAGTTTAACACCGCATGAAGAAACATCTCACACTTGTCATTTTGAATAAGGGTTAACATCTACAACGTAATTTAGATGCTTTATCATCACTGTACGCAGACAAACATGAATAGTAATGAAAGCCAGAATATTTAATGTCACAGATGAATATTGACGGAGTAATCACTTTTACAGAGGAGGTCAAAATGACCTCTGGAGCCGCATCACAGGGGTGTAAACATGACTTTAGAAAGATGGCAGCATCATTATTGTATTCTCACACAGAGATTGGCAGATCTATTAGTGAAATCTGTTGACTTTATCAATCTGTGTCTCATTATACGCCAACGGTGAGCGCTCAAACATGGGGAATAAGCACTTCTGCTGTTTCTTTGACTCAAGTTTGAATGTCTGTAACTCCAGAAGTACTAAAGATATCTTAATATCCTTTCAAATTCAGGTTCTCAACAAACTTTCCTGTTGGTTTCTCCATTTAAAACAGATTGATAAAGTCAACAGATTTCACTAATAGATCTGCCAATCTCTGTGTGAGAATACAATAATGATGCTGCCATCAGAGATTTGACCCTCCTCTGTAAAAGTGATTACTCCGTCAATATTCATCTGTGACGTTTAATATTTTGGCTTTCATCACTATTCATGTTTGTCTTTCTACAGATTATAAACCAAATCAAAGATTTGAGCTGGAAAGCTCTGGTGGAGTTGACACGGAATGACCCCATAAACTTGAGCTTGGACTAAGGTTATAAAAACACACATCGCTTCAGTCAGACAGAAATCAAAGTGCATGTAGGATTCACATCGGTTTACCACTGTGTAGAAATAGCAGCGTTAAGGAAACAGTCAATGAGAGAAATGATGAACCTTAAGCCTCATCAAATCTCACGTGTCCTTATCAGAATTACACAACTCTAACGACACGTTTCTACTGAAATATGATGATGGTGCAGTGAAGTGTTCATATTAAGCTGACACGTACGTTTACGGCTAGACTATAACTACACCAACAGAATCTGAACATCAAATCAAAGGCAATGCGGATCATTTCCTGTGACGGCAGGAAGCTACAGCAGCGAATGGGGACATGCGTGTAGTCTTTGGAGTGGTTGTGTGTGTGTTGGCTCGCGTTCACCCAGCAACAATGCAAGGAAAGTCTTCTAGAAAGGCTTCGGCACCAGCAGCTTCCTCACACACACAGTTACTGGCCATGCCTGTGATGTCATTTCCTGTACAGGATGTAACGCTGTATCCAATTGGCTGACGGCCTCATTGTTATTAGTGGCACATGGCGCAGAAACGTAAACAAGCACATTGACACATACAGTCTGATGGCGCTCTTGGGTAAGAGTCAGAGCCGACTGCGCAGCATCAACCATCTTCTACACTATAAAAGTACTGGGACACCCCTCAGGTGTTCAATCACAGGTGTGTAAATCAAGCATTACACATGCAGACGCCTCTACAAACTCTCTTTAAGGACTGCAACAAATAGAGCTGGGACGGTTACCGCATGAACCGCATTACCGCGGGTCTGAGATCGTCACCGCCATAAAAAAAAGAAAAATTGGTTTACATTCCAGCCTTCATATATTTTGCTAGATTAACAAGCATGTTCACTTTGTGATGGACGATGATATCGTTGTTTTTTTATTTGTATGAAAAGATAATTTATAGCCTACTCTGTATTTTATCTTTTTACATAAATACTATTTTCTACTTAAAAACGGTAATTTCGTTATTTTACTAAATCAAATAAGGACTCGTAGGTTGCACGTGAGGGGAAAAAAGTAGCTTGCTTCCACTTAAGAGGAGTTGTGCTCTTTTTATTTTAATATCTCCTTACATAAATACTATTTTCTACTTAAAACTATATTTTCGTTATTGACCCAGTGTTTTGTATGTGAACGCTGTTTTACGGGATTATTACGACAGGAGCGAAGCACAAAGCTTTGTTTACAAGGGAAATAAATTCGCAGATGTTAAATTGCTGCCATGAAAACACAGGCTATGGGGGGGGGGAGCCCAGTTTAAGTTTTGACAGCTTTTTAATTCTGTTTTGCGATCTGGTCACCCGATATTCCCATTTCCGCGAATTTTAACAATAGGCCATAACAATAGGTTAGTCCATCGTTAGTGCATCTCGTTTCTTTTCCCAAATCCTCACTCGTCGCACTCATTTCCGCAGGGAATTATAAACGTTTCTTCCTTTCGTTTGCTTTAGTCCATTATACCCATTCAGATCCTTTACTGTGGTGAAGTAGAAAAACACTGTAGGACGAAAGCTTATATAACACAGTTTGTGATTGTTATTAGACTTGAGGCGCGTCCAGTTTATTTGACACCCAGCGATGTTGCTTTGGTTTTCTCTAGCAGTGCATAATCAAACATATGTAGCCTAAATGTCTTGACCCTGTGGACGATAAACTCGCTCTTCCGACGCGTTTTACAACAAGTGTTGCTTTGCACCATCAGGAGAAAACATGAAGACGAAGATATTCGAGTCTATCCAGCTCGTGTCATCTCAAAGCGCAGAGCGTATGACGCATCTCTGCGGGGAAATAGGCTATGAAACAAATCTTTTTTAAACAAATATTTAAGTTTCTTATATTCTTTAGATTACCATTATTTACTTATAATCATTTAAATGTTTTACAGGCTGTAGTGTGTTGTGTTTCACTGACGGAAAATAAACATGCATGCTTATGAAATGGATGTTTGTGCGTTTATTATTTCAAATTGTAGGCTAGACTACAGTATTTAAAATAGCTTATATGCATAATTATACTCTCAATTTAATCTACAGAGCCAAGTTTTTAGTTTAACTATAGAGGAGGATTAGTGTGTGTCGCACTCACAACAAGACTCGCAACAGGGGGCGTGGCTTCACGATGGTGGCGCTCCATCCTGATGGATGGGGTCTGTTTGGGGGTTTAAAGCGGTTTACCGCTGAACATGAGGAATCTTTTACTTTTTCAACCACGGTAAGAAAAAATCCATACCATCCCAGCCCTAACAACAAACGGCTGGAGGGACTACAACGAGTTAGTGACATCACTAACCCTAAAATTAGCATAACCCCGCCCCCGGGAACATGTTGAGTTGCTGTAGTCGAGCACATTTGGGAGTCGCTCGAGCTGTCGTCTGTCGGTCACATTTATTGATACGAACACAAACGCAATCGCATGTCATAAAGCGAGATGACATCATCAGTTATAAGCGTAATTACACTAAACTATCCCTGTTCTCTCTTCATCAGCAGATATTCTCTGGCTCATCTCACAGCGGTTTATAGATCATCATGACAGAATATGCTAATCAATGACTGAAGATGGTTAACTCATAAACTCCTCCTCTATCCCTTCAGAAGCGTCCTGTCTCACTCTACATGCTGTCTCTCCTTCTGGAGTCTCTCCATCATTGTCCGACTCCGGTTTGATCATAAAAGGCTGAACAGTTTCTGATATCTTCAGTGTGTGTGTGTGTGTGAGGTAATCAGAGCTGCTAACATGAGCTCTTGAAGCTCCGCCCTCTTCCTGAAAGGGGGCGGGGTGCAGCAGGCCATTTGCATTTAAAGGGAAACACACACAAAAAATTGCTCACCCTCGAAAAGTGACTGATGCTTTATAAATTATCCGTGGGGTATTTTGAGCTGAAACTTCACACACACACACAAACACTCACACACTGAGACATCAGAGACTTATTTTACATTTTGTAAAAAGGAGCCCTTTAAAACCAGACCAAAAATCCTAATAATCAAACTAAATCATAATTAATATTGATAATAATATAGGGAACCCACAATAAGGAACAAAATGTATTGACTCCATTTTTTATTTAATACATAATTGAAAATGAGATTGCAGTGATTGAGCACTCAATTAGGAAATGTCCCTGGTTTTCTTTTCAGAAATCTGTACACATTTAACTTTGTTTCATAATTGACGAGCATTGAACTAAATAATCTGAATAATGACACTATTGATTATTGATATCTGATGAAGTTTGCATTATTTATTCTGTTATTTTTATGTTTATTACCGTGAATCTGCTTTGCAACAATCTGTACTGAAATTTGCATTGCGTTATAAACATGTTACAGTGCACATCAGAGAAAGTGCATCTCTAAACCTGCATCATCACACACACACACACACACACACACACAGTGTCTTAATCCGATCGCCCATGTTAAGCTGTAAAGCGCGGTGTAAACCGGCCTGTACTCAGATTAAAGCAGCACACCGTACACTCGGGTCAGTGTTGAGCCCATCGTCTCCAGGCAAACGCAGCCGCAGGTGTTTGTGGAAATCCAGAGACGCCCGCACTGTTTGGAAAACAGCTTTTGATGTCAATCACCGTGTGCAGAACATATTAATTCATAAAGACGCCGTCTGCTTTACCCTGCTGTTAATATTACATGAGTCACAATCTCATTCCCGCTGCGGGCATTATTCATCAGCACAAACTCACACGCCGACACCAAATCAAAACATGCAAACGTACACTGCCACATAAAACAACATCAGAGCGATCATCACGGACGCTTACATGTGGAAAACTGCTCTAATATCTTTTCTATTGCACTGTGAAGAAAACTGGCAAACCAATAGCATTCAAGCTTTTGGTCAATCAATATTTCACTCAGCGACAGTAAAGAGCAGAGGAAGCATCTGGAAACAGCTCTCGCCGTTGAAAATCAGAGATTCGTTCAAAAACACTGATTCATCCAGTAATGAAACAAGTGAAGTCTTTATGAGTGAGTCACTGAATCATTCACTCAAGAGATTCGTTCAAAAACACTGATTCATCCAGTAATGAAACAAGTGAAGTCTTTATGAGTGAGTCATTGAATCATTTACTCAAGAGATTTGTTCAAAAACACTGATTCATCCAGTAATGAAACAAGTGAAGTCTTTATGAGTGAGTCATTGATTCATTCATTCAAGAGATTGGTTCAAAAACACTGATTCATCTAGTAATGAAACAAGTGAAGTCTTTATGAGTGAGTCACTGAATCATTCACTCAAGAGATTTGTTCAAAAACACTGATTCATCTAGTAATGAAACAAGTGAAGTCTTAATGAGTGAGTCACTGATTCATTCATTCAAGTGATTCGTTCAAAACACTGATTCATCCAGTAATGAAACAAGTGAAGTCTTTATGAGTGACTCATTGATTCATTCATTCAAGAGATTGGTTCAAAAACACTGATTCATCCAGTAATGAAACAAGTGAAGTCTTTATGAGTGAGTCACTGAATCATTCACTCAAGAGATTCGTTCAAAAACACTGATTCATGCAGTAATGAAACAAGTGAAGTCTTTATGAGTGAGTCACTGAATCATTCACTCAGAGATTCGTTCAAAACACTGATTCATCCAGTAATGAAACAAGTGAAGTCTTTATGAGTGAGTCATTGAATCATTTACTTAAGAGATTTGTTCAAAAACACTGATTCATCCAGTAATGAAACAAGTGAAGTCTTTATGAGTGAGTCATTGAATCATTCACTCAAGAGATTTGTTCAAAAACACTGATTCATCTAGTAATGAAACAAGTGAAGTCTTCATGAGTGAGTCATTGATTCATTCATTCAAGAGATTTGTTCAAAAACACTGATTCATCCAGTAATGAAACAAGTGAAGTCTTCATGAGTGAGTCATTGATTCATTCATTCAAGAGATTTGTTCAAAAACACTGATTCATCCAACAATGAAACAGGTGAAGTCTTTATGAGTGAGTCATTGAATCATTCACTCAAGAGTTTTGTTCAAAAACACTGATTCATCCAGTAATGGAACAAGTGAAGTCTTTATGAGTGAGTCATTGAATCATTTACTCATGAGATTTGTTCAAAACAACTGATTCATCCAATAATGGAACAAGTGAAGTCTTTATGAGTGAGTCATTGAATCATTCATTCAAGAGATTGTTCAAAAACACTGATTCATCCAGTAATGGAACAAGTGAAGTCTTTATGAGTGAGTCATTGAATCATTTACTCAAGAGATTTGTTCAAAAAATAATTCATTCCAGTAATGAAACAATGAAACATTCATAGACTGCAGTCATTGATTCATTCATTCAAGTGATTGTCAAAAACACTGATTCATCCAGTAATGAAACAGGTGAAGTCTTTATAGTGAGTCATTGATTCATTCATTGAAACAAAAACACATGATTCTCAAGTGATCAAGAATCAGTAATGAAACAAGTGAAGTCTTTATGAGTGAGTCACTGAATCATTCATTCAAGAGATTCGTTCAAAACACTGATTCATCCAGTAATGGAACAAGTGAAGTCTTTATGAGTGAGTCATTGAATCATTTACTCATGAGATTCGTTCAAAACAACTGATTCATCCAGTAATGGAACAAGTGAAGTCTTTATGGGTGAGTCATTGAATCATTTACTCAAGAGATTCGTTCAAAAACACTGATTCATCCAGTAATGGAACAAGTGAAGTCTTTATGAGTGAGTCATTGAATCATTTACTCAAGAGATTTGTTCAAAAACACTGATTCATCCAGTAATGAAACAAGTGAAGTCTTCATGAGTGAGTCATTGATTCATTCATTCAAGTGATTCGTTCAAAAACACTGATTCATCCAGTAATGAAACAGGTGAAGTCTTTATGAGTGAGTCATTGATTCATTCATTCAAGAGATTGTTCAAAAACACTGATTCATCCAGTAATGGAACAAGTGAAGTCTTTATGAGTGAGTCATTGAATCATTCACTCAAGAGATTTGTTCAAAAACACTGATTCATCCAGTAATGAAACAAGTGAAGTCTTCATGAGTGAGTCATTGATTCATTCATTCAAGAGATTTGTTCAAAAACACTGATTCATCCAACAATGAAACAGGTGAAGTCTTTATGAGTGAGTCATTGATTCATTCATTCAAGAGATTTGTTCAAAAACACTGATTCATCTAGTAATGAAACAAGTGAAGTCTTCATGAGTGAGTCATTGATTCATTCATTCAAGAGATTTGTTCAAAAACACTGATTCATCCAGTAATGAAACAAGTGAAGTCTTAATAAGTGAGTCATTGAATCATTCACTCAAGAGTTTTGTTCAAAAACACTGATTCATCCAGTAATGGAACAAGTGAAGTCTTTATGAGTGAGTCATTGAATCATTCATTCAAGAGATTTGTTCAAAAACACTGATTCATCCAATAATGGAACAAGTGAAGTCTTTATGAGTGAGTCATTGAATCATTCATTCAAGAGATTTGTTCAAAAACACTGATTCATCCAGTAATGGAACAAGTGAAGTCTTTATGAGTAAGACACTGAATCATTCAGTTTTAAAAAAAATAATTCATTGAAATAAAATAAACATTTTAAATAGACTGCAGCATTTCACATATTGTCAGAACCTGTTGCTGTTTTGTTTAGTTGTCTCTAATTGAAACAAAAAACACATGATTCTCAAGTGATCAAGAATCGTGTCGCTCTTTCCCAACAAGACGAATGCATTTAGAAAGCATTTACTTTTCATGCCGACTTTAAAATGGGGCGACGTCTGCAGGAGGGAAGATAAAGGTGTCTGACAGCTGACAGTGTGTACGCATGCATGCAAGACAGCCCCGCAGGTAGAGACGCATGCATGCAAGACAGCCCCGCAGGTAGAGACGCATGCATGCAAGACAGCCCCGCAGGTAGAGACGCATGCATGCAAGACAGCCCCGCAGGTAGAGACGCATGCATGCAAGACAGCCCCGCAGGTAGAGACGCATGCATGCAAGACAGCCCCGCAGGTAGAGACGCCATGACAGAAGACAGGCAGAACGAAGCTCTTCCTCCGGCAGCTGAAGGGCGTGGATCTGCTGCCAATCACACATGCACCGCAACACTTCATAAAGCCTTAAAGGTCATGAAAACTCTCACTAATGCACCTGATCAAAAGAGGAGCTCAAATGCCATGAAGCCTTGCTGTTTAAAGGACAGCGTCTATAATCGAGACCAGACATCTCAATCAGGCTTCAACAGAGGAGCAATCCTGGGCGAGGTTACGGTCTCTACAGGCATTCGATGTTAAAGAAGACAAATAATGCAAAGCAACCCAATAACAACCTTTTATTAAAGGCACAATATGTCATTTTTCACCGCTTATTCACAACAAAGCCGTTTTAATATATAGTGATGTACTAACAGCAAAGTTATTTTTTGTTCATGAGTAATGAAAATACCTTTGCATAATATAATGTTAACGGATATCCCAACAGCGCAAACACTGATGAGAACGACGGTTAGATGAATATACTTTCCTCATGAAATTAACAACAAACATCCCAGCGCTGAGAAAACAGCCGTTTATAAAGCATCTGATCACAGAGATGTGGATGTTCGCTCCGAGATTCAGATCTCCAGTCACGTCATGCTTATTTATATCCCACTTTATACAAATACTGCTTTAAAGGCGCAGTGTGTAATTATTCAGCACAGGGGCGTGTCTTGACTCTTGAGTGGGCGGAGCTTGTATTCTGCCTCGAGCGCTTCTGCTTCTTCCGCTCATGCGTGTGTGTGTAACGCAGCACTGTTTGATCATATCACACACATGTGCGTGTGTTAAAGTGATGTTATAATGCTACTACGAGACTCTTGTTCACACTGCAGTGAGCGAGATCATATTAGGCGGTAAAACATGGCACTCTGTGCGGTAAATCAAGAACAGCAGATTTACACAATAAGACTGTGTTGAGCTGGAGAACAATGATGAGTTTCTGTCCATCAATGATACAAACAGTGTCTCATAAACACAGCAGATATTAAAGCGCCGTTGCCATGGTTACTGCACAATAACACCGGATGATGTCACTGATAGGCGACACACACACACGTCCTGGGGAAAATCACTGATTTCTCTGGATTTAAACATTCTTGTAAATTCTTGGGATAATGTAAGTATGTAAGTGGCTTTTGGATATTTTAATAAAATTACATATTGTGCCTTTAAGAGGTAAAGGAAACTGCAGCTGATGTTAACGATAAACAGACTTTGTTCTGCAATGTAATTTTTTCTACTTCATATTTTCATGTTTAATTAAATGCATTTTACTGTAATTATTTGTGAAATTTACTTGCAATTTCTGATTCACAATAAATCCTACATTTGTTTGGATGTCAAGGGAAGTCAGAATCTCTCTTCAGTTATTTTCTCTGAGGAATAATGAATCGTGAGTGATTTTACCTGAGGCGGAAGACATAAAGAGCCTCTTTCACTAAGAAAACGGTACGCTACTGTGGAAAAATCGTGGCTTTGGGGACATTTACCTTTTAAATGCCATCTAAATGTCATATCAAGCATTCGTAAAATAAAAATACCATATTGACACCATGGTTACTCCACAGAGACTCTACTTTTTAACTTTGTTTACATTCCACAGATGTTTTAAATGAAAAACTAAACACAGTATGTCGCGTTTTGATGGAACAGTAACTTTACTGGTGTAGTAGCGAACAAAGCACACCATAACAAGCACATTATTAACTATATTATTTTTACGAAGGATAAACAAAACCATAATTATGGCAGTTAGACGTTACCACAGAAAATGTCGCGTCGCGTCAGGACAAAAATAACGGTCCCGCATTCCACGCGCGCGCAGATCAATGCGAACATCGA
>CM040921.1:517500-527500 GCA_023029165.1 Gobiocypris rarus | reverse complement strand
GCAACACCCTAGCAACAAGTTAAAACTTCTTAGCAACAATCCAGAACTTCTTAGCAACTCCCTAGCAACATCTCAATCCTCCTTAGTAACATCCTAATAATAACATCAACAACACAAAGCTCCCTAGCAACAACTCACAACTCCTTAGCAACACCCTAGCAACAACTTAAAACTTCTTAGCAACAATCCAGAACTTCTTAGCAACTCCCTAGCAACATCTCAATCCTCCTTAGTAACATCCTAATAATAACATCAACAACACAAAGCTCCCTAGCAACAACTCACAACTCCTTAGCAACACCCTAGCAACAACTTAAAACTTCTTAGCAACAATCCAGAACTTCTTAGCAACTCCCTAGCAACATCTCAATCCTCCTTAGTAACATCCTAATAATAACATCAACAACACAAATCTCCCTAGCAACAACTCACAACTCCTTAGCAACACCCTAGTAACAAGTTAAAACTTCTTAGCAACAATCCAGAACTTCTTAGCAACTCCCTAGCAACATCTCAATCCTCCTTAGTAACATCCTAATAATAACATCAACAACACAAAGCTCCCTAGCAACAACTCACAACTCCTTAGCAACACCCTAGCAACAACTTAAAACTTCTTAGCAACAATCCAGAACTTCTTAGCAACTCCCTAGCAACATCTCAATCCTCCTTAGTAACATCCTAATAATAACATCAACAACACAAAGCTCCCTAGCAACAACTCACAACTCCTTAGCAACACCCTAGCAACAACTTAAAACTTCTTAGCAACAATCCAGAACTTCTTAGCAACTCCCTAGCAACATCTCAATCCTCCTTAGTAACATCCTAATAATAACATCAACAACACAAAGCTCCCTAGCAACAACTCACAACTCCTTAGCAACAACCTAGCAATAACCCACATCTCCCTAGAAACAACCAAGCAACAACAGAGAACTCCCTAGCAACAAACCAAGACTCCCTAGAAACAACCTATGACTCACTAACAACAATCCATGACTAAGTAGCAACACCCTAGCCAACAAACACAGAACTTTTTAGCAACACCCTAGCAATAACCCAGAACACCCTAGCAACAAAGCAGAACTCCTTAGAAAGTTCCTAACAACCCAGAATTCTTTAGCAGCATCCTAGTAGCAACAACCTAAGACTCCCTAGCAACACCCAAGCAACAAACCAGAACTCCTTAGCAAAAACCAGAACTCCTTAGCAAGTTCCTAACAACAACCCAGAATTCTTCAGCAACATCATGGCAACAACCCAGGACTCCTTAGCAACACCCAAGCAACAACCCAGAACACCCTAGCAACAAACCAGAACTCCTTAGCAAGTTCTTAACAACAACCCAGAATTCTTTATCAACATCCTAGCAACAACCTAAGACTCCCTAGCAACAAACCATGACTCCCTAGCAACACCCTAGCAACAACCTAGATCACCCTAGCAACAAACCAGAACTCCTTAGCAAGTCCCAAGCAACAACCCAGAACGCCCATCAACAAACCAGAACTCCTTAGCAAGTTCCTAACAACAACCCAGAATTCTTTGGCAACATCTTAGCAACAACCCACGACTCCCTATCAACAAACCATGACTTCCTAGCAACATCATAATAACAACTAAAAAAAAAACTACCAACATCCTATCAACAACATAGGGCTCCCTAGCAACAACCCAGAACTTCTTAGCAACACCCTAGCAATAACCAAGAACCCCATAGCAACAACATAGAAATTTTCAGCAAGTTCCTAGCAACACCCAAAACAACAACCCAGAACTTCTTAGCAACAACGCAGAACTCATTAGCAATTCCCTAGCAACATCCCAGGACTCACTAACAACAACAACCCATAACTCGATAGAAACAACCTAGCCAACAACACAGAACTTTTTAGCAACACCCTAGCAATAACCCAGAACACCCTAGCAACAAACCAGAACTCCTTAGCAGGTTCCTAACAACAACCCAGAATTCTTTGACAACTTCCTAGCAACAACCCACGACTCTCTAGCAACAAACCATGACCCCCTAGCAACAACGTATACCTCACTAACAACAACAACAACAACCCATAACTCGGTTGCAACACAGAACTTCTTAACAACATCCTAGAAACAGCCCAGAACTCGTTAGCAAGTCCCTAGCAACACCGTAGCAACACCTATAGTAATTGCTGTCGCGGCGAACCTCCTCCTTCCGCTGAATCCGTGAATCCGCAGGGATCTCATGTTGAGGATCCTCTGAACGCATTTACATATTCTCGATGTTCAGAGTCGCTGAACGTCACTTCCGCAGTGAAACACGTGATCCTTACTAATGATATAGTGCCCATAATAAAGTAACAAAGAGTTACAATGTAGCAAAATCCCTGCATCGCTTTGATCAATCGCGCATTGGACTGTAAACACAGATGTGTCCTCCCACAGCGCGCGCGCGCACACACACACACACACACACACACACACACACACACACACACACACACACACACACACACACACACAGCGCACACACACACAACACACACACACACACACACACACACACACACACACACACACACACACACACACACACACACACACACACACACACACACACACACACACACACACACACACACACACACACACACACACACACACACACACACACACACACACACACACACACAGGATCAGCTCGCAGATCCTGACCTCTAACACAACAGCGCCACCTGCTGCCACACACACACACACACACACACACACACACACACACACACACACACACACACACACACACACAGGATCAGCCATCTGAGAGATCATTCAGTGCCGTTTTCATATTTTTAACATTAGAGTGATATGAGAGACATAAACTAGCACATCTATACTGGCATGTTTTCACACCTACAGAAGACATAAACACGATGCTGATCATCAACTGTGTGTGTGTGTGTGTGTGTGTGTGTGTGTGTGTGTGTGTGTGTGTGTGTGTGTGTGTGTGTGTGTGTGTGTGTGTGTGTGTGTGTGTGTGTGTGTGTGTGTGTGTGTGTGTGTGTGTGTGTGTGTGTGTGTGTGTGTGTGTGTGTGTGTGTGTGTGTGTAATGAGTGCTCGAAAGAACACTAAACACATACATCCAACTAATAAACTTCTTCTAGTTAGGGCTGCTTTGTATTTGTACAGGGAGCACACCATAAATATTATTATGTTTTTACTTTTTTTCTCTCCAAAAATTTTTTTTTCTTTCTTTTATTTTTTATTTTTTTTACAAAAATCGACATGTACATTACAGGGTTTAATACATTTGCATTTATACATTAAAAAGCTGGATATTTTAGGACAAGGGCGCCACCTTCAGACATGAATATCCAACTACACACACTCTCTCACAAACACACACACACACACATAAACACACATATACACATTTGTTTTTGTGAAATGTGGAATGTGGGGACATTCCATAGATGTAATGGTTTTATACCGTACAAACTGTACATTCTATCCCCCTACACTGCCCCACTACCCATCACACACACACACACACACACACAACCACACACACAACCACACACACACACTGCCCCCTGCTAAACCTACCATCCACACACACACACACACACACACACACAACCACACACACAACACACACACACACACACACACACACACACACACACACACACACACACACACTGCCCCTGCCCCCCTACCTGCACACACACACACACAACCACACACACACACACACACACACACACACACAAACACACACACACATTCACTCTCTCTCTCACACACACACACACACACACACACACATCATAGATCAGCTGTTGTATAATGTCTCTCTCCGCTGCTGAATGAGGCTAATCCATGTGTTGATAATATGAACCAATCCAGCAGAGATTAGTTATAAATATCCCTGTTCAGATTCAGAGCCTGTGTGTGTGTGTGTGTGTGTGTGTGTGTGTGTGTGTCCTTATGCAACAAAACCTGCAGTGTTCTCCTGCTCGGAGTACACACACACTGTGTGTTTATAAGAGCACACACTCCTCAGCCGGTGGATCCTGTGCTCACGTGCAGGCCGGAGCTGGACCGCAGCCACCAGGTGACCGGTGTGTCACATCCCGGAGGAATCCCGTCAGATGTCCTGCTTACAGTAACACACACACACACACGTCAGGCCACTAAAGCATCACATTCTCATGTTGATAAAGAGCTTATATTTTTACTTTTTTCCTCGATTGCTTCCTCATTCAGTTCTCCAAACAAAGTTTTTACATAGTAAAATATTTAGGATTTCACAGATTTTATTGATTTTGAGTAAACGACTCCGCACTTACAGTTTCTCTCAACATTGGGACAGGAGAACTGTCAGTCAACAAATGGGAAAACAAAGTAATTTGCATTACTTATTTGTAAAAGTAAGGTATTTTGTTGTAAACTTTAAAAGTAATGCGTTACTTTACTAGTTGCTTGAAAAAGTAATCTGATTACATAACTTGAGTTACTTGTAATGAGTTATCCCAACACTGCTTATGGAACTGAATCAACACTGAACTGAATCAACACTGATCTGAATCAACACTGAACTGAATCAACACTGAACTGAATTAATACTGAACTGAATTAATACTGAACTGAATCAACACTGATCTGAATCAACACTGAACTGAATTAATACTGAACTGAATCAACACTGAACTGAATCAACACTGAACTGAATCAATACTGATCTGAATCAACACTGATCTGAATCAACACTGAACTGAATCAAAACTGAATTGATTCAACACTGAACTGAATTAATACTGAACTGAATCAACACTGATCTGAATCAACACTGAACTGAACCAATGCTGCTGAACTGAACCAACGCTGCTGAACTGAACCAACGCTGCTGAACTGAACCAACGCTGCTGAACTGAATCAACACTGAACTGAACCAATACTGAACTGAATTAATACTGAACTGAAACAACACTGATCTGAATCAACACTGAACTGAATTAATACTGAACTGAATCAACACTGAACTGAATCAACACTGAACTGAATCAATACTGATCTGAATCAACACTGATCTGAATCAACACTGAACTGAATCAAAACTGAATTGATTCAACACTGAACTGAATTAATACTGAACTGAATCAACACTGATCTGAATCAACACTGAACTGAACCAATGCTGCTGAACTGAACCAATGCTGCTGAACTGAACCAACGCTGCTGAACTGAATCAACACTGAACTGAACCAACGCTGCTGAACTGAATCAACACTGAACTGAACCAACGCTGCTGAACTGAACCAACGCTGCTGAACTGAACCAACGCTGCTGAACTGAATCAACGCTGAACTGAATCAACACTGAACTGAATCAATACTGATCTGAATCAACACTGATCTGAATCAAACTGAACTGAATCAAAACTGAATTGATTCAACACTGAACTGAATTAATACTGAACTGAATCAACACTGAACTGAACCAACGCTGCTGAACTGAATCAACGCTGCTGAACTGAACCAACGCTGCTGAACTGAATCAACGCTGCTGAACTGAACCAACGCTGCTGAACTGAACCAACGCAGCTGAACTGAACCAACGCTGAACTGAATCAACACTGAACTGAATCAATACTGATCTGAATCAACACTGATCTGAATCAAACTGAACTGAATCAAAACTGAATTGATTCAACACTGAACTGAATTAATACTGAACTGAATCAACACTGATCTGAATCAACACTGAACTGAACCAACGCTGCTGAACTGAATCAACGCTGCTGAACTGAACCAACACTGCTGAACTGAACCAATGCTGCTGAACTGAATCAACACTGAACTGAATTAATACTGAACTGAATCAACACTGATCTGAATCAACACTGAACTGAACCAACGCTGATCTGAATCAACACTGAACTGAACCAACGCTGCTGAACTGAACCAACGCTGCTGAACTGAACCAACGCTGCTGAACTGAACCAACGCTGCTGAACTGAACCAACGCTGCTGAACTGAACCAACGCTGCTGAACTGAATCAACACTGAACTAAACCAACGCTGCTGAACTGAATCAACGCTGCTGAACTGAACCAACGCTGCTGAACTGAATCAACGCTGATGAACTGAACCAACGCTGCTGAACTGAACCAACGCTGCTGAACTGAATCAACGCTGCTGAACTGAACCAACGCTGGTGAACTGAACCAACGCTGCTGAACTGAACCAACGCTGCTGAACTGAATCAACACTGAACTGAACCAACGCTGCTGAACTGAACCAACGCTGCTGAACTGAACCAACGCTGCTGAACTGAATCAACACTGAACTGAACCAACGCTGCTGAACTGAACCAACGCTGCTGAACTGAATCAACGCTGCTGAACTGAACCAACGCTGCTGAACTGAATCAACACTGAACTGAACCAACGCTGCTGAACTGAACTATATGGATTTGTTGTATATGTTGGAACAGTTGTATATGGAACAGTTGTATATTGAACAGTTGTATATGTTGGAACAGGTGCATATGGAACAGGTGCATATGGAACAGTTGTAAATGGTACAGTTGTATATGGTACAGTTGTATATGGTAGAGTTGTATATGGAACAGTTGTATATGGTACAGTTGTATATGGAACAGTTGTATATGGTACAGTTGTATATGGAACAGTTGTATATGGCTTTGTTGTATATATTGGAACAGGTGCATATGGAACAGTTGTATATGGAACAGTTGTATATGGAACAGTTGTATATGTTGGAACAGGTGCATATATTGGAACCGTTGTATATGCGATTGTTGTATATGTTGGAACAGTTTTGTATGAAATGGTTGTAAATGTTGGAACAGGTGTATATGGAGTTTTATATGTTGGACGAGTTTTATATGAAACAGTTGTAAATGTTGGAACAGGTGTATATTGTATATGTTGGAACAGGTGCATATGGAACAGTTGTATATGTTGGAATAGGTGCATATGGAACAGTTGTATATGTTGGAACAGTTGTATATGGAACCGTTGTATATGCGATTGTTGTATATGTTGGAGCCGTTTTGTATGAAATGGTTGTAAATGTTGGAACAGGTGTATATGGAGTTTTATATGTTGGACGAGTTTTATATGAAACAGTTGTAAATGTTGGAACAGGTGTATATGTTGGACGAGTTTTATATGAAACAGTTGTAAATGTTGGAACAGTTGTATTTGTTGGAACGGGTGCATATGGAACAGTTGTATATGTTGGAACAGGTGCATATGGAACAGTTGTATATGTTGGAACAGTTGTATATGGTACAGTTGTATATGGCTTTGTTTTATATGTTGGAACAGGTGCATATGGAACAGTTGTATATGTTGGAACAGGTGCATATGTTGGAACCGTTGTATATGCGATTGTTGTATATGTTGGAACAGTTTTGTATGGTACAGTTGTATATGGCTTTGTTGTATATGTTGGAACAGGTGCATATGGAACAGTTGTATATGTTGGAACAGTTTTATATGTTGGACAAGTTTTATATGAAACAGTTGTATATGTTGGAACGGTTGTATATGTTGGAACAGTTGTATATAGAGTTGTATATGTTGGACGAGTTTTATATGAAACAGTTGTATATGTTGGAACAGTTGTACATGTTGGAACGGGTGCATATGGGACAGTTGTATATGTATATATACAACAAAGCCATATACAACTGTACCATATACAACTGGTCCAACATATACAACTGTTCCATATACAACTGTTCCATATACAACTGTTCCATATGCACCTGTATATGTTGGAACAGTTGTATATGGAGTTGTACATGTTGGACGAGTTTTATATGGAACAGTTGTATATGTTGGAACATTTGTATTTGTTGGAATGGTTGTACAGGCCCTTCTAAAAAAATTAGCATATTGTGATAAAAGTTCATTATTTTCCATAATGTAATGATAAAAATTTAACTTTCATATATTTTAGATTCATTGCGCACCAACTGAAATATTTCAGGTCTTTTATTGTTGTAATACTGATGATTTTGGCATACAGCTCATGAAAACCCAAAATTCCTATCTCAAAGAATTAGCATATCATGAGACAGTTCTCTAAACGAGCTATTAACCTAATCATCTGAATCAACTAATTAACTCTATACACCTGCAAAAGATTCCTGAGGCTTTTAAAAACTCCCAGCCTGGTTCATTACTCAAAACCGCAATCATGGGTAAGACTGCCGACCTGACTGCTGTCCAGAAGGCCATCATTGACCCCTCAAGCGAGAGGGTAAGACACAGAAAGACATTTCTGAACCAATAGGCTGTTCCCAGAGTGCTGGATCAAGGCACCTCAGTGGGAAGTCTGTGGGAAGGGAAAAGTGTGGCAAAAAACACTGCACAACGAGAAAAGGTGACGGACCCTGAGGAAGATTGTGGAGAAGGACCGATTCCAGCCCTTGGGGGACCTGCGGAAGCAGTGGACTGAGTCTGGAGTAGAAACATCCAGAGCCACCGTGCACAGGCGTGTGCAGGAAATGGGCTACAGGTGCCGCATTCCCCAGGTCAAGACACTTTTGAACCAGAAACAGCGGCAGAAGCGCCTGACCTGGGCTACAGAGAAGCAGCACTGGACTGGCGCTCAAATTTTGCATGTCATTGGGAAATCAAGGTGCCAGAGTCTGGAGGAAGACTGGGGAGAAGGAAATGCCAAAATGCCTGAAGTCCAGTGTCAAGTACCCACAGTCAGTGATGGTCTGGGGTGCCATGTCAGCTGCTGGTGTTGGTCCACTGTGTTTTATCAAGGGCAGGGTCAATGCAGCTAGCTATCAGGAGATTCTGGAGCACTTCATGCTTCCATCTGCTGAAAAGCTTTATGGAGAGAAGATTTCGTTTTTCAGCACGACCTGGCACCTGCTCACAGTGCCAAAACCACTGGTAAATGGTTTAATGACCATGGTATTACTGTGCTCAATTGGCCTGCCAACTCCCCTGACCTGTTTTGCTACATGGCTGTTTCCTTCCATTGTTCCAGCTCAGACCTTGATGAAGCTTTGAGGCCATGCCCACTCTTTCTCTCTCTCTCTCTCTTTCTCACACACACACACACACACACACACACACACACACACACACACACACACACACACACACACACACACACACACACACACACACACACACACACACACACACACTGACATCCTGATGCTTCTGTGATGCATTAAGATTCAAGAAAAACTGTGTATAAGAGTGTGATCCTCTGTGTGTGTGTGTGCTGTGTGTTTTCTGTGCATATATTAGATACAGTGTATTGTTTACTCATGATGTGTGCACTTCTGAAGAAAATACTAATAACAGGAAAGTTTTAAGCTGTATTACATTATTTTCAAATTGTTTACACACTAAAAGTATTACTTGAGGTGACTCATTCACTACAGAACGGTTGTGAGTGGAACGGTTGTGTGTGGAACGGTTGTGAGTGGAACGGTTGTGTGAACGTTGTGGAACGGTTGTGTGGAACGGTTGTGTGTGATCATTCACGTTGAACGGTTGTGTGGAACGTGGAACGTTGTGTGTGGAACGGGTTGTGTGGAACGGTTGTGAGTGGAACGAACGTTGTGTGTGGAACAGTTGTGTGTGGAACGGTTGTTTGTGTGGAACGGTTGTGAGTGGAACGGTTGTGTGTGGAACGGTTGTGAGTGGAACGGTTGTGTGTGGAACGGTTGTGAGTGGATCGTTGTGTGGAACGGTTGTGAGTGGAACGGTTGTGAGTGGAACGGTTGTGAGTGGAACGGTTGTGAGTGGATCGGTTGTGTGTGGATCGGTTGTGAGTGGAACGGTTGTGAGTGGAACGGTTGTGAGTTGTGTGTGGAACGGTTGTGAGTGGAAACGGTTGTGTGTGGAACGGTTGTGAGTGGAACGGTTGTGTGGAACGGTTGTGTGTGGAACGGTTGTGAGTGGATCGGTTGTGTGTGGAACGGTTGTGAGTGGAACGGTTGTGAGCAGTT
>CM040921.1:507500-512500 GCA_023029165.1 Gobiocypris rarus | reverse complement strand
TCTACTGAGTGAGTTTCTACTGTTTGTTTTTATTGTTGAAAGGGAAGTTTCACTCATCTTTCACATCGAGTGAAGCGCTTCAGGAACAAGAACAGATGTGGGCGGGGCTTGAGTGTGTCTGTGGGGATCTGATTGGATGGCTGTGGTTTGCTATTGGCTGATCTCATGTGAGTGACAGGTGGCCCCGCCCTCACCATCAGAGAAGAGATGAAGTTATTCTGCCTCAAGATTATTAACACAATCATGATAAATCATTTAGAATAAACACTGCAATATTCCAAGAACTGGTGACTGTAAGGATTGTGATTCCTAGACTTGATGAAGTGAAGGTTTGGTTCTTCTCAGATGCCAAAACTGCAGATCATCTACAACATGATTCAAATATTGAAAAGATGAGAAGAGTCAAGGGAAAATAAAGGTGAAAGCATTGAAATTAAGTACTGTTCAGTATATGTTTATTTACACTAGCAGTCAAAAGATTGGGGTTTATAATATTTTTAAATGTTTCTGAAAGAGTCTCTTCTGTTCACCAAGGCTGCATTTATTTGAACAAAAATACAGTAAAAATTGTGAAATATTATAATTTAAAATAGCTGTTTTATACCAAGGCTGCGTTTATATGATCAAAAATACAGTAAAAATTGTGAAATATTATTATAATTTAAAATAGCTGTTTTATCTCAAGGCTGCGTTTATTTGATTAAAAATACAGTAAAAATTGTGATATATTATTATTTACTTTATTATAAACATCCAGTATCAGTGTAATATTCCTCAGTTGAAATGGCTGTTTACTACCAAGGCTGCATTTATTTGATTAAAAATACATTAAAAATTGTGAAATATTATTATAATTTTAAAAAGCTGCTCAAGGTTGCATTAATTTGATCAAAATACAGTAAAAAGTTTGAAATATTATTGTGATTTAAAATAGCGTAATGCATTTATACTGTACAAACTGTATTTTCTATCCCCTACACTGCCCCTAAACCTACCATCACACACACACACACACACACACACACACACACACACACACACACACACACACACACACAACAATATTTAACATAATTATTTTACTTTATTATAAAACATCCAGTATCAGTGTAATATTCCTCCAGTGTAGATCATCTGTACACACACACAAACACACACACACACACACACACACACACACACACACACACACACTCACACACACACTCAGCTGTTCTCTGTGTGAATATATAGTGCAGTGTGATTTATTCCTGTGATCAAAGCTGAATTTATCATCATTACTCCAGTCTTCAGTGTCACATGACCCTTCACTAATCATTCTCATATGAGGATTATGTTACATATGTTTATTGTCCTCTAGTCCCAGGATTTTTAGTTCCTTTGGACTGTTATGTGTCCGATTTCATCAGAAAATGCCCCGCTCTGAGTTTTTCTGATTAGGTGACGTAGATGTTTGTCACAAGTCTGTTAATTCCCTTTAAACAAAGACCTCAGTTTTCCAGGTGATTGTGCAAAACCGAGCGATCAGATTATGATCCTGACTGTGTTTCAGCTCATTCCATCCGGAGAGCAGAGAAGCTTTTTCTGTTCGGTTTGATTCTGAAAGAACTGATCTCTAGTTTTGACTAGATCAGGTAGAATAGTTCACCAATGGTTAAAGTTTGTGAAGTCTACTCGAGGAGCGAGTGAACGGCGGCCGGTCTCTGTTAGTAGAGAGCGCTCTCCAGCATCTCCGTCCTCCGCTTCCCGTTGGTTTATCCGCAGTGGCAGCGGCGCAGGCATGTTGCCCTCCTCCGTCCCCTCTTCCTGTGGCAGGATGCTGGGCTGCGGTGACGTTCCTGTGCGGAGCGTTCTGGCTCTGATGTGTTTACATGCAGAGGAGATTACAGGCGCTCGACGCGGCCATCTGCTGCTTCCTGCCCTCCGCGCTTCCAGCGGCCCGAAGAACCAGAGCAGGATGCCGTGGGGGAAAAGCGCGTGCCGACTGCTGGGATCAGGCAAAACGGCTGGACGCGCTCCTGTCAGGTAGGACCGGTGGACCCGACACTCTTAAATATAAAGCTCTTCATCGGTATTGGAGAATCTTTCCATCGCACAAAAGCTTCTTCATAGTGGGAAACGGTTCGTTCAGAAGTTCACTCAAATGGTTCTTCTATGGCACTGCTCCTCTTGGAAGCTTTATTTTTAAGAGTGCACGGGTCATTGGACATCTTTCACACCGTTCCTAAAGTCATGGAGTTACTAACATCTAAGATAACAGGGAACGCTCTCAGAACATGGCAATTCTCTCAAAGTCAGTCCAGTACTTTTTTTAAATGTTACATTTCAGAACGTTTTAAAGGAACACTCTCATAATGTTTGGAGCATGATACAAATAATGAAATGTGATGATTTTGATGAATAAATCAGATGTTTTGAATGTTATCTTAACACTCACTTTCTTGCATAACGAGTAAACCTGCGGTTGGCACTTCACATTACCCAAGTGTTGAACTCTGCAAACCGTAAGAAGCTTTCCCACTGCAATCTGGATTAAGACTGACCACGATCTGAAGCGGATTATAGCGATCGACAGAGACGGAGTTTGTGCTGAGACTGAAGCGAGCGGAAACTTTCTCAGAGCGCTTCACAAGTCGGCTTTAGTTTACTGTTGCAATGATCAGCATTGTGCAGAATATTATTTCTAGGTGTTCTAGAAACAACAAGTCTTGTTGTTGAGTGTCTATACATCAGTCAGTTTTGGTGCTGTGATTGTTATTGTCATATCATTAAAAACATAATGCCTACACTCTGAAAAATGCTGGATTGTTTAACCCAGTTTTGGGTCAAATATTGACAAATCCAGCAGTTGTGTTACATTAACTGCAGTCTGTGACCTTTAGTGTGCGTCTGTCCTCTCGCGTCACATTATTGTGTGTGTCGTATGAAACAACAATGGATCTCAACATGTGGAAGGAGGGGGACTTTTCAGGTTTAAAAATAAGTTGAGTGTTCTTCCGGCATGAGAACCTGGAGCAAAAACACAAGCCTGATCGTCTTCATTCCATTATTCCACGAGTCGAGAGCTTGTTAACGTACGTGTTTTCACCATTCCTCTAGTTTTAATGCCTGAGAATGAACAGAACAATGAGATGTGTGTCTGCGTCATACGGCTTCCTGTGAGCGTCCACCAGGAGATTCTCTAAGTGTGATATTGACAGATTTAAAAGGGACATATTATGCTCCTTTTCACAAGATGTGATATAAATCTCTGATGTCTCCAGCATGTGTGTGTGAAGTTTCAGCTCAAAATACCCTCACATCATTTATTATAGCTTGTCAATTTTTCCCCTATTTTTGTGTGAGGAAAAACACGCTGTGTGTGTGTCCCTTTAAATGCAAATGAGCTGCTGCGCCCCGCCCCCCTTCCAGAAGAGGGCGGAGCCTGTACACAAGCTTCAGATACTCCATCAACAACAAAACAGGCCAATCTCACGCAGACAGATGTCAGAGATCAGCAGCTGTACATGTTTGATCCGGAGTGGACACAGATGAGAGACTCAGGAAGAGCTCCACACTGAACACTGAAGCGCTAGCGGATCATTGATGTAGCGTTAGCTGTGGAGTTACACTGATTCAGCTCCTCGACTAGCATGTGCCGTCATGTTCATCTATAGATTGTGTGTGTGTGTATGTAATATGTATACACTCACCTAAAGGATTATTAGGAGCACACACTAAGTCATGTGTGTGTGTCTGTGTGTGTGTGTGTGTGTGTGTGTGACAAGGTGCTGAAAGCATTCTTTAGAAATGTTGGCCCATATTGATAGGATAGCATCTTGCAGTTGATGGAGATTTGTGGATGCACATCCAGGGCACGCTGCCGTTCCACCACATCCCAAAGATGCTCTATTGGGTTGAGATCTGGTGACTGTGGGGGCCATTTTAGTTCAGTGAACTCATTGTCATGTTCAAGAAACCAATTTGAAATGATTGGAGCTTTGTGATGGTGCATTATCCTGCTGGAAGTAGCCATCAGAGGATGGGAACATGGTGGTCATAAAGGGATGGACATGGTCAGAAACAATGCTCAGGTAGGCCGTGGCATTTAAACCATAAACCATGCCCAATTGGCACTAAGGGTCTAAAGTGTGCACCCCACACCATTACACCACCTCCACCAGCCTGCACAGTGAAAACATCCCCACACCATTACACCACCACCACCAGCCTGCACAGTGAAAACATCCCCACACCATTACACCACCACCACCAGCCTGCACAGTGAAAACATCCCCACACCATTACACCACCACCACCAGCCTGCACAGTGAAAACATCCCCACACCATTACACCACCACCACCAGCCTGCACAGTGAACATCCCCACACCATTACACCACCACCACCAGCCTGCACAGTGAAAACATCCCCACACCATTACACCACCACCACCAGCCTGCACAGTGAAAACATCCCCACACCATTACACCACCACCACCAGCCTGCACAGTGAAAACACCCCACACCATTACACCACCACCACCAGCCTGCACAGTGAAAACACCCCACACCATTACACCACCACCACCAGCCTGCACAGTGAAAACACCCCACACCATTACACCACCACCACCAGCCTGCACAGTGAAAACACCCCACACCATTACACCACCACCACCAGCCTGCACAGTGAAAACACCCCACACCATTACACCACCACCACCAGCCTGCACACTGAAAACACCCCCACACCATTACACCACCACCACCAGCCTGCACAGTGAAAACATCCCCACACACCATTACACCACCACCAGCCTGCACAGTGAAAACATCCCCACACCATTACACCACCACCACCAGCCTGCACAGTGAAAACATCCCCACACCATTACACCACCACCACCAGCCTGCACAGTGAAAACATCCCCACACCATTACACCACCACCACCAGCCTGCACAGTGAAAACATCCCCACACCATTACACCACCACCACCAGCCTGCACAGTGAAAACA
>CM040921.1:485000-487500 GCA_023029165.1 Gobiocypris rarus | reverse complement strand
GTATTGTTTGTAGAATTGAGGGGAAATATATTGAATTTAATCAATTTTGGAATAAGGCTATAACATAATACAATGTGGAAAAAGGGAAGTGCTGTGAATATTTTCCGGATGCTCTGTACACACACACACACACACACACACACACACACACACACACACACACACACACACACACACACACACACACACACACACACACACACACACACACACACACACACATACGCCTTAGACATAGACATGACTCATCATCATCAGCAGCGCTCTGGTCACGTTACATAAGAGAAATTCATTAACATACTCAAGATTTGCCGTGTGTGTGTGTGTGTGTGTAGCTGAAGGTATTCCACACAGGAGTTTCACTCAAGCGTAACACCGCTCACACTCGGCCGGTTATATAACCGTGTCTCTTTGAGTTGAGCTCCTGCTGTTGATGAATGTTAAAAGTCTCGTGAAACGCTCTTCACAAACGCTTAGTTCAGCCGGAAGTGATCATTCTGTCACACACACACACACACACACACACACACACACACTGCCTCTGCCCCTAAACTCACCCATCACACACACACACACACACACACACACACACACACACACACACTGCCCCTGCATCAAAATATCTTCTTTTATACTCTCATAAAGCAAAATAATAGGTTTGGGGTCAAGGACGCATTAAACTGATCAGAAGTGACAGTAAAGACATTTATAATGTTATAGAAGATTATATTTCTATTAAATGCTGTTCTTTTGATCTTTCTATTCATCAAAGAATCCTGAGAAATCAGACGTGTCAGTTTCCACAGAAATATGAACTGTTCTCAACACTGATAATAGTCATAAATGTGTGTTGATCATCAGATCCTCATATGAGAATGATTAGTGAAGGATCATGTGACACTGAAGACTGGAGTAATGATGATAAATTCAGCTTTGATCACAGGAATAAATCACACTGCACTATATATTCACACAGAGAACAGCTGAGTGTGTGTGTGTGTGTGTGTGTGAGTGTGTGTGTGTGTGAGTGTGAGTGTGAGTGTGAGTGTGAGTGTGAGTGTGAGTGTGTGTGTGTGAGTGTGAGTGTGAGTGTGAGTGTGAGTGTGAGTGTGAGTGTGAGTGAGTGAGTGTGAGTGTGAGTGTGTGTGTGTGTGTGTGTGTGTGTGTGTGTGATGGGTAGGTTTAGGGGCAGGGGCAGTGTGTGTGTGTGTGTGTGTGTGATGGGTAGGTTTAGGGGCAGGGGCAGTGTGTGTGTGTGTGTGTGTGTGTGTGTGTGTGTGTGTGTGTGTGTGTGTGTGTGTGTGTGTGTGATGGGTAGGTTTAGGGGCAGTGTAGGGGATAGAAAATATGGTTTGTACAGTATAAAATGCATTACGCCTATGGAATGTCCCACATTTCACAAAAACAAACGTGTGTGTGTGTGTGTGTGTGTGTGTGAACAGCTGATCTACACTGGAGGAATATTACACTGATACTGGAGTTATGATCAGATAATGAACAGAAGAGACTCTCTTTAGGAACATCTTAAACTTTAAGCAGTAGTGTATACTATAGCAAATCTCAGCTGTGTAATTGTTTATATTGATGCAAAATGTAACTCTGTTATGGTCCAGCTGTGATCTGATAACTGAAGATCTGATGCGCGGGTTTCGCGCTGCTCTTGAGAGTTTAGAGTGTTTGAACACAGAATGGCTAGTAATGCAGAAACTCTGTCTTGACGTGTGGATGTGTGTTTGTGCAGGCGCTGCTGGAGTTCCTCAGTAAGGTGGTGTTCTGTGAGCGGCGCAACCGCATGAACCTGTGGGCCGTCTCCACCATCATGGCTCCAAACCTCTTCCTGCACAAGGCCGTGCCCAGTAAACTAGCGGTGGACGGTCCAGAGAAGGGTCAGGCCGAGCGGGCGGCCGATATCATGAGACTCCTCATCCGCTACCAGGACCTGCTGTGGACGGTAAAGAGCTTCCCTCCATCCACTGCTCCTCAAACCTCCATCCACTGCTCCTCAAACCTCCATCCACTGCTCCTCAAACCTCCATCCACTTAAACCTTTGCGAAACAGTGATTCGGTGATGCCAAAGTCACATGATTTCAGGAAGAGGCTTCGGAACGTTTCAAAACGTTTTCAAATTTCACTGGTTCACCACTAGGGGGCAGTCATCTCTGCAAACCTATCATCCAGCATCTACTGATCAGGCATAACATTATGACCTAATATTGTGTTGGTCCCCTGACCCGTTGAGGCATGGACTCCTCTAGACCCCTGAAGGTGTGCTGTGGTATCTGGCACCAAGATGTTAGCAGCAGATCCTTTAAGTCCTGTGAGTTGCACATGCTGGGGCCTCCATGGATCGGACTTGTTTGTTCAGCACATCCCACAGATGCTCGATTGGATTGAGATCTGGGGAATTTGGAGGGCAAGTCAACGCCTCAAACTCGTTGTTGTGCTCCTCAAACCATTCCTGAAGCATTTGTGCTTTGTGTCAGGAGCATTATCCTGCTG
>CM040921.1:440000-467500 GCA_023029165.1 Gobiocypris rarus | reverse complement strand
TTCGGATTGGGTTGGTTCGCAGATCTCTAAATGAACTTGCTCGGTATTCCTTGACACCTGGTCCTGAACACAATCTGTTTCTCTCCATGCTGGCCTGGAATGCAGATTACTGGTCCATCACTTTGCATGCATCGGGTGAGAGCTTGAAAATTGCATTTTATCCAGTGTATATTAATAACCGACAGGCAGAACATGTGGAGACACCTATGAGTGAGTCCAGCACTGATGATGAACAGCCTGGACCGTCTCACCTGGTCAACAACAGATCTGAGATCAGCTCTGGACGGTCATCTATGAGTGAGTCCAGCACTGATGATGAACAGCCTGGACCGTCTCACCTGGTCAACAACAGATCTGAGATCAGCTCTGGACGGTCATCTATGAGTGAGTCCAGCACTGATGATGAACAGCCTGGACCTTCTCACCTGGTCAACAACAGATCTGAGATCAGCTCTGGACGGTCATCTATGGATGGGTCCAGCACTGTTTACGAGCAGCCTGGACCTTCTCACCTGGTCAACAACAGATCTGAGATCAGCTCTGGACGGTCATCTATGAGTGAGTCCAGCACTGATGATGAACAACCTGGACCGTCTCACCTGGTCAACAACAGATCTGAGATCAGCTCTGGACGGTCATCTATGAGTGAGTCCAGCACTGATGATGAACAACCTGGACCGTCTCACCTGGTCAACAACAGATCTGAGATCAGCTCTGGACGGTCATCTATGAGTGAGTCCAGCACTGATGATGAACAGCCTGGACCGTCTCACCTGGTCAACAACAGATCTGAGATCAGCTCTGGACGGTCATCTATGGATGGGTCCAGCACTGATGATGAACAACCTGGACCGTCTCACCTGGTCAACAACAGATCTGAGATCAGCTCTGGACGGTCATCTATGGATGGGTCCAGCACTGTTTACGAGCAGCCTGGACCTTCTCACCTGGTCAACAACAGATCTGAGATCAGCTCTGGACGGTCATCTATGGATGGGTCCAGCACTGTTTACGAGCAGCCTGGACCTTCTCACCTGATCAACAACAGATCTGGAGGATCCAGAACACCTGCTGACCAAAGCTCAGGCAGTCTGGTTGAGATGAGACAGGGTGTTAAAAGAAAAAGAAAGACTTCTGGCAGTTCAAAGAGTAGAGAACGGAAGAGGAATGGGTCAGACCACCGCTCTGATTCTGATTCAGATGACCAGTCTGTACCTTCTCACAGAGACAACGGTGCAGCCGGAGCATCGGATGACCAGAGCAGACAACATGACTCTAGAGGCACCGGAGAGGCCGGATCGAATCCCGCTCGGAGTGTGTCGAGCAGGACCGGTTAGGTTTGGTGCCGTGACCCGGGTGGGAGTGAGGTAACAGAGGTAATCCAGTAAAGGCTTTGCTGGTAAACCTCACTCCCCTGGCCTCAAGATTTAACACAATCCTTAGATGATGTGGAGGTTAAACAAGTTGTTTCGAAATTTTCGGTTGTGATCTGAGAAATGCGACTGTAATAAAAACTGTAATACTTCCCCTCATAGCTGGTTGGTTTGGTTCATGACGTATAATGCTTTCGAAATCCCTACGGGAGAAATGAATGGAAAAAAATACTTTGCACTGAAAAAGTGTGCATGCACTAATGCACTCTATAGGAAAGCTGACAGCGACCTCCGCCTCAGGGCCCGGCTCTGATCCTCTACACACACACACACACACATACACACACACACACACACACACACACACATGCGTGCTGGTTATTGATGGCTTGAGCAGGGGAGCGTTTACTGATGCCCTCAGGTCTGCCTTATATCGCCTTTGACCCTCTCCTTGAGTCCGGCATTGGGGTCAGTTAAAGAAGGAAAACCATGAATCGACTCAAGCACTGCTCCTGTTCCTCGGAAATCTGTGTTCAAACGCAAGACTAGGTTCATATGACTAATGATAGTTTGAATCTGTCCAAAGGTTTTACTGGAATTGGTGAAAATTGGGACTTTCCATAGCCATTCACAGTAACACAGTCCACTACACTAGGCAGATATTGTAATATTATGATTATAAACCATCTTTATCTGTTATTGCAGTTGGCAGATGTGTAACCCACACCATTGAAAAAGATAGGAATCTTTGTGAAGGGATTGTTTGTGTGTGGTCTGTATGCATCAAAGGGTTAAAGTGTCATTGCTTTAATAAACGAAATGTTTTTGGATTGGCACAGAAGGTCTCCAGACAGCATTTGTTTTATTTCTTCACAGATCAATAGCGGTGATGTTGAATCACGTGGTTAATGAACACAGACTCTATTGAAGAGCTCGAGGGTTTCCGTGTGTGTGTGTGTGTGTGTGTGTGTGTGTGTGTCTGCCCGCTTCTGTGAATGAATTGCCAATCAACACAGCGCTTTTTACTCCTGCTTGGTCCAATTAAAATCAAAGAAAGCATGACCGATGACATCACAGCACGCGCTTCTGAACGCACGAGCGCTGAATATTCATGAGGCTCCCAGCGAATAAATGCATGAGATGCGTGGGCCGATGCAAAACGCATATCTTTCATATTCATTGAGATTTTACTAATGTACACACTTTGCAGTTTCCGTCTCTGCACGTCAGTTACGGAAAAACACATTTACATCTCATTTGAAAGAGGGCTCTGTTATTAAAGGCAGGTGGTCTTCATCTCAGTGAGTGTTCGGCGCTCGTTTGGTAATGACTGTAATTATTGCTGTTTCAATGGGACTTTCACTCACGGACAGTTTGTGTTTTGTTCCAGAGGGGAAATAATAAGAACATGAGCAAACTAAATAGACCAATGCAGATTTGGCCTTCGCTCAGATGAAGTGTTTTCCCCACAGAACTGGTGTCGCATTGATTTGTGAACGTGTGTTATTTTGTTTAACAGGACACAAAACTGTCCCATGTGGAGCTGTTTCTCTTTATTTATTCATGAACCCAGAGACTAACACGTTCAGTGCGCGCATGCACGCTCTCATGGTATTTTATTATTAAAATGTGTATTTCAGTTCGTTTTTAATGCACAAAATCTTATCTGAATATACGTATGTAGACTGGAATTATACCCCCTCCCCTCCACACACACACACACACACACACACACACAGTCTATGTATCAGTCTATAGCGGCTGTAAGAAGTGTATAATGGAAACAGATTGCCGTGTTGATTGTGTAGGCCTCAGGCTCTCAATCCCACAGGAGCACAGACAGTTTACAGTGTGTTCAAAGGAGAGGGCTAAAAGGCAATTACAATGTTAATGTGTCCTGGCGGGGGGGAACAGCGACCGAACGAACATGGAGAGAGAAATCCACGAGGTGATGGAGTGAGTCGGGACTGCAGAAATACTGTTGTCTGGACCGCCAGAGGAGAGTAAAACAGCAGCAATCAACAAGGAAAGACACGTATGAATAAATGCGGGTCACTTCAGGAAAGAGAGGGCTGCTCTTTTATCTGACATGTGAAGAGAGAGCGACAGATTGAAGGGCTGTGTGTGTGCATGTGTGTGTGTGTGAGAGAGTGTGAGCAGTATTCATTCTCTGCACTAGCAGGGTTAATATAACCCACATCTCTCCCGGGATCTCATAATAGGCCATTAAACAGGCGCATTAGGACAAATGAAAAGGCTTTTAAGTGGTTACCACAAGACCACCTGGATTTCACTCTCGTGTGTGTGTGTGTGTTTATGGCTAAAAGGGATGAATTTATTTGAGTTATGGGATGTGATTTTTCTGTTTTGGCTCTTGGACTCTCAACACGTCTCTGCCTCAGTGGATTATCATGATCATTTCCAGGTTTATATATACAAACATATACTTTAACACATTTATTTACACTCACACAGACACACACACATGTTAATTATGTTTGTGTTTCAAACGCCTTCTAAACTATATTGCCAGAAGTATTGAGCCGCCCCTCCAGATCCCAGAGTTCAGGTGTTCAATCCCTTCATGGCCACAGGTGTATAAATCAAGCACTAGGCATGCAGACGCTTCTACACACATTTGTGAGAGAATGGCTCGCTCTCAGGAGCTCAGTGAACTCAAGCGTGGGACCGGGATAGGTTGCCACCTGTGCAATAAGGCCATTCCTGACATTTCCTCACTACTAAATATTCCACACTCAACTGTTAGTGGGATTATAACAAAGAGGAAGCGATTGGGAACAACAGCAACTCAATCCCAGAGCGGGGTCAGCGCATGCTGAGGGTCACAGTGCACAGAAGTCACCAACTTTCTGCAGAGTCAATCGCTCCAGACCTCCAAACTCCTGTGGCCTTCAGATGAGCTCAGGAACAGTGCGGAGAGAGCTTCATGGAATGGGTTTCCATGGCCGAGCAGCTCATCCAAGCCTTACATCACCAAGAGCAATGCAAAGCGTGGGATGCAGTGGGGTAAAGCACGCCACCACTGGACTCTAGAGCAGTGAGACGTGTTCTCTGAGTGACCAATCACGCTTCTCTGTCTGACCATCCCATGGACGAGTCTGGGTTTGGCGGTTGCCAGAGCAGGACTTGCCTGACTGCATTGTGCCAAGTGTAAAGTTTGGTGGAGGGGATTATGGGGTGGGGTTGTTTTTCAGGGGTTGACCCTTTAGTTCCAGTGAAAGGAACTCTTAATGCTTCACCAAGACATTTTGGACAATTTCATGCTCCCAACTTTGTGGGATCAGTTTGGGAACGGCCCCTTCCTGTCCCAACATGACTGCGCTCCAGTAATAAAATAAACAAAAAAATCACACAGAAATTGCTAGTAAATTCCACAAATAAGTTTCGTTGAATTAAACATGAAATTTTGAAGTAAAAAAAACATGCTCCATTAATCTTTGTTTTACTTACAACTTCACAAAATTATTAAAACGATAAAGCTTACATTTTTTATCTTTAGATTAATCCAATGATCTTCTAGAGGTTCGTCTATGGCATCATCAACTTTAATGTGTTGCTTCTACATCTAATACACTTACTCAGAATGTCTGAATTCTTTCCAGTCAGTTATTAAATTAAGATGTTTTACTATCAATAAGTAAAATGACATTAGATATTATTAAATCTAAATGAAGTGAGTTTTTGCCTAAAACAAGGAGAATTATCGGCCAATGGGGAGAGAAACGAAACAAGATTATTTGTCTTACCCCATTGGCAGAAACATATCTAGTAAATGCATTTATTATTATTTTTTTAAAGAATTGTTAGATATTTAGACTAGAAACCAGACAAAAATACAAAAATAAAAAGCATTTTTTTTGCAGTGTATTAACCAACATAATAATAATAATAAATAATAATGAATTTTATTTGTAATGCACTTTACATTTCTGCAATCTCAAAGTGCTAACATCATCATATATGATGCGTATGATGAACGACTTGGGATCTATAGTGACTCCACTTATAAAAGCGGCACATATTTGTCCTGATGGAGGCTAATCAGCACAATAATGTACTTGGGATTGTGATGCTAATAGTAATGGATTCAGAGAGGGGCCAAGACGCGCGATTGGCTAATTTCGCTGCGCCGCGGCCCCCGGAGACCCACGTGTCTTTTCAGTTTGGCTCTCTAATTGAAGTGTGTTATGTGTTATTTTCTGCCTCGCTGAGCCGCAGAAGAGGCTGCCAGTGGCGCGTGTGTGTGTGTGTGTGTGTGTGTGTGTGTGTGTGTGTGTGTGTGTGTGTGTGTGTGTGTGTGTGTGTGTGTGTAACATGAGGAAATGAACATGGAAAGATCTCATCTGAAATGCATCTGACCTTTTCTCCTGTACAGTGTTGACTGTTATTGCACCTGTCTGTGCACAAAAATACTAAACTACACTTGTGATATTTAATGCAGGAGCTCTGCAAGCTTAGGGAAACTCCTCAGATCTCCATGAGTTTGCTCATTGCGCAGGATCATAGTTTTCAGTGCGCAGATAATTAATGATCCGTCGCTCTATAGCAAGGGAAGAATCGCTCCGCTACACTGGACCCGCTCAGTCAAGTGTGTAATGAGAAATGGGACAGAGCCGAGGGAAGGGAGACCGGGAGAGAGGGAGGGAGAGACCCTTTTGTTTCAGGATCCAGCGTGACAAAACCACACAGACTGAAAGAATCATGACACGGCTTTCCCACAACAATAGTGCGGGATCACCTTGTGCAGCGAGATAACATTGTTGAGTGACAAAGACAGCGGTTCAACACATCTGACCGATCCTGGATGAGCATCCCGCGGGAGGGAGACTCCGGGGAGAAGCACCCTGACCTCTTATTGCCCTCTAGGATTTTTCTGAAGGGTAATAAACTGGAGAGGACGTCAGTTCAAGCGCGCGCCATCGCATGCACAGCGTCACATGTTGTGCCACACACACACACACACACACACACACATGCACAGAGAGAGCAGAACGGGAGCGATGGCGATAAAAGAGATTGTGGAGGTGAGGAAAATCAATCTGATGCGTTTTCACACTGGAGAAGCGACTTTCACCCCCCGAACAGAAACACAGGTTATATGTGTGACCCTGGCGCCAAACACCACCAACAATATAATGTACCAAAACTAATATTTCTGTCATGCCAAAAATCACTAGGATATTAAGATCATGTCCCATGAAGATATTCTACCTTAAATATAACAGTGATATGCATAGGACTTCATTTGCACAACTTTAAAGGAGATTTTCTCAATATTTTTTTTTTTTTTTTCACCCTCAGATTCCATATTTTTATTATCGTCCTATCCTAACAAACCACACATCAACGGAGAGATGATTTATGCAGCTTTAGATCATCTATACATCTCTTTTTTTTTTTAAATATATCCCTTATGACTGGTTTTGTGGTCCACCTCATCTATCCTGAGATTTCTTCATAATGCTCAGAAAGCCGTATTATATTATATTTTATGTCTTTATAATTTTTTTTAAATTGTATATATTTTCCTCCTATAATTCCCTGTCAGTTGGTCGGGATTGCATTGGAGCTGTAAATCACTCGAGCTCTGCGCGCGCCTGATAACGCCGCTCCGGTTAACCCGTTGCGCTCCCACCGGGAAACACGAGCCGTGCCTGCGGGGATAAAGAACCCTCCGGGGGAAAGACCATCACAGATCAGATATGGCGAATACAGAAGGGCGACACGATTTCTCTATCTGTGATGCACACACCCAAAGCACAGGCCAACGCATCTCACTCGAGATCTTCCTAAAAACATTGAGATTCTCAATAAAACTGCCCGTTCCCCCAAACCAAAGTAGTGTTTATTTACATGCATTTGTTTTGATGATTTTATACATTCTACAATTTCAATAATATTTATGCATATTTCTTATTTAGAAAATAGCGAATGCATTTATTTTTGGTTATTCGTTAACATTCGCGCTTTTGATATATTAACGAGCACATTTATATAACCCAGCTCACTTTATAACGCGCGAGCGATAGATAGCATTTACTCCATTCAGTGCTGTGAAGAATAGGATTACACGAAAGGTTAATATTGTGTATAATTTTAAACAACTGAAGATTTTGATATTTCGCAACACGAGTGAATAATTCGTTCCGAGAGTTGAATGTGCGCACAGGCCTAACGGGTTCATAAAGCATCCTCGTGTTGAAAAGCACACGTGCATATTATAAATGCACAATTCCATCAGAGGGAAGAAAAACAACTCGTTTCTGTTGCTTAATAACTTTTCAAAAAAATCTTCAATCACTTAAAAAAAAAAAGAAATGCACAATAATCCATGAGAAATATCCATGCATTTTTTAACTCATTCAACTACACGTGTAAATCTCTCGGATCTGCGAGGCATTTCTCATGCATTCCCTTTCGGATGAACGCAGGTTTAAATCCGCTCGCGAGAGAGGGAGAGAGGGAGAGAGGATTCCAGCACCCGCGTCTCCTCCTGCTGAAAACTGATCTCAGACCTTCATCTGATGCCACACAAAAACTGGAGAATTCAAGCTGCGAAGGGAAAACACAACAAGACTATTTGAAGAATACTTTTGGTGTGCATTTAAGAGCTAGTCCGGCGTGTGGAGACGGGTTATATATAGGTAAAGTTATGCAACACCGCGAGACCCCGGATGCCATTGGGTGTTGTGACCAAGTATATTGGGCATAATGAGAGTGGAGAGGAGGATGGGGTACTGCAAGCACCTCCCCTAGAAATGCAGCAAATCTTCACCCTGGCTTTTTTTTCTCTGCTGATGCGCGCATTGGGAGCCGGAGACGCGCGTTGCGCGCGAGACTCTTAGCATTGGCAGGCTGACGGTGACACGTGCCTCTCTCTCAACACCCCCGAGCTCCCGTGTACCGCATTGGCATCAGCGACGGCCACTGAAACGCACGAGTCGAAGCTGTGCCACGGATTGAGAACGGAAAAGCCGGCGCGTAAAACTGCGAACACCGTCTTTTACGCACTGGACATTGCGCACTCTCACCCGGGAAGCGCGCGTAAGAGCAACCCCAGAGCGAGGAGCGGGTGAGCAGGATGCAGGAGCCAGGCATCATTTATGTCTGAGAGTGACATGAACCACGGAAAAAGCACCAGGCGCGATTTCAGTCAGAACTGGAGATAACGAATACGCGTCACTCCGAGAGTCCGTGCGCAGACAAAGAACTCCTAAATTCGATACATCTTGAGAAATAAATAAATAAATAAATAAATAAACATTCGCAGAGGTATTTGAACGTCTCGTTTAAGAGGGAAATCATGGCTACGTTAATTAAAAGCAAGATCTCCAACAAGCTCTCCAACGCGGCCACCACGGTCACCAATAAGTCGCAGGCGAAGGTGAGTGGGATGTTCGCCAAACTGGGATTCCAGGCCGCCACCGATGAAGAGGGTTTGGGCTTCGCCGCCTGCGATGATCTGGACTATGACCACAGGCAGGGGCTTCAAATGGACATCCTTAAAAACGATGAAATTGGCGGCGGAGAGATTGGGGGCGAGGGGACGCTCGATGGGGACAGCCATTACCAGAGGGATGGAACGGGTCCCCCGCCCTCGGCGTCCAAAGACGGGGAACTCTGCTCCGAGTTAGGCAGCGCGGACAAGCCTCGGATCACCGCTTGGGAGGCGGGATGGAACGTGACCAACGCGATCCAGGTAAGGACGCACCGCTGCATATCAAAGCCCGAAGCTTCCCTCATCAGCAATATATAGATTGCAAAATACATATATAAAAAAAAAAAGATTGCTCTTGAGCTGATGTCGTGTCATTGATATAACGGGACCTTGATTATAAAACGCGCATTTCTGCATTGACCTTTTGTGGTCACAAATGGAGGATGTTTTTGGTGCATTTTCAAAATGATTAATTCCGCACTCGACGGTGGTTAAAAGAGCTTAAAATACGTGCTCGAACAATAAAACCCCAACGCATTCAATCATGCGCAGTTAAACCTCTTAATATCAAAACTGGCATGCGTCACGTGACTCCCTGCCTATTTGATTCATCCTGATGACGACACAATGAGGTGAGCGTGACTTTGCTCACAGCAAAGGGAATGTCGGGAATGAGTTGTGTAGTGTGTGAGCTGATGATGGCGCGTTGTGCATGTGCTGTGGCTGATTCTGCTGTGTAAAACCCTTGCTGTGCTTGTTTCCCCAGGGCATGTTTGTTCTTGGGTTACCCTACGCCATTCTCCACGGCGGATATCTCGGACTGTTCCTCATTATATTCGCCGCGGTCGTGTGCTGCTACACGGGGAAAATCCTCATCTCTTGCCTCTATGAAGAAAACGAAGATGGGCAGTTGGTACGAGTGAGAGACTCGTATGTGGATATTGCTAACGCATGCTGCGCTCCGCGCTTTCCCTCGCTGGGAGGCCACATCGTCAACGTGGCCCAGATCATTGAGCTGGTGATGACCTGTATTTTGTACGTGGTCGTGAGCGGAAACCTGATGTACAACAGCTTCCCAAACCTCCCCGTGTCCCAGAGGTCCTGGGCCATCATCGCCACCGCCGCTCTTCTGCCTTGCGCCTTCCTCAAGAACCTCAAAGCCGTATCCAAGTTCAGCTTGCTCTGCACCATCGCGCACTTTATCATCAACATCCTAGTCATCGCCTACTGTCTGTCCAGGGCGCGAGACTGGGCGTGGGACAAGGTCAAGTTCTACATCGATGTCAAGAAGTTCCCCATCTCCATCGGGATCATCGTGTTCAGCTACACCTCGCAGATCTTCCTGCCCTCGCTGGAGGGGAACATGCAGAAGCCCAGCGAGTTCCACTGCATGATGAACTGGACTCACATCGCTGCCTGCATCCTCAAAGGCTTGTTCGCCCTGGTGGCTTACCTGACCTGGGCCGACGACACCAAAGAGGTCATCACGGACAACTTACCTTCGGGAATCAGAGCCGTGGTCAACCTCTTCCTGGTGTCCAAGGCGCTGCTGTCGTATCCGCTGCCCTTCTTCGCCGCTGTCGAGGTCCTGGAGAAGTCTTTCTTCCAAGACGGAGGGCGTGCGTTTTTCCCGGACTGCTACGGGGGAGACGGGCGTCTCAAGTCGTGGGGGCTCTCGCTGCGCTGCGCCCTGGTGGTGTTCACCATGCTCATGGCCATTTACGTGCCCCACTTCGCCCTCCTCATGGGCCTGACGGGCAGTCTGACGGGCGCGGGGCTGTGCTTTCTCCTCCCCAGCCTTTTCCATCTCAAGCTGTTGTGGAGAAAGCTCCTGTGGCATCAGGTCTTCTTCGACGTTGCTATATTCGTGATCGGGGGAATATGCAGTATTTCTGGGTTCATCCATTCCATCGAGGGGCTCATCGAGGCGTACAAATACAACCTGGCGGATTAGTTCGGAACATGGTAGTTTGGTGTTACAACGCATCCCACATATTGATAACCAAACCAGTAACCCCACCCCCCCCCACACACACACACACACTCCCAAAAGAAGAAAAAACATTTAACCCAGGTTCATTCATTTATTCAAAAGTGTCTGCAAATCTGACATATGATCCCACCCCGTCAAATCAATTATTGTGATTAATAAAAACAAGTTTCTTTATATAATATATGTGCATATAGCCTATTATTATATTTATATATAAATATGTGTACACACACACAGGCTATATTATATAAACAAACTTTTATGTTAGACGCGATTAATCGCGATTAATCGATTTGACGGCATTAAAAAAAAAACACACATTTAACCCAAGTTCATCTGACCTTCACATACATTTGCAATCCAATGCCTTGGACGACAACAACACGCGTTACAAATAGAGCCAGAGCAAAACATCTATTTTTGTTGTTGAGTGAGTTTACATGAGAATTTATTTAGATTGGATTTGGCACAAATCGAGGGGAAAAATAATAATAATTTCAGCTGTTCATTAAAAACGCGTGGATCTTTTCTGTGAGAGATGGGAGTCCCAGTCTTAACGATCTGCAATACACGGTTAAGAAAAACTACAAAAACATATTAATTACAGGGGACCAGCAATAAAACACACTGGAGTATGTGGTCTTAATGTGTAAAACAAATGTATGGATTTTCCGAAATTCGATCCCAGTCTTATTACAGTTTGCATTTACTGAACCGAAACGCAGATGAAAACAACGGGATGTACTTTAACTATGCATTTGAACGTATGATGTCCGTGCAGTATTAGAGATATTCTGCTCAAACATGAGCATTTCGTTTGAATTGATCTGTCACGTCACCAGAAAACACTCGTATTTTTTACAAGACATCGAAATAACGAAAAAATAAGGAGCCGTTGAAGACAAATTATGAAAGAAGAAATTATGACCATCACTTTAATTCTGAGCATTGCGTTGTTTATCAGATATCAAATGTCGTAATTTAAAACAATGGATAATTGTTCCCCTCAGTGAGATTAATTTATAGCGTCGTTGGATCGAAATCAAGTCGAAACGAATTAAGGGACTTGAAGACTTTCTTTCTTTTCTTTCATTTTGTGCAATCCAATGGGTGCTGTGGAAATGTTATAAAACCGTGTGTGTTGTGTTTTTGTGGTTTAAAAGATGGAATGTATATCACAAAATCGTTATCATATATTGTGAAAATGAATATATTGAAGAATAAAAGAAACGCGTGAAATTATATTGTACAATTGTTTTTTGGTTGTGTGTGACATGGAAAAAAAAAATCCCTTCGAAACAGAATAAATCTACAAAACAATAAATACATTGAGTCCACCTTTCAGAGATTTATTCCAAATGGCGCATTTACACGACATACATATTGTATTAAATAATATACGCATGATATGTTGATGGGCGAATGCATTTTTAAGAATTAGCTAAATTTTTATTTAGATTACCGAGTTTGCCTTAATAAAATCAAACGCATTTTTAATGCATTACGATATGAAATGCAATGCCGGCTCAATGATTGCGCTTTCAGAATTACAACACGAATCCAGATCATAAATTAATTAGCCTATATACTGTCCTAGGGATTTATTCGAATTATTTTAATCTTCAAATAGGCAGTGTATGCTTTTAAAATATAGCTAGGCCTATATATACTATAGTGCAAAGGATAAAGGCAACTTGTTATTCGCCTTTTTAGACGGCGCAACAGCAAATGAAAGAATGAAGGAGCTCACACAGAAAACACACGACAGATGTTTGCTCGCGGCTTCGATTGCTCAGGTAAACCTGTGCGCGCGCACACATCTGGACGGACTGATTCGCAGGTACTGACGCGGAAATAATACAAATACAGAGGCGTGTGCATTCACATGGTTTGCGAAAGACAGACTCAAAGGGAGGGGAAAAAAAGGTCAACAGATTATATATTATATATATATAATAATCTGTTGACCTTTTTTCCTCCCTTTATATATGAAAAATACATAGATTCCAACCAGGGAAAAAAAGATTTTACTCAGAATAGAGGTTTAGATGTTATATCTCCACAAAATAATACTGCATTACACTGTCATATTGTAAGAAGGTCACAAGAGAATTTATAAACCATAATGTTTCTATATCCTATTAACGCCCGCAGAGCATTTTGACAAACAAAATTCGGCCGTGTTGCATTGTGGGATTAGAGTCCAACCAGAGGAGCCATTTTCTCATTACTGGAACACGCGATGTCTGAGACTGTGACTGAGGCGCCTCCTGGCGGCAACATGAAGAAGCGACGGTACAGATAAACAAGACATGCTCTCGAAACACATCAACACTTGACCGGCTTTGCGAAGCACGAACAGCCGTTACCGATTCTCTCACCTTATGGACAGACGAATGCAAAGCGTTTGAAACATCAGAAATAAAGTTCACCGCCTTAAAGGACAAGAGCGTTAAACGACGAGCTCAAGTGTTTACAGTTTGCCACAGAAGACCGTTTGAAATGGACAGAAACTGAAAAGAAATAATTCCGTTACTCACCGTTATTTCCGTTCCGAACCCCAATGACTCTTCAAATAAGATTAGCATAACATCCTGAACGCCGTTTTCCATTCCACCATGTTTTAAAACTTAACCAAACTATAAGTTTAAACAGTAGAAAATCGAGTGTAGTTATTACCCCTTTAAATAAATAGCGCTTAAATCTCGCGCCTGCATTTTCAAATGTACAACAGTCACTCCGAAGCGGGAAGTTCGAATGTGCAGAGGCGCCAATAAGATCAGGTTTGCCATTAGAAGTGCTTATTTTGTTTTAGCTTTATCAAATCCTGCTCCTCTCATTCGGATCCGTTCACACCTAACACCGGTTTGGGTTAAACCAGTTCACATTTACCCCAGACAAACCCCAGGCCTTCGATATAAGTAAGATTTAACCAACATCAGCGATATTTCAGAGAAACAAACAGCATTATCAGAAGATATACACAACAGACCTTTCCAAAACAATTCATCAAATGTTTTATCTTAAAAGGAGTTTATTCCCAAACACAGGCAAAATACATTAAAAAGTCCTATATTGAGATCCATACAAAGTTATTATAATTATTAAAAGAACATTTATTGTTTCAAGTAAGAGGTAAAATTTTACAATGTGTCTTAATTACATATTTACAATACATGTAAATTGTAGCATGTGAACAGCACAACACAAAAAAAGCAACATACAAATCACAAAGTTGTCCAAAGAGTGGCAACAGATCAACACGACTGGCACAGTCCGTTTGGTTCCCGAAATCCACGTCGGAAGAGTGTCCTCAGTCGCTGGAGGCGCTGTGAGTGGTCGGCTTTTTGGTGGAGTTCTCCACAACCCACGGATGGACCATGACTCCCTGGATGGGAAGTCGGTGCATGGGGTTGTGCTTCAGCAGTCTGTTGATCAGGTCTCTGCTGCCCTCGCTCACGTGAGCCGGATAGCTAAACTCAACCTGAAGAGGAACGGAGCAACACAACATGAAAGCCTATGGTGCTAACAACGTAGCATATCATGGTTCGATCTTGAATTAACATGTTCCGAACAAAATTAACATTTTGTTAGCAGGTTGTGTGTTGCTAACATGATTTAACATTTTAGCATGAATTAATGCGTTTTGCTAACATGTTAGAAACGAATGAACATGTTTGCTAACACGATTTAACATGTTAATTCATGTTAACAACTTGGTAAAACATGTTGATAGCATGCTGTAACACTTTGTTAACATGAATTTGGATATTGCTAGCTGGGTTTGTGTTGCTAACATGATTTAACACATTAGTATAAATTAACATAGCCAGCATGATTTAATACGTGGCTGAATTAGCGTGTTGGTCACAGGTTAACACATTGCTAACATGATTTAACACTTTGGTAACATGCTTAATTCATGTTAGCAACTCGGTAAAGCATGTTACCAAAGTGTTAAAACATGCTAACAACATGTTAAGTCACATAGGCAGACATGTTAAGTCATGCTAGCAACTCGGTAAACACGTTGCAAGCCTGTTTTAGCACATTAACACGAATTAACACTTTGGTAACAAATTATGTATGCTAACATATTTTAGCATGTTAACTTGAATTAACCTGTCACGAACATGATTAACACGTTGCTAACATGATTTAGCATGTTTGCTAACATCTTTTAATATTTTGCTAACATTAAGTAGCATATTTTTCCATGTTTCGATCATGAATTAACATGTTCCTAACAAATTAACATTTTGCTAGCAGGTTGTGTGTTTGCTAACATAATTTAACATTTTAGCATGGATTAATACATTTTGCTAACATATTGTTTTAGCATTTGAACTTGGTAAATCATGTTAGCAAAAACATGTTCATTTGTTTCTAACATATTTTAACAAGTTGTTAGCATGAATTAACATGTTGATAACATAATTTAACACGTTACTAACATGAATTTGGATGTTTGCTAGCTGATGTTGCTAACATTAAACATTAGTATAAATTAACGTTAACATGATTTCAAACTTTGCTGAATTAGCATGTTGGTCACAGGTTAACACATTACTAATGATTTAACAGTTTGGTAACATGCGTAATTCATGCTAGCAACTTGGTAAAGCATGTTACCAAAGTGTTAAAAAAGGCTAACATGTTCATTCATGTTAGCAGACATATTAAGTCATGCTAGCAACTTGGTAAACACGTTGCAAGCCTGTTTTAGCACTATGCTAACATGTTAACACTTTACTAACATGAATTAACACTTTGGTAACATTGTTTGCGAACCTGATTTAACACGTTGCTAACATTATTTAACACATTGCTCACATGATTAAGAATGTTGCTAACATGATTTAGCACATTGCAAACATGATTTAACATGTTGGTAACATTTACCATAATATGTTTTACCACGTTTCGAAAAATGAATGAACATGTTCATAACATTAAACCTGCTAGCAAAATGTTAATTTAAGTTGATAACATGATTTAACATGTTAGCATGAATTAATGCGTTTTGGCTAACATGTTATGTAGCAATGCTGTTTTAGCATGTTAACTTGGTAAAGCATGTTAGAAACTAATGAACATGTTGCTAACACGATTTAACAAGTTGTTAGCATGAATTAACACGTCAACATGAATTTGGATGTTGCTAGCTGGTTTTATGTTGCCAACGTGATACAACCGTATAAATGAACGCATTGACATTTTAGCACGTTGCTAACATGATATAACAGTTTGCTTGGGTGAATTACCATGTTGGTGACTGGTTTACACATTGCTAACATGATTTAACACTTTGGTAACATGCTTAATTCATGCTAGCAACTTGGTAAAACAGGTTACCAAAGTGTTAACACATGTTAACAAAATGCTTAAACATGCTAGCAACGTGTTAATTCATGCCAGCAACTTGGTAAACACGTTGCTAACCCGTTTTAGCACGTTTCTAACATGTTAACACATTGCTCACATGAATTAACACTTTTGTAATATTGTTTGCTAACAGGTTTCAGCATGTTGACATTAATTAACCTGTTGCGAACATGATTTAGCATGCTTGCTAACATGTCCTACACAACGGTATACATCGAACAGATCTTCCGGTCATCGGTTTCACTTACTCTAGAAATCTTGCGGTACGTCTCTTCATGGCTCTTGGTTTCAAAAGGTGGCCGGCCAACCAGAAACTCGTAGCAGAGCACTCCCAGACTCCACAGGTCGACCTTCTCGTCGTGCGTCTTGCCTTCGATCATCTCTGGAGGAAGATAGTCCAGCGTCCCGCACAGCGTCGACCTCCTGTAGCAGACGCACGATAAACACGCTACCGTTACGCGGAGACACACGTCATGAACACGCACATGCCACACATCTTCCGTTAATAAAACGCTCGCTAATCCCGGCTCCGGTTACCCTTCCTGCACCTTGACGTTACAGAACCGGGTGGCAGACAATATATTAACATTTATTGATGCATTCTCACGTCACAGATTAATACTCTTACGCTGTTGATGTAGTAAAGCTACGTCAGAACTGGTCACATGACACATACGTGTGACACTGACCAACATCAACAGCAGAGTCTGACAGAGAGAAGAGATCACTGAAAAAGTGTGTGTGTGTGTGAGAGAGAGTGTGCCCCCATCTCTTCATCACATGAAGGCGGAGCCTCTGGAGTCACATGGGCTATCCTAACCATGTCTTCCTCTCTGGCCCTTGAAAGTGTTCATCACAGTGCTGTCTATGGAGGGGTCAGAGTTCATCAGGAGTATCCTCATGTGTGTGTGAAGATGAGCGAAGGTCTGACGGGTTTGGACGTCATGAGGGAGAGGAATTAAAGGCACAATATGTAAGATTTCTGGATTAAAATATCCAAAGTCCACTAGATCAGTGTTATATATTGTGTTGGCTTGTGCGCATTATCGAGTGTTTAAATCCCAAGTGATTTTCCCCAGGACACGGCCCGTGTGTGTGCGTCGCCTATCAGTGACATCATCCCCGCCGGTGTGATTGTGCAGTAACCATGGCAACACTAGCGCCGCTTTAATATCTGCTGTGTTTATGAGACACTGTTTGGATCATTGATGGACAGAAACTCATCATTGTTCTCCAGCTCAACACAGTTAGTCTGATTGTGTAAATCTGCTGTTCTTGATTTACCGCACAGAGTGCCATGTTTTACCGCCTAATATGATCTCGCTCACTGCAGTGTGAACAAGTGTCTCATAGCAGCATTATAACATCACTTTAACACACTCACATGTGTGTGATATGATCAAACAGCGCTGCGTTACACACACGCATGAGCGGAAGAAGCGGAAGCGCTCGCGGCAGAATAAAAGCTCCGCCCACTCAAGAGTCAAGACACGCCCCTGTGCTGAATAATTACACACTGCGCCTTTAATGACTGAAGTGTTGTTTTTTGGGTTAAGTAATAACTCGGGCTGATGGGAATGCAGTCCACAGGAATCAGCCCGAGTCCCAGCGGATGCTCACCTGGAGGAGGGCGTGTGGACGGACCAGCCGAAGTCTGCGATCTTCAGCTCTCCGTTGGCTCCCAGCAGCAGGTTCTCCGGTTTAATGTCCCGGTGGATCACGTTCTTAAGGTGGCAGTAGCTCAGAGCATCCGCCAGCTCCATTATATACTGCAAACACACACGAGGAGACATTACGGACTGCGAGAGGACACACACTCACGCCACACTCACACACGCCACACTCACTCACACACGCCACACTCACACGTCACACGCCACACTCACTCACGCCACACACACGCCACACACACACGCCACACACACACGCCACACACACACGCCACACACACACGCCACACACACACGCCACACACACACGCCACACACACACGCCACACACACACGCCCCACACACACGCCACACACGCCACACACACACGCCACACACGCGCCACACACACGCCACACACACACGCCACACACACACGCGCCACACTCACACACACACACACTTACGGTGGCGCTGCGCTGGTCGTCGAAGGTCCCGCAGCGCTGCAGTTCTCCGTACAGCTCTCCTTTAGGAGCGAACTCTAGGATCAGATAAACACGCGCCGTGTCGTGGAAGTAGCCGTACAGACGCAGGATATTGGGATGTCTGAAAGAGGAGCGGAAACAGGAGTCAGTTCACTTTCCCAATGCATGATGATTTTCCTAGATTTGTTTGATGGAAAGTCTAGTCTTTGGGAAATTCAAGCTAACGACTCTTAACTTACATCCCGACCACACACACACACACACGTTTTATGGGAGGTCCATTGAAGATCAATTAAAGAGTACTGAATAAACTGAAAGGTAAACACGCGAGTATGTTCTGAATTCAAGTCTTTCTGCTTTAAGACACTAAGGGTGGGTTCCACCAACAAGGATTATATTAAACTCAGTTTAGAGCTAATCTAGGATTTGTTGAGCTAGGCTTTATTTTAAATCTAGTTATGTTGCACCACTTAATTTTAAACCCAGATGAACAAATCTGGGATTAGAATTTATCCTGCGATTAAAGCCTCCCTTTACGATTAAATTTCATCCTTCTTTATTGACCACCGGGTAGCTCTGAATAAACTGTAAAATGCTGTCTTTGTAAAGCGCTACGTAGAGAAACTGTTGCTGGTCAAGGCAATGGAAACATTGCAGCAGCGCTTGCATATTTCATAAACACGGAAATATATGTATTGTATCAACTCTGACGGCTCAATGCGCTTTATTTTTAAACTTCCTCACATGTAAATTTAAAATGATTCCATAATTGAGATTTAAATGGCCCTTAATGTGGAAGGTCAAATTAAAACGAAGACCCACAGAAACCCTGACCTGGCACAGTAATTTAAAAAAGCAACATTTCTTTAAAGCAAGAACACCAAACAAGCTCAAATATGAAAGATTAATGGGAGCGGATAAAGCAGAGAGCCGTTGGGTCATTTCCTTGACAGAGTTTGGACGTGCACTCTTCAAATCCAGAGGAAAACTGGACATCACTAACCCACTCAATCGTTCCGAAAGCAACAGCGGTCAGAAGCTTTATAATAAATAAATAAAAGTACATCGGGAGTATTAGTGATCAATAGGGTTGGGCGTTGTTGCCTAAACTGACGCATTTTTGGGTGAACAAACCCTTTAATCAAGATCATTTACTCCAGTCGTATGAAATCAAATATGAGGTCTTGTTTTCTGTGTAGTTTGACTAAATCAAGGAGAACATCTCCAAAGGGCTCAGAAATCAGCTTCATTTTAAAAAAAATTACATTTGTTAGCATAACTTAATTTTATAAAACATTAAAGACTTAATTTTACGACATTAATTTTATGACAACGTTGGCAAATATCCATAAATCTTCATAAAGCTGATAACGGTATATACGATAAATCGAAACACTTAATATAATTTTTGAGAGCCTGATTATAAAAAACAAAAGCCATGTCCCAAACACACGATTGTGATGTTCTCATAATATACAGCGCAGACAAACTTCAACTTCCTTCCCAATCATATTTCAAGCAGTTCAGAGGATCCGCTCCGCTGAAGGAAACACAGTCTGCTTTAATATATCAGATACCGATAACATGTCAGCCGATACGGATATATCATTCATCCCTACACTTGATCTAGATTTAAAGTCGTTCAGATATTCGTATTGGATAACAGGACAAACACTGAGGAAGAGCATGCAACGTTCAACGCCATGACTTTCAGACTCTGCTCTGATTTAAGAACTTTTTAATGGTGCGTTCACACCAGATGCAAAGGAAGCGATACATGCAGGGTTCCCACGGGGTCTTTACATTTTAGGCCTAAAAAAAGTCTTAAATTCACGTAAGTATTGAGTTCTAGGTATTAAATAATTGTAAACAGGTCTTAATTTTCCTGCGTCCAGGTAACGCTACCTCTAATGTTCATTGAAGTGCTCCCGCAGCGCTTTAGTGTGTGTGTGTGTGTGTGTTTATTCTGTGGTGTTGTAGTTTCGCTAGTTTGTACTTTCGCTAGTCCAACTATAGTTCGCTGTATTACAACTACAAATGAGACCAGCATGCATCTTATATTGCAGCCAATCAGCTTTCGTGTTATTGGCTCGAGTCTCTTTCGGATTGTACCACAGACAAAATAACGGATTTTATTCGTCAGCTAAATTAGTTCTCCAGTTCCGCGATCGTGAAAGTGAATGTTTGTCACCTGCCGTCTCGCATAAGCACCAAGGACCGGGCAAAGCGATTGCGCACTAAACATAGTTAATAAAAGCGATCTAAACCGCACGGACTGATGTCAGACTGGCTGTGGATTCAGTGCGTGTGCTTGCGCGAGTATATGAATCAATGTGTCACACACACACACACACACACACACACACACACGTGTGTCAGTATTGGATCTGTGCATTACTGTAGGTCTTAAAGTGAAAGCAACCTAATATAGTCATGCATTTTGTTTGTTATATTATATTGTCATGTGTGACTATTGTGCATCTTACATAATGATATGGTAAATGTGGCATCCTAATTATGGAAGAAAAAAAAGAAAAGAAAAAAAAAGCACAATTCTGGAAATGATCACCACAATGTTACCACCAAAATCATTGATATATCAAAAATAATAATAATAAAGCTATGAGGAAGTGCAAGTTTACTGATACTTTGATCAATTTAAATAAATTAATATTCAAGTAATTTTATGATTCTGTATTTCATTATGTAAGTTTTTTTAATTGCGTGATATAGGTCTTAAATTTCATTCATAAAGGTCTTAAAAAGTCTTAAATTTGACTTGAAGCCTGCAGGAACCCTGACATGTTATTAAGTCAATGCAAACACACAAATATTCATTCTGCAGCGCGAATGATGTGTATTGAGCGTTTGACGTGCGAAACGAGTGATTCACGCAAGCCGAAAAATCTGAACTTTGGCGGATATTCACGCCGTGTGGACCAATCAGGAGCTTGATCTGGTAGTAGTCGGGGAGCCAAAGTCTCAAAAGCTCAATAAAATGGGTTGAACCTGACATGGTGTCATACTTTTTATTTGTGTTTCTGTTAACTGTGACCCTAAGAATGAATAATTGGAGGGTCTGCTCTGCCGGAAATATTGCAGAAAAAAATGGTGTCCATTTTAGAGTATGCACCCAGTATTTTTTATCAGAAAAATGTGAAAGAATATTTTTTCCCCAAATGCTCAGTGGGTTGAGTATGCTGTGAGTAAATGCATTCCAGATACACAGAACACATGTGCTGACAACATCCACGGAAAAAATAACTCAAAACACATTTCTACATGATTTTGCATCAATTTAATGAAAAAAAAATATCTTCATCTTAACTTTGGGTAATAGTTGATTGCCAATGAAGTTATGACATCGGTAGTGATAACTAAGGACAATCATAAGTGGATACTCAGCTGTACGATACATCTCCAGACTTTATAGAAATAGGAATGAAAGGATCTTGCTTGGAAGAAAGTGAGTGAGGAGGTCGGACAATCTGGTGAGTTGTAAAACAAATAAATTAAAAAAAGCGCTCAATTTGAGCTACACATAGGCTGATTTCAGAGTGATTGGGACGCGCTCGAAGTCATCTCAAGCCCTCTGAATTCACCCTATTGAGACTACACCCGACAAATTGAGCTTATTTACCGTTTTTAAAACAGTCCACATCAGCCATTTCACATCCGCCGCACAGAAGCCCCTCCCATGAGGAGAATTCACATGTTTAGTGAAGATGAAGCGAGTAATGTCCAATAGCACGCCTTATTCACATCTCGTGTAAGACCTTTCTAAGACTCACAGAAAGTGATCATTCACGCCGCAACTTCTCAGACCGGCTCTGACTTCCGGCAGTAAGCGCGGACTCATCCAGAAACAAATCCTGGAGGACACCAGCACAGAGCCAGTCGAATCCCAGCCTTACGCACCTGAGATGAGACTGGATCTCCACCTCCCGCCGCAGCTGGTGCTCCACTCCGGCCTTCTCCAGCTGCTTCTTGAACAGGACCTTGAGCGCCAGGATGAACTTGGTCTGGCGTTCCCTGGCGAGATACACACTCCCAAACTTCCCTTTGCCCAGAGCTCGGCCGATGTCGAAATTCTCTATACTCCACGCTTTCCTAAAGACAGACAAAACACAGATCAGGACCGTTCCACATTAACACGAGCCTCTCACACACCAGTCATGACACTCGTGTGTGTGTGTGCGTGTGTGTGTGTCTATTGTGAGGAACTTAAAACCACACACCAACACACATCTGCTCTAAAGTCATGCAGTGTTTGTGTGTTATTTAAAGGGTGTGTTAGTAATGAGCCTATAGGCAGTGCACAACACACACTCTGATTATTACACACACACACACTCTGATTACACACACAGGGTAAACACACACACACTCTGATTATTACACACACACACTCTGATTACACACACAGGGTAAACACACACACACTCTGATTACACACACAGGATAAACACACACACTCAAATTACACACACACACAGGGTAAACACACACACTCTGATTACACCCTGTGTGTGTAAACACACACACACTCTGATTATTACACACACACACACTCTGATTATTACACACACTCTGATTATTACACATACAGGGTAAACACACACACTCTGATTACACACACACACTCTGATTATTACACACACTCTGATTATTACACACACTCTGATTATTACACATACAGGGTAAACACACACACTCTGATTACACACACACACTCTGATTATTACACACACTCTGATTATTACACATACAGGGTAAACACACACACTCTGATTACACACACACACTCTGATTATTACACACACTCTGATTATTACACATACAGGGTAAACACACACACTCTGATTACACACACACACTCTGATTACACACACACACTCTGATTATTACACATACAGGGTAAACACACACACTCTGATTACACACACACACACTCTGATTATTACACACACTCTGATTACACACACAGGGAAAACACACACACACTCTGATTACACACACACACACTCTGATTACACACACAGGGTAAACACACACACACTCTGATTATTACACACACAGGGTAAACACACACACACTCTGATTATTACACACACACACTCTGATTATTACACACACACACTCTGATTATTACACACACAGGGTAAACACACACACTCTGATTACACACACAGGATAAACACACACACACTCTGATTACACACACACAGGGTAAACACACACACTCTGATTATTACACACACACACTCTGATTATTACACACACAGGGTAAACACACACACTCTGATTACACACACAGGATAAACACACACACACTCTGATTACACACACACAGGGTAAACACACACACTCTGATTATTACACACAGGGTAAACACACACACTCAAATTACACACACACACAGGGTAAACACACACACACTCTGATTATTACACACACACTGATTATTACACACACTCTGATTATTACACATACAGGGTAAACACACACACACACACACTCTGATTATTACACACACTCTGATTACACACACAGGGTAAACACACACACACTCTGATTACACACACACACACTCTGATTACACACACAGGGTAAACACACACACTCTGATTATTACACACACAGGGTAAACACACACACACTCTGATTATTACACACACACACTCTGATTATTACACACACAGGGTAAACACACACACTCTGATTACACACACAGGGTAAACACACACACACTGATTATTACACACACACACTCTGATTATTACACACACAGGGTAAACACACATAACACACAGATTACACACACACACACACAGATTACACACACACACATACACAGAATTACACACACACACACACACACACACACACACACACAGATTACACACATAGTGAATCCACTCATCCACTAATGCTGGAGCACAACTGGCTTTTAAAGGTTAGGCTGAGCTCTGATTGGTGGATTTATTACATTACGCCCCCAAAACACACATGTCGCAATATGCACAACACCGCACACACACACACACACACACACAGAGATTACACACACACACAGATTACACACACACAGATTACACACACAGATTACACACACTCTGATTATTACACACACAGGGTAAACACACACACACACTCTGATTATTACACACACAGGTTAAACACACACACACTCTGTAATAATCAGAGTGTGTGTAATAATCAGAGTGTGTGTAATCACACACACACACACACACACACAGAGATTACACACACACACACACACAGATTACACACACACACACACAGATTACACACACAAATAGTGAATCCACTCATCCACTAATGCTGGAGCACAACTGGCTTTTAAAGGGAAAGGGAGATGAGGCTCTGATTGGTTTATTACACGTTACGCCCAAAACACACCCATGACTCATATCACACAACACACGCACAACACACGCACAACACACGCCGGTGTTGTGATATCTCTGCAGTAGCAGTGCTTCGCCTGTGCTTCCCCATAATATAGTCCCAATATCTGCCTAGGAAATCTCCTAGTCTTAATCTGCATCACTATCTGTACTCGTTGTGAATACGCCACAAGTAGTAATTAGGTGGGGGGTTTTTTGGATCACTTTTACTCGGGACATGCTAGCTGGCAACATAGGATTCCATTCATTATGCTAAGCTAAGCTAGCGGCGACCCTGCCAAACTAAAACAATGCATGCACTGACACAAAAATGCATTTGCCCACATATCTAAATGTAGGAGAGATGTTGAATAAACCCAATTTCTAAAAACGCCAGAGTGTTCCTTTAAACTAGCAAAAGTGGATTCGGACGCGCCCTCAGAGCTCAAGATATTGAACACGCGTGTCTTCCTGGACTGAGCCACTGAGCATCTGCTGTAAACAATCATTTAATAAGAGAGGAAGTGGAGAGTTGGTAAATACGTACTTGGATGAGCCATTGGGAGGAGTTTCTGGAAAAGAACAGAAAGAGTCATTATAATGCTGTGACGGCTGTGCCGTACGGAAGTATAACGGGAGGATCCGGGCTTACGGTGAGGTTTGTCCAGCCGGCCGGGATCGGAGGCTTTACTCGGCTCCGACACAGGAACCGGCTTCGGCTTCGGCTGCGCTGTGGTCTTGACCTGATCCGGATTGACGTTCTGGTCTCCAGGACAGGAGGTTTTCAGAGGAAGTGAGATTGCGACGGGCTTCTGCTGGCTGGCCGGACGCTGGATGCGCTGCGGCCCGTGTGCTGTCCCGAGAACACGCGTGTGCGGGGTCGACACGGGCTTCTGGCCGCTCTGGGTCACGGGCACTCGCTTGGGTCCGCCAGCAGAACCCTGCAGAACATCAGGAGTCAAAGGTATCGCTCTAAATGATTGGTTCCCGAGACCGTTCCCATGTTTGTAAAGGCTCAGTTCTGCCGTTAGTGTGAATCCGTTCATTAATCCCGCAGGACTGCAAACCCGTCCCACACACACATGAGGATACTCCTGATGAACTCTGACCCCTCCATAGACAGCACTGTGATGAACACTTTCAAGGGCCAGAGAGGAAGACATGGTTAGGATAGCCCATGTGACTCCAGAGGCTCCACCTTCATGTGATGAAGAGATGGGAACACACACACACACACCAGTGGCTCCGCCTTACTCTGACGTGTGTGTCATGTGATCAGCATCAGCCAATGGGGAGTCAGCGTTGAAGCGCTGCACTGTATTTACTCCGCGTAAGAGTCATTGCTGTCTATGGAGGGGTCAGAGTTCATCAGGAGCAAAGGTCTGACGGGTTTGCAGTCCTGCGGGATTAATGACCGGATTCACACTAACGGCTGAGCTGAGCCTTTAACCTCCGAAGACTCAGAGGAAGAGTGAATTTTGTATTTTTTTCCCATCCACAAATCAATTTTCAGGATTTTTAACCAAACTTTGTTTAAAGATGATTCTCAGCTGTTATGAGAGATATACACATTTAACTTTATGCAATGTGTAAAACGGCCACCGGATCTGATGCATTCTGGGAGCAACACATCAGGAGAAGTGATCATGGGAGTTAAAGCCGGCTATATTTCATAATAATATGTTATAGGAGCATTGATATGTCTAAAGTGGACGTGTGTGAAATAGTCATATTTTGATTAGAAACACCATAACATGTTGATTTATAACAGACAATGAGTAGTCAGATTTAAATAATTACAAAATATGATGATATTTCCATAAGATTTGATCATTTGGAGAAGCTGCTGTGCTCTTTACAGGTCATGACCCTGGAGCACAAAACCCTTCAGAGGTCACGGAATCTGACCCTTATGACTGGTTTTGGGGTCCAGGATCACAGATATAATGCCAGAGGAACACAGGAGGATAATATGGGATGGATATAATCAACATTTAAATTACTACAACAACAACAATGCGCTCTTTACATGTGAATTAACATCAACACAGATGACGTGCACTCACAGGTGGAAAGAACACTTGATAATTTAATAACTTAATAATAATAATACCTTCTCATTCTCAGGCCGATGGATCTTCAGATCTTTGCTTGATTTGGTTCTTGAAACGGTTTCCATATTCTGAGTTCGAACAAAGACATCATAATTGATTAAATACCATAATATCCAGTCAAAATCTGCAGTAAAGCGATATTAAAGCGTCGCCCCCCGATCAAACCTCGTGTTTATGGATTAAAATAAACGCGTTTTTGCGTCAGTTACCTCACGACAATCCTCCTCAAATCCCTCAGGAACGCGATGATTTCCTCCTGGCTGGTGTAATAACGCGTTACCATCGACTAAACCCGCCGTGTGGGATATTAATCATCAATAATCGCGTTTATTCCTCGGGCGGACGCGACTCTCCTCAGCGACTCTGGCCTGTTTGATTTCAAATCCACCACTTTTAAATACCTTTAAATACTGCGCGCTTCTGATTGGTCGGATGACACGGCAAACTGGAATCCTATTGGCTGTGGGAGACTCCGTCATGTGACGCAAGAGCCTCGCAAGTGAAGCCGGGAAAACGAGGCGTTGTGACGCGGATGTGCAGCAGGAGGCGCGTCACACACACCAGGGATACAATGTAACGACTGAACTGATCGAACGGTTACACTGTAGCAGCGCGGGAGCGTTCGTGTGTG
>CM040921.1:430000-435000 GCA_023029165.1 Gobiocypris rarus | reverse complement strand
TGATGTGTGTGGACTGTATGATGCATTTTGGAACATGTGTGTGGACTGTGTGATGTATTTTGGAACGTGTGATGTGTGTGGACTATGTGATGTATTTTGGAACATGTGTGATGTGTGTGGACTGTGTGATGTATTTTGGAAAGTGTGTGTGGACTGTGTGATGTATTTTGGAACATGTGTGATGTGTGTGGACTGTATGATTGGAACATGTGTGATGTGTGTGGACTGTGTGATGAATTTTGGAACATGTGTGTGATGTGTGTGGACTGTATGATTGGAACATGTGTGATGTGTGTGGACTGTGTGATGTATTTTGGAACATGTGTGATGTGTGTGGACTGTGTGATGTATTTTGGAAAGTGTGTGTGGACTGTGTGATGTGTTTTGGAACATGTGTGATGTGTGTGGACTGTGTGATGTATTTTGGAACATGTGTGTGATGTGTGTGGACTATGTGATGTATTTTGGAACATGTGTGTGATGTGTGTGGACTGTGTGATGTATTTTGGAACATGTGTGATGTGTGTGGACTGTGTGATGTATTTTGGAAAGTGTGTGTGGACTGTGTGATGTGTTTTGGAACATGTGTGATGTGTGTGGACTGTGTGATGTATTTTGGAACATGTGTGTGATGTGTGTGGACTATGTGATGTATTTTGGAACATGTGTGATGTGTGTGGACTGTGTGATGTATTTTGGAACATGTGTGTGATGTGTGTGGACTGTGTGATGTATTTTGGAACATGTGTGTGGACTGTGTGATGTATTTTGGAACATGTGTGTGGACTGTGTGATGTATTTTGGAACATGTGTGATGTGTGTGGACTGTGTGATATATTTTGGAACATGTGTGATGTGTGTGGACTGTGTATTTTGGAACATGTGTGATGTGTGTGGACTGTGTGATGTATTTTGGAACATGTGATGTGTGGACTGTGATGTATTTTGGAACATGTGTGATGTGTGTGGACTGTGTGATGTATTTTGGAAAGTGTGTGATGTGTGTGGACTGTATGATGTATTTTGGAACGTGTGTGGACTGTGATATATTTTGGAACATGTGTGATGTGTGTGGACTGTATGATGCATTTTAGAACATGTGTGTGGACTGTGTGATGTATTTTGGAACATGTGTGATGTGTGTGGACTGTGTGATGTATTTTGGAACATGTGTGATGTGTGTGGACTGTGTGATGTATTTTGGAACATGTGTGATGTGTGTGGACTGTGAGATGTATTTTGGAACATGTGTGATGTGTGTGGACTGTGTGATGTATTTTGGAAAGTGTGTGATGTGTGTGGACTGTATGATGTATTTTGGAACGTGTGTGATGTGTGTGGACTGTGATATATTTTGGAACATGTGTGATGTGTGTGGACTGTATGATGCATTTTAGAACATGTGTGTGGACTGTGTGATGTATTTTGGAACATGTGTGATGTGTGTGGACTGTGTGATGTATTTTGGAACATGTGTGATGTGTGTGGACTGTATGATGCATTTTGGAACATGTGTGTGGACTGTATGATGTATTTTGGAACGAGTGTGATGTGTGTGGACTGTATGATGTATTTTGGAACGTGTGTGTGGACTATGTGATGTATTTTGGAACATGTGTCTGGACTGTATGATGTATTTTGGAACGTGTGTGATGTGTGTAGACTATGTGATGTATTTTGGAACATGTGTGTGGACTGTATGATGTATTTTGGAACGTGTGTGATGTGTGTAGACTATGTGATGTATTTTGGAACATGTGTGTGGACTGTATGATGTATTTTGGAACATGTGTGATGTGTGTGGACTGTATGATGCATTTTGGAACATGTGTGTGGACTGTATGATGTATTTTGGAACGAGTGTGATGTGTGTGGACTGTATGATGTATTTTGGAACGTGTGTGTGGACTGTATGATGTATTTTGGAACGTGTGCGAGTAAAGAATCCCTGCGGATCAGTTTTTATAAATGTAAGATCATAAAAAGGTCTTAATTTTAAGACGTCTTATATTTAACGGATGGAAAAACAAACGTTGACACTGCCTATTGTGGTTATTAATCTTCATAAGGCTGTGATTTCATTAATAATGTGAAACGCTTTACGTCTCAGAGCCTGAAGGTGGCGCTGTTGTGCGTCACATATACTGTAATGTGTTATTACTGTACGGTGTTTATACTGTAATGTGTTATTACTGTACGGTGTTTATACTGTAATGTGTTATTACTGTACGGTGTTTATACTGTAATGTGTTATTACTGTAATGCGTTATTACTGTAATGTGTTATTACTGTACGGTGTTTATACTGTAATGTGTTATTACTGTACGGTGTTTATACTGTAATGTGTTATTACTGTAATGCGTTATTACTGTAATGTGATATTACTGTACGGTGTTTATACTGTGTTGTGTACGGCTGTATGAATGCATATTTCATCTCATCGTCTGCATCTGAACGAGCTCCTGCAATAATAAAGCAGGCATTTCATATTAAGAGTCCCCCTTTATTTCAGACTTGTTTATTGAATACAAAATAAAAGTCTTACACAAACTGTATGTCATTTAATATCCATTTAATTTAAAGTGAACTCTTGTATCTTCTGTCTGGGACGCCCCGACACAGAAACGACTGAGAACATTATTTGACGCATATTATTAAATATATAGATTTTACTAGTATCAGTGTTATTATAATGACATATATCAAGTTAAACGCTTCAAGAACAAGAACAGATGTAGGGCGGGGCTTGAGTGTGTCTGTGAGGAATTGATTGGATGGGTGTAGTTTGCTATTGGTGGATCTCATGTGAGTGACAGGTGGCCCCGCCCTCGCGCCTGGTGAAGTGTGTTCTGGTTTGCTGACCTTTCCCGCATTGGCGGAGATGGTGGATGCCATGAGTCCCTCTAGATAACTGCTCAGACTGACGCCCTTCACAGAGATGATGGCCTCCTGGGTGAGCATCGTCCTGTAGGAGCAGCAGATATTGAACACACTCCACTAATACGATATACACAACATAATGAGGTGATTAAAGGGACAGTTCACCTAAAAAAAAAATAATAATTTACTCTTCCTCATTTCAAACCCAAAGGACTTTTGTTCATCTGTGTTACAAACGCCTTCTACACTATATTGCCAAAAGTATTGTGCCGCCCCTCCAAAAAGTTCAGGTGTTCGATCCCTTCATGGCCACAGGTGTATAAATCAAGCACTAGGCATGCAGACGCTTCTACACACATTTGTGAGAGAATGGCTCGCTCTCAGGAGCTCAGTGAACTCAAGCGTGGGACCGGGATAGGTTGCCACCTGTGCAATAAGGCCATTCCTGACATTTCCTCACTACTAAATATTCCACGCTCAACTGTTAGTGGGATTATAACAAAGAGGAAGAGATTGGGAACAACAGCAACTCAATCCCAGAGCGGGGTCAGCGCATGCTGAGGGTCACAGTGCGCAGAAGTCACCAACTTTCTGCAGAGCTCAATCGCTCCAGACCTCCAAACTCCTGTGGCCTTCAGATGAGCTCAGGAACAGTGCGGAGAGAGCTTCATGGAATGGGTTTCCATGGCCGAGCAGCTCATCCAAGCCTTACATCACCAAGAGCAATGCAAAGCGTGGGATGCAGTGGGGTAAAGCACGCCACCACTGGACTCTAGAGCAGTGAGGCGTGTTCTCTGAGTGACCAATCACGCTTCTCCATCTGACCATCCCATGGACGAGTTTGGTTTGGCGGTTGCCAGGGGAACGGGACTCGCCTGACTGCATTGTGCCAAGTGTAAAGTTTGGTGGAGGGGGGATTATGGGGTGGGGTTGTTTTTCAGGGGTTGGCCCCTTAGTTCCAGTGAAAGGAACTCTTAATGCTTCACCAAGACATTTTGGACAATTTCATGCTCCCAACTTTGTGGGATCAGTTTGGGGACGGCCCCTTCCTGTCCCAACATGACTGCGCTCCAGTGCACAAAGCGTCGCTTCATAAAGACATGGATGACCTCATCCCGATAGAACACCTTTGGGATGAATTAGAGCGGAGACTGCGAGCCAGGCCTTCTCGTCCAACATCAGTGCCTGACCTCACAAATGCGCTTCTAGAAGAATTCCCATAAACACACTCCTAAACCTTGAGGAAAGGCTTCCCAGAAGAGCTGAAGCTGTTAGAGCTGCAAAGGGTGGGCCGACTCCATATTAAACCCTACGGATTAAGAATGGGAAGCTCATGTGTATGTGAAGGCAGGCGTCACAACATTTTTGGCGATATAGTGTACGTTTGGAATGACATCAGGTAGAGTAAATTATTGAATTTTCATTTTTGGATCAACTGTCCCTTTAAGAGCAAGGCTGGTATTAGTTGTAGTCTGATGGCAGGTGATGAGCTCAGACAGAGAGGGAAACTCACTTCTCCGGGTCCTCCGGGTGTGGTCGGTACGTGAGCCGCTCGTCCACAGACACCATGTTAGTGAAAGTGATCTACGGTGAGAAAATCAGGCAGATGATGAGTATGACACAGCTACAGAATATGCTGTTGACAACCACAACAGTTACCGACGCCCTCCCAGAATGCAACTCTGTTACACAGACTGGCTTAGTCTCATTCCAGATCACATTCACACAAACTGTTATACAAAGGACAGAACAAGAATGCATGAGCAAAGGAATTGCTGACAAAACAGAAGCATCCTGACAGAATTACATTAACCGGATAGCTTAAGAATTGAGCCGCTAAAAAGATTTAAATAAGTTTCTATTTTAACAAGTGAAACGGTTTTTACAGGATGAACTTAGAGTGTTTAAGCTTTCAAATGATAACTAATCTATGATGATTACTCAAATATGTGATGGGGAAATAAGGCAATGGGACACTAACAGTTAAAGGCGCAGTGTGTAATTATTCAGCACAGGGGCGTGTCTTGACTCTTGAGTGGGTGGAGCATGTATTCTGCCGCGAGCGCTTCCGCTTCTTCCGCTCATGCGTGTGTGTGTGTAGCATGGCGCTGTTTGATCAT
>CM040921.1:412500-422500 GCA_023029165.1 Gobiocypris rarus | reverse complement strand
AATGCTTAGGTAGGTGGGACGTGTCAAAGGAACATCCACATGGATGGCAGGACCCAAGGTTTCCCAGCAGAACATTGCCCAAAGCATCACCTCCGCCGGCTCGCCTTCTTCCCATAGTGCATCCTGGGGCCATGTGTTCCCCAGGTAAGCCACGCACACACACCCGGCCATCCACGTGATGTAAAGAACACGTGATCATCAGACCAGGCCACCTTCTTCCATTGCTCCGTGGTCCAGTTCTGATGCTCACGTGCCACTGTTGGTGCTTTCGGCGGGTCAGGGTCAGGTGGGCACCCTGACTGGTCAGCGGCTGTGCCGCCCCATACGCAACAAACTGCGATGCTCTGTGTATTCTGACCCCTTTCTATCAGAACCAGCATTAACTTCTTGAGCAGTTTGAGCTCCAGTAGCTCGTCTGTTTGATCGGACCACACGGGCCAGCCTTCGCTCCACACGTGCATCAATGAGCCTGGGCCGCCCATGACCCTGTGGCCGGTTCTCCACTGTTCCTTCCTTGGAGCACTTTTGATAGATCCTGACCACTGCAGACCGGGAACACCCCACAAGAGCTGCAGTTTTGGAGATGCTCTGACCCAGTCGTCTAGCCATCACAATCTGGCCCTTGTCAAACTCGCTCAAATCCTTACGCTTGCCCATTTTTCCTGCTTCTAACACATCAACTTTGAGAACAAAATGTTCACTTGCTGCCTAATATATCCCACCCACTAACAGGAGCCGTGAGGAAGAGATCATCAGTGTTCACTGGTCATAATGTTACGCCTGATTTATGAAGTTTCTACTTTCAGATTTACACTTGACCTATTCTATTCTAGATTCCTCTTCCCATATTGTCTCTGTGTTTATAATATTGTAAATGTTAATAATCATCAATTGATATTCATTTGCGGGATTATAAATGCATAAAGCAGCATATTATGTGAGAGTACCGTTGCTTATAAATCATTTAAAAAGGCATTTGTTTAAAAGGTTTGTAGTAATCACACACTATCATTTGATATATTATATTACTATTTATATTTTCCACACTATTATAACACAAATATAAGTCATGTGACACAAATGAGCCTTTAAAGTTCACGAAAGACATCTGTGTTTCCAGACCTTTGACTGTTCGAGGAGTGGACAAGAATAAAGCAACAGCATGTGACCACACACACACACACACACACACACACACACACACACACACACACACACACACACACACACACACACACACACACACACACACACACACACACACACACACATTTAAAACACACACACACACACACACACACACACACACACACACACTTCAGTTTGTTCTCAATGACTGAAGCTGAAATATAATATTAGTGAAAGTAAATGTGTTTGCTTTCATTAAATGGATGATCAACATAACGTGCTTTTCTCGAACTTGACATATTCAATGACATCATTACTCAGGTTATATCAGACTGAACAACATTTGTCCTGCATTACGTATCGTTTGTTTTTATTATTGATGCTGATATGGCCTAATTCATAGGTATTGTATTACGCTAGATGTTGTGTTCTTGGCGAGGCATCAGATCAGCAGAGGGCGCTGCTCCCCAGCCGGAGGAGGAAGAGGATCCTGGTTCTCTGAAGAGGAGGAATCTGGACCTCAGGAACATCATCTACTCTGAGTCTGGCTTTACATCAGTGCCAGCTGCCGTTAGTGTCTCTCACAGGACGAGTGATTCTCCACTACACTAAAGTGTAAACACAAACAACACACACACCTTTCAAACTAATCTTTACGCTGTTACTAGCGTGTGTGTGTGTGTGTGTGTGTGTGTGTGTGTGTGTGTGTGTGTGTGTGACGTTGGTGTGAGTGTGTGTGTGAGTGGGTGTGAGAGTGAGTGTGTGTGTGTGTGTGTGTGTGTGTGTGTGTGTGTGTGTGTGTGTGTGTGTGTGTGTGTGTGTGATGTTGGTGTGTGTGTGTGTGTGTGTGTGTGTGTGTGTGTGTGTGTGTGAGTGTGTGTGTGTGTGTGTGTGTGTGTGTGTGTGTGTGGTGTGTGTGTGTGTGGTGTGTGTGTGTGTGTGGAGTGTGTGTGTGTGTGTGTGTGTGTGTGTGTGTGTGTGTGTGTGTGTGTGTGTGTGTGTGTGTGTGTGTGTGTGTGTGTGTGTGTGTGTGTGTGACGGTGTGTGAGTGTGTGTGGTGTGTGTGTGTGTGTGTGTGTGGTGTGTGTGTGTGTGTGTGGTGTGTGTGTGTGTGTGTGTGTGAGTGTGTGAGAGTGTGTGTGTGTGTGTGAGTGAGTGTGAGTGTGTGTGTGTGTGTGTGTGTGTGTGTGTGTGTGTGTGTGTGTGAGTGTGTGTGTGTGTGTGTGTGTGTGTGTGTGTGTGTGTGTGTGAGGTGTGTGTGTGTGTGTGTGTGTGTGTGTGTGTGTGAGTGTGTGTGTGTGTGTGTGTGTGTGTGTGTGTGTAGTGGTGTGTGAGAGTGTGTGTGTGTGTGTGTGTGTGTGTGTGTGTGTGTGTGTGTGTGTGTGACGGTGTGTGAGTGGGTGTGAGTCATCAGGATCAAAGTGTGTGACGTGATCAGGTAAAGGCCGACAGCAGCTCCTCCACATGTGAGGATGAAAGAGAGAATCACACATCACACACTGACACACACTCGCAAATCATCATCCCTCCATCCCTCAAAGGTCAAGAACGACTGACCTACGGGTCGTTCCCAGATAACAAAAATAGGTTCTAGGAACGTTGTGCTAACGTTCCCAATAAATGTTATTCTTGACAGTTCCAACGTTTAAAGTTTCGATTAACTAAAATGTTTCAGAAAAAAACAGATAACTCAGAATGAGCGTTACTGTAAGAACGTTTGTTCGTAGCGTTGAGAGAACCTTGCCAGAACGTTCCCTGTTATTTCTTTTGTTATTGTGATATTGCAGCTGCTGATGAAGCCTCTCATGAGCCGGAGCGAATCTCATCAGCACCGCCCGTTGCCATGGAGAACATCTGATGCTCCCGCTGCTTAATTGGCGTGTGGGTGTTAATTCCTGTGTTCACGGGGTAATGATTACATTTTGTCTTATGTTGATGATGCAGCCGCCTCACACAGAAATAAAACACAACACACACTCTGCCCTGAAACACAGTTTATTCAACCTTCTGTACTCTATACAAATAGCATTTACACTTTACCCACTCTATTCTATTCTATTCTATTCTATTCTATTCCGTTTTATTCTGTTCTGTTCTATTCTGTTCTCTTATATTCTGTTCTGTTCTATTCCGTTTCATTCTATTCTATTGTGTTCTGTGTGAAATGGTGTGAAAAGGGAAACACATCCAGTATGCGGCAGTCCTGTGGGAGAAAATGCCTTGTTGATGCTGGAGGTCAGAGGAGAATGGGCCGACTGATTCAAGCTGATAGAAGAGCAACTTTGACTGAAATAACCACTCGTTACAACCGAGGTATGCAGCAAAGCATTTGTGAAGCCACAACACACACAACCTTGAGGCGGATGGGCTACAACAGCAGAAGACCCCACCGGGTACCACTCATCTACACTACAAATAGGAAAAAGAGGCTACAATTTGCACCAGCTCACCAAAATTGACTGGAAAAATGTTGCCTGGTCTGATGAGTCTCGATTTCTGTTGAGACATTCAGATGGTAGAGTCAGAATTTGGCGTAAACAGAATGAGAACATGATCCATCATGCCTTGTTCCCACTGTGCAGGCTGGTGGTGGTGGTGTAATGGTGTGGGGGATGTTTTCACTGTGCAGGCTGGTGGTGGTGGTGTAATGGTGTGGGGATGTTTTCACTGTGCAGGCTGGTGGTGGTGGTGTAATGGTGTGGGGGATGTTTTCACTGTGCAGGCTGGTGGTGGTGGCACTGTGCAGGCTGGTGGTGGTGGTGTAATGGTGTGGGGTGTTTTCACTGTGCAGGCTGGTGGTGGTGGTGTAATGGGGGGATGTTTTCACTGTGCAGGCTGGTGGTGGTGGTGTAATGGTGTGGGGATGTTCCCACTGTGCAGGCTGGTGGTGGTGGTGTAATGGTGTGGGGATGTTTTCACTGTGCAGGCTGGTGGTGGTGGTGTAATGGTGTGGGGATGTTTTCACTGTGCAGGCTGGTGGTGGTGGTGTAATGGTGTGGGGATGTTTTCACTGTGCAGGCTGGTGGTGGTGGTGTAATGGTGTGGGGTGTTTTCACTGTGCAGGCTGGTGGTGGTGGTGTAATGGTGTGGGGATGTTTTCACTGTGCAGGCTGGTGGTGGTGGTGTAATGGTGTGGGGATGTTCCCACTGTGCAGGCTGGTGGTGGTGGTGTAATGGTGTGGGGATGTTACCACTGTGCAGGCTGGTGGTGGTGGTGTAATGGTGTGGGGATGTTTTCACTGTGCAGGCTGGTGGTGGTGGTGTAATGGTGTGGGATGTTTTCACTGTGCAGGCTGGTGGTGGTGGTGTAATGGTGTGGGGGATGTTTTCACTGTGCAGGCTGGTGGTGGTGGTGTAATGGTGTGGGGATGTTTTCACTGTGCAGGCTGGTGGTGGTGGTGTAATGGTGTGGGGGATGTTCCCACTGTGCAGGCTGGTGGTGGTGGTGTAATGGTGTGGGGATGTTCCCACTGTGCAGGCTGGTGGTGGTGGTGTAATGGTGTGGGGGATGTTTTCACTGTGCAGGCTGGTGGTGGTGGTGTAATGGTGTGGGGATGTTCCCACTGTGCAGGCTGCTGGTGGTGGTGTAATGGTGTGGGGATGTTCCCACTGTGCAGGCTGGTGGTGGTGGTGTAATGGTGTGGGGGATGTTCCCACTGTGCAGGCTGGTGGTGGTGGTGTAATGGTGTGGGGGATGTTCCCACTGTGCAGGCTGGTGGTGGTGGTGTAATGGTGTGGGGATGTTCCCACTGTGCAGGCTGGTGGTGGTGTAATGGTGTGGGGATGTTCCCACTGTGCAGGCTGGTGGTGGTGGTGTAATGGTGTGGGGGATGTTCCCACTGTGCAGGCTGGTGGTGGTGGTGTAATGGTGTGGGGGATGTTTTCACTGTGCAGGCTGGTGGTGGTGGTGTAATGGTGTGGGATGTTCCCACTGTGCAGGCTGCTGGTGGTGGTGTAATGGTGTGGGGGATGTTCCCACTGTGCAGGCTGGTGGTGGTGGTGTAATGGTGTGGGGATGTTTTCACTGTGCAGGCTGGTGGTGGTGGTGTAATGGTGTGGGGATGTTTTCACTGTGCAGGCTGGTGGTGGTGGTGTAATGGTGTGGGGATGTTTTCACTGTGCAGGCTGGTGGTGGTGGTGTAATGGTGTGGGATGTTTTCACTGTGCAGGCTGGTGGTGGTGGTGTAATGGTGTGGGGATGTTTTCACTGTGCAGGCTGGTGGTGGTGGTGTAATGGTGTGGGGATGTTTTCACTGTGCAGGCTGGTGGTGGTGGTGGTGTAATGGTGTGGGGATGTTTTCACTGTGCAGGCTGGTGGTGGTGGTGTAATGGTGTGGGGATGTTTTCACTGTGCAGGCTGGTGGTGGTGGTGTAATGGTGTGGGGTGTTTTCACTGTGCAGGCTGGTGGTGGTGGTGTAATGGTGTGGGGATGTTTTCACTGTGCAGGCTGGTGGTGGTGGTGTAATGGTGTGGGGATGTTCCCACTGTGCAGGCTGGTGGTGGTGGTGTAATGGTGTGGGGATGTTTTCACTGTGCAGGCTGGTGGTGGTGGTGTAATGGTGTGGGGATGTTTTCACTGTGCAGGCTGGTGGTGGTGGTGTAATGGTGTGGGGATGTTTTCACTGTGCAGGCTGGTGGTGGTGGTGTAATGGTGTGGGGTGTTTTCACTGTGCAGGCTGGTGGTGGTGGTGTAATGGTGTGGGGATGTTTTCACTGTGCAGGCTGGTGGTGGTGTAATGGTGTGGGGGATGTTCCCACTGTGCAGGCTGGTGGTGGTGGTGTAATGGTGTGGGGGATGTTACCACTGTGCAGGCTGGTGGTGGTGGTGTAATGGTGTGGGGATGTTTTCACTGTGCAGGCTGGTGGTGGTGGTGTAATGGTGTGGGGGATGTTTTCACTGTGCAGGCTGGTGGTGGTGGTGTAATGGTGTGGGGATGTTTTCACTGTGCAGGCTGGTGGTGGTGGTGTAATGGTGTGGGATGTTTTCACTGTGCAGGCTGGTGGTGGTGGTGGTGTAATGGTGTGGGGGATGTTCCCACTGTGCAGGCTGGTGGTGGTGGTGTAATGGTGTGGGGATGTTCCCACTGTGCAGGCTGGTGGTGGTGTAATGGTGTGGGGATGTTTTCACTGTGCAGGCTGGTGGTGGTGGTGTAATGGTGTGGGGATGTTCCCACTGTGCAGGCTGCTGGTGGTGGTGTAATGGTGTGGGGATGTTCCCACTGTGCAGGCTGGTGGTGGTGGTGTAATGGTGTGGGGATGTTTCACTGTGCAGGCTGGTGGTGGTGGTGTAATGGTGTGGGGATGTCTCACTGTGCAGGCTGGTGGTGGTGGTGTAATGGTGTGGGGGATGTTCCCACTGTGCAGGCTGGTGGTGGTGGTGTAATGGTGTGGGGATGTTCCCACTGTGCAGGCTGGTGGTGGTGGTGAAATGGTGTGGGGATGTTCCCACTGTGCAGGCTGGTGGTGGTGGTGTAATGGTGTGGGGGATGTTTTCACTGTGCAGGCTGGTGGTGGTGGTGTAATGGTGTGGGATGTTCCCACTGTGCAGGCTGCTGGTGGTGTAATGGTGTGGGGATGTTCCCACTGTGCAGGCTGGTGGTGGTGGTGTAATGGTGTGGGGATGTTTTCACTGTGCAGGCTGGTGGTGGTGGTGTAATGGTGTGGGGATGTTTTCACTGTGCAGGCTGGTGGTGGTGGTGTAATGGTGTGGGATGTTTTCACTGTGCAGGCTGGTGGTGGTGGTGTAATGGTGTGGGGATGTTTTCACTGTGCAGGCTGGTGGTGGTGGTGTAATGGTGTGGGGATGTTTTCACTGTGCAGGCTGGTGGTGGTGGTGTAATGGTGTGGGGATGTTTTCACTGTGCAGGCTGGTGGTGGTGGTGTAATGGTGTGGGGATGTTTTCACTGTGCAGGCTGGTGGTGGTGGTGTAATGGTGTGGGGATGTTTTCACTGTGCAGGCTGGTGGTGGTGGTGTAATGGTGTGGGGTGTTTTCACTGTGCAGGCTGGTGGTGGTGGTGTAATGGTGTGGGGATGTTTTCACTGTGCAGGCTGGTGGTGGTGGTGTAATGGTGTGGGGTGTTTTCACTGTGCAGGCTGGTGGTGGTGGTGTAATGGTGTGGGGATGTTTTCACTGTGCAGGCTGGTGGTGGTGGTGTAATGGTGTGGGGATGTTTCACTGTGCAGGCTGGTGGTGGTGGTGTAATGGTGTGGGGATGTTTTCACTGTGCAGGCTGGTGGTGGTGGTGTAATGGTGTGGGGATGTTTTCACTGTGCAGGCTGGTGGTGGTGGTGTAATGGTGTGGGGATGTTTTCACTGTGCAGGCTGGTGGTGGTGGTGTAATGGTGTGGGGATGTTTTCACTGTGCAGGCTGGTGGTGGTGGTGTAATGGTGTGGGGATGTTTCACTGTGCAGGCTGGTGGTGGTGGTGTAATGGTGTGGGGATGTTTTCACTGTGCAGGCTGGTGGTGGTGGTGTAATGGTGTGGGGATGTTTTCACTGTGCAGGCTGGTGGTGGTGGTGTAATGGTGTGGGGATGTTTTCACTGTGCAGGCTGGTGGTGGTGGTGTAATGGTGTGGGGATGTTTTCACTGTGCAGGCTGGTGGTGGTGGTGTAATGGTGTGGGGATGTTTTCACTGTGCAGGCTGGTGGTGGTGGTGTAATGGTGTGGGGATGTTTTCACTGTGCAGGCTGGTGGTGGTGGTGTAATGGTGTGGATGTTTTCACTGTGCAGGCTGGTGGTGGTGGTGTAATGGTGTGGGGGATGTTTTCACTGTGCAGGCTGGTGGTGGTGGTGTAATGGTGGGGGGTGTTTTCTTGGCACACTTTAGGCCCCTTAGTGCCAATTGGGCATGGTTTAAATGCCACGGCCTACCTGAGCATTGTTTCTGACCATGTCCATCCCTTTATGACCACCATGTTCCCATCCTCTGATGGCTACTTCCAGCAGGATAATGCACCGTCACAAAGCTCCAATCATTTCAAATTGGTTTCTTGAACATGACAATGAGTTCACTGAACTAAAATGGCCCCCACAGTCACCAGATCTCAACCCAATAGAGCATCTTTGGGATGTGGTGGAACGGGAGCTTCGTGCCCTGGATGTGCATCCCACAAATCTCCATCAACTGCAAGATGCTATCCTATCAATATGGGCCAACATTTCTAAAGAATGCTTTCAGCACCTGTTGAATCAATGCCACGTAGAATTAAGGAGAAAGGGGGTCGAACACAGTATTAGTGTGTGCTCCTAATAATCCTTTAGGTGAGTGTATATAGTATATTATAATTTATATAAATGTTTTATCCTTTTGAAGATGTTTTTTCACACGGATTTGATGAACGCAGTTCATTGAATTTATGTAGGGCAAGACAAGTTTATTTATATAGCACATTTCATACACAATGGCAATTCAAAGTGCTTTACATAGAAAATGAAATTAAAATAGTGATAAGAAATAAGAATAACACGTGTAAGAATTAAAAATAAAAACAGGATAATTAAAACAGTTGTTAATAGACATTTGGCAAAACACAGGTGTTTCATATTTGATCTTGCTCTGGGACTTCCAGACTAGAATTATCTTCTTTTCTGGTGCTGGTTTTGCTCAGTGATGCCGTAGAAGAGCCGCTTCAGTTCCCCAGGGAATCTTTCAGTCTTCGGTTCTTCTTAGTGTGAAGAACACTTTAACAATCTAAAGACGCTTTAGTGCAACGGAAAGATTCCACGGATGTAAAGTTTCTTCATGGAACAATCGATAGCGATAAAGAACTTTTATAAGAGTGTGATATATATTTCTCTCCTCTCCTCCAGACAAACGTTCTCAGACACATTTTCAGCTCATAATCTTTGACTCCAGAATCACTAAATCAATATTAAATTCATCTCTCAGTCTAGACGCTGTTCTTCCTGCAGTGAGAGTTCAGTCAGCATCACTCAAGTCACATCATGTGCCGCCTCATTGTTATTGCTCTCAGAACACTTCATTTGGGTCAGATGACTGCCAGACCAGACTGTGTGTGTGTGTGTGTGTGTGTGTGTGTGTGTGTGTGTGTGGACTGGTAATCCCTACGTTATGGGGACAAAATGTCCCCACAAAGATGGCAATATCCAAATTTTTGTCCTTGTGGGGACATTTTTTTGGTCCCCATGAGGAAAACATCTTATAAATCACACTAAGTGATGTTTTTTGAAAATGTAAAAATGCAGCATGTCTCCTGTGATGGGTAGTGTGTGTGTGTGTGTGTGTGTGTGTGTGTGTGTGTGTGTGTGTGTGTGTGTGTGTGTGTGTGTGAGTGTGTGTGTGATGGGTAGGTTTAGGGGCAGTGTAGGGGGATAGAAAATACGGTTTGTACAGTATAAAATGCATTACGCCTATGGAATGTCCCCACAAAACATGGAAACACAACATGTGTGTGTGTGTGTGTGTGTGTGTGTGTCTCATTATCAGTCCAGTGTCTCGTCTGTAATTCCAAATGTACTGATGTCTCTCTATATTAGCCCTCGTCTCTTTTATCTCTTTTTTCCTCTTCCAAAGGGCATATGATTTGTTGTCTTCACGTCTCCTCCATCTCTCTTTGCACTTGTCTTTTTCTCAGTGTGAGTCTCACAGACACACACACACACACCCTCGCTCAAACACACACACACACACACACACACACCTCGCTCAAACACACACACACACACACACACACACCCTCGCTCAAACACACAAACACACACCAGTTCACACACACACACACACACACACACACACACACACACACACACACACACATGTTGTGTTTCCATGTTTTGTGGGGACATTCCATAGGCGTAATGCATTTTATACTGTACAAACCGAATTTTCTATCCCCCTACACTGCCC
>CM040921.1:390000-410000 GCA_023029165.1 Gobiocypris rarus | reverse complement strand
TGCAGAGTCAATCGCTCCAGACCTCCAAACTCCTGTGGGCTTCAGATGAGCGGGACTTTACGGGACTTGCCTGACTGCATTGTGCCAAGTGTAAAGTTTGGTGGAGGGGGGATTATGGGGTGGGGTTGTTTTTCAGGGGTTGGGCCCTTAGTTCCAGTGAAAGGAACTCTTAATGCTTCACCAAGACATTTTGGACAAGGGGGAGTGTACAGAGTCGGGAAAGGAGTATGTGGAGTATTTTGGTCAGATGTGAGTGGTGAGAGGGGGGGGTGTGTGTATGTGACGGTGTGTGGCATGGTGTGTGTGTGTGACGGTGTGTGTGTGTGAGTGGTGTGATAATATGCAGTTTGTAAGATATATGCTGTTAAAAGGTGCAATTTATCATGTGTGTGTGTGGTGTGTGTGTGTGTGTGTGTGTGTGTGTGTGTGTGTGTGTGTGTGTGTGTGTTTAGTGTCAGCAGTGCCGTGGTATTTCTGGCACAGACTCTCATGTTGGACAAAAGTAACTATTCTAATCCTGTAATAAACACATATACACAGAAACTGTTTGTAGTACATATCTTTGCAGAATAATGACATTTTAATATTAGTTTGGAGCTTTTTAAGTAAGGTTTAATTTCATATGTTTAAGTGTATGAGCACAAATGAACAGAATATAAATCATCAGCAAGAAATGAAGAGTAAATCAGTGTTTGACCAGAGGAGGGCGTGCATCCTCTCACACGGGGACATGTTAAGATGGAACGATATTAAGATCATGTTCCATGAGGATATTTAGTAAATGTTCATATCAGAAATGTATTATTAGTAGTAATATGCATTGCTAAGGACTTCATTTGCACAACTTTAAAGGAGATTTTCTCAATATTTAGATGTTTTTGCACCCTCAGATTTTCAAATATCGTCCTATCCTAACAAACCAAACATCAATGGAGAGATGATTTATCAGCTTCAGATCATCTATACAGCTCAATTTCACAAAATTTTGTGGTCCAGGGTCACATTTATTGATAAAGCTGTTCATTTGGACAGATCTTCGGTTGGACACTCATGCACTATTTTGCAGAATAACTAATGAACATATCTGTGTTTCATATAACAATTACAATAATAAACATGGATTTATGTGCATAAATAGAAGGAAAGCACTAAAGTATTAAAGTTAAATGTTGTTTATTATTGTTGTCTAGGGATGAAATTAGAGAGATGAGCTCAAGAAGAAATGCCACATATTCAAGAGATAAAGTTTTCATAATATAAAATAATATCTCTGAGAACACATGAGTGGTTTACTAATATAGAGCTGCATAACAATTGACGTTTTTATTTTATTTATTTTTTTAATTATTGTCCAGCCTTAGCATTCCAGTCTACAGAGGAGCATGTTTGGAATATGTTTGTTGTTGCGTTTCCTGTCTGAGAGATCAATGCACTCAGTCAAAGGCCAAGTCTGGCAGTGACGTCATGCTGTCTGCCTCGAAGCCCCGCCCCTACGCGCTAGCCCCGCCCCCCGCGGGTTCCCAGCCAACTTGGACTTGAATGAGGTGCGCGCAGACGGCTGGAAAGTAGTACAAACCGTCTGGGAATAACACCGGGAATACTGGAGCACAGAGGCCAGACAGCGGGACGGGGGAGGGGGGAAGGCGGCTGAAGGAGAGCCGCGACGAGAGCCCTCAGAACTGGAGCGTCGCTGAAGGAAGAGGAAAAGCTGCGTCAATGTTTTTATTCGACAGCGCGCGGTGAACGTCGATCCCCGTGAGATCGTTTCAATGTTCAGCTTCATGGGTCTGACGAACGGAACCACCGACACCCACACCAATGTCTCCTGTACATGTAACTGCAAGAGATCCACTTCATTCCAGAGTATGGCGATCAGTGAGTATCGGTCTCTCTCGGTTTTCCCTGACGTAACTTACTTCACAAACCGCCGACCGATTCGAATTAAACCGCAGCGGATCGGTTCGATTAGAATCTAAATCGTGTCTCTAAAAGTCCGGAGTGTGTTTATGTTCTTCTGTGGTTCACACATCTCAAGGTGAACGAGTCGGATAAACTCCTCAGAAAGTTTTGACGGGGACTAGTTTGTGTCGCGGAAGGATCTGGCTAGTGAGTGAAGCGGCCAGTGACAGTCTATAATCATTAGCTCGCGTTAGATCATCAACATCTTCCCTTTGCGAGGGACTACTTTCATAACTAATAACATGATTATAATAACTATATATACACGCACACAGAGTACAGGTCAAAAGTTTGGAAACATTATTGTTTTGTAATGTTTCTGAAAGAGTCTCTTCTGCTCATTATCTGATCATAACTCGAGTATCAGTGTAATATTCCTCCAGTGTAGATCAGCTGTACACACACACACACACACACACACACACACACACACTACCCATCACAGGAGACATGCTGTATTTTTACTTTTTCAAAAAACATCACTTAGTGTGATTTATAAGATGTTTTCCTCATGGGGACCAAAAAATGTCCCCACAAGGACAAGGATTTCGGATATTGCCATCTTTGTGGGGACATTTTGTCCCCATACCGTAGGGATTACCAGTCCACACACACACACACACACACACACACACTCAGCTGTTCTCTGTGTGAATATATAGTACAGTGTGATTTATTCCTGTGATCAGAGCTGAATTTATCATCATTACTCCAGTCTTCAGTGTCACATGACCCTTCACTAATCATTCTCATATGAGGATCTGATGATCAACACACATTTATGATTATTATCAGTGTTGAGAACAGTTCATATTTCTGTGGAAACTGACACGTCTGATTTCTCAGGATTCTTTGATGAATAGAAAGATCAGAAGAACAGCATTTATTAGAAATATAATCTTCTGTAATGTCACTTCTGATCAGTTTAATGCATCCTTGATTAATAAATGTATTAATTTCCTTCAAAAAAAGAAAGAAAAAATGATTACTTGCCCGATTAATCGCATCCAAAATATAAGTTTGTGTTTAAATAATATATGTGTGTTTATATGTAATATAAATATATACACAGTATATACATGCAAATATTTCTTAATGTGTGTATTCAGATATAGTAATCATACACAGTACACACACATAAATGCAAACGTTTATTTTGAAACACGACATCCTCGTATGATTTCTGAGCTGTATTGATGATCAATAGCAGACGTGTTTGTGTTTCACTGGTATCATGATGTGCATATCTTCATAAGCGTGCAGTGGCTGTTGCTCCGAGCGGATGTGGTTTGCTCTCGTGTGACGTTCCGTCTGCTCCAGAATCCTCAGCTGGGAGTCTCCCGGCTAATGCTTAATTTGTAGTGACTAACGTATTGTTCAGACGGACGCCCCCTGTGTCCAGCAGACGCGCTCGGTTTCCCTTTGATCAACCGTCTTGCAAAACCAGCCTTTCCAAGAAATCTGTTGTAAAGGAAAAGCTGAGCAAAGTGAGACTCGTTCCTGTGTTGTGGGAAGAGCTCTTGAATTCCAAAGCAGAACTCCGGCGTCTTTGTTATCTCTGCCGGTAAAAGTAATGTTCCTGGGAATTGCAGATGTTTTCTTGCCTTGTTTGTCTAGACAGACGCTCCGTCTCGCCTGACCTGATGTTCTCTGGAAATGAAAGTAATCCTGCAAATATCCAGTGAAGCGACTTCACCGTCTGCTCGAGCTTCGGCATGGGTGGCGAGGGAAGGATCTGGCTATTTTTATTGTGCTTCTGAGTTTATCACAGATTTGTTTCTGTGTTGGTGCTTTGCGGGGATGTTTTCACCTGTGCAGGCTGGTGGTGGTGGTGTAATGGTGATACCATCAAACATGTCTATCACTGAATCTCTCTCGGCTCCTGTGAACATGAAAGGGAACGTTCAATAAAGACGGACAAAAAGAAATCACGCAAACCTTTCAGATGTGGGATCAGCACATGATGAACCTTCAACTGAAATGATAACATTGTGCATGCATACAAGCCTGTTTTTAGCATCAAGATTTCTTGCATTCATTTTTGACACGAATAAACCCTCCATCTCATGATGAGTAAAATGGTATTATTTTAAATGTGTGCATCGTTGTGCACCTTTTCATGCTGGTTTACATTTAAAGTCAATTACAGTAATGAGAACGGAGTGTGATGGACATAATCTCCAACAACCAAAACAACCTTAACGCTCAGCCAACATTCAAAAGTAACGCTCAGAGAACGTTCAGCCAATGTTCAAAAGTAACGTTTTAAGAATGTTCAGCCAACGTTCAAAAGTAACGTTTTAAGAATGTTCAGCCAACGTTCAAAAGTAACGTTTTAAGAATGTTCAGCCAACGTTCAAAAGTAACGTTTAAAGAATGTTCAGCCAACGCTCAAAAGTAACGCTTTAAAGAATGTTCAGCCAACGCTCAAAAGTAACGCTAAAGAATGTTCAGCCAACGTTCAAAAGTAACGTTTAAAGAATGTTCAGCCAACGTTCAAAAGTAACGTTTAAAGAATGTTCAGCCAACGTTCAAAAGTAACGTTTAAAGAATGTTCAGCCAACGTTCAAAAGTAACGTTTAAAGAATGTTCAGCCAACGTTCAAAAGTAACGTTTAAAGAATGTTCAGCCAATGTTCAAAAGTAACGCTCAGACAACGCTCAGCCAACATTTAAAAGTAACGCTCAGAGAACGCTCAGACAACGTTCAAAAGTAACGCTCAGACAACGTTCAGCCAATGTTCAAAAGTAACGTTTAGAGAACGCTCAGCCAACATTCAAAAGTAACGCTCAGACAACGCTCAGCCAACATTCAAAAGTAACGCTCAGACAACGCTCAGCCAACATTCAAAAGTAACGCTCAGACAACGTTCAGCCAATGTTCAAAAGTAACGTTTAGAGAACGCTCAGACAACGTTCAAAAGTAACGCTCAGACAACGCTCAGCCAACATTCAAAAGTAACGCTCAGACAACGTTCAGCCAACGTTTAAAAGTAACGCTCAGATAACGCTCAGCCAATGTTCAAAAGTAACGCTCAGACAACGCTCAGCCAACGTTCAAAAGTAACGCTCAGACAACGCTCAGCCAACATTCAAAAGTAACGCTCAGAGAACGTTCAGCCAATGTTCAAAAGTAACGCTCAGACAACGCTCAGCCAACATTCAAAAGTAACACTCAGACAACGCTCAGACAACGTTCAAAAGTAACACTCAGACAACGTTCAAAAGTAATGCTTAGACAACGCTCAGACAACGTTCAAAAGTAATGCTTAGACAACGCTCAGCCAACGTTTAAAAGTAACGCTCAGACAACGCTCAGCCAACGTTCAAAAGTAACGCTCAGACAACGCTCAGCCAACGTTCAAAAGTAATGCTTAGACAACGCTCAGCCAACGTTCAAAAGTAATGCTTAGACAACGCTCAGACAACGTTCAAAAGTAACACTCAGACAACGCTCAGCCAACGTTCAAAAGTAATGCTTAGACAACGTTCAAAAGTAACATTCAGACAACGGTCAGCCAACGTTCAAAAGTAACACTCAAACAACGCTCAGACGACATTCAAAAGTAACGTTCAGACAACGTTTAAAAGTAACGCTCAGACAACGCTCACCCAACGTTCAACAGTAACACTCAGAGAACATTCAAAAGTAACGTTCAGACAACGTTCAAAAGTAACGCTCAGACAACGCTCAAAAGTAACGCTCAGAGAACATTCAAGAGTAACGCTCAGACAACGCTCAGAGAACGTTCAAAAGTATAATGTTATGAATTTATCTTAACCAAGAAAAATATTTAAAACAAACATTTAAAAAACTGAATGTTTTTAGTGTTCCGAGAATGTCAGTAAAATGCTTGTTGTTAGCTGGGTTCCCAATGGGTTCCCAGCTATTCTGTGTCCTTATTGTTATAGCTGTGGTGTGAATAATTAGAGTGATTATTAAAACTTTATGGTTATGAAAATGTGTAATTGTCATGAAAATAATCTCTAAATGCAAATCAGCCTTCATGGTCATAAAATAAAAGGCTTAGTTTTCTGCAACACATCCTTTTGACTGAGAGTTTTTGGTATTATATCTTTATATCTTCTGTAAGAACGGTTCTCCTCACAGACGCCCCGCCGGGAGCTCTCGGGAAGCCTTCCTCTCCCGTGCGGATGAGCTCGGTCTCATTCAGCAAACATCTCGACCGGCTCACGGCACTGCTCCTCGCTGACAGGGAAGACACACACACACACACACACCCTCGCTCAAACACACACACACACACACACACACACACACATTCCTCGCCAAACACACAAACACACACCAGTTCACACACACACACACACACACACACACACACACACACAATGATGATGAAGTGTGCAGCGGTATTTGCTCCTAAACTCGTACTGTAATCTCCGTCTGTCTGACGGATGTGTGTGTTCCTGCGACTCCCTCTGTTTCTAATGATCCGGCCTTGATCCTGTGAGGCGCTCGCTGTCTCAGGCCCGAGGCAGAGCTTTCTGATACAAACACTTCTGCGTCGATCAGGTTAAAGAGAGGAAACACCACTGTGTGTTCTGCTCTTCCCAGCACAGGAACAGGAAACAGCTGTGCTCCAGAACGCTGGCCTATGTCAGATTTACATGTGTGTGTGACAGTGTGTGCTTAGAGGGAGAGTTGCGTCGTTTACTCACAAACTCCAAACTTATGAGAGTTTCAGGGAATAAAGAAATGTTCTTCCTGTAACATTAATAGAACATACTTTCAAAGTTAACTGAAACATTGATGTTCGTCTAACCTTTTTAAATGTTACTACTTGTTTCAGAGCATTCAGAGAACGCTCAAGAGTAACGCCAGAGACACACACAAGAGTAACACACACACACACACACACACACACCTACTCAAGACACACACAGAGAACACTCAAGAGTAACGCCAGTGAACACTCAAGAGTAACACACAGTGAACACTCAAGAGTAACGCTCAGAGAACGCTCAAGAGTAACGCCAGAGAACGCTCAAGAGTAACGCTCAGAGAATCACAGACACACACACACACTCACACACACACACACACACACACATACACACACTGCCACAGACACACACAAACATACACACACACACACACACACACACTCAAGAGTAACTCTCAGAGAACACTCAAGAGTAACGCCAGAGAACACTCAAGAGTAACGCCAGAGAACACTCAAGAGTAACGCTCAGAGAACACTCAAGAGTAACGCCAGAGAACACTCAAGAGTAACGCCAGAGAACACTCAAGAGTAACGCTCAGAGAACACTCAAGAGTAACGCCAGAGAACACTCAAGAGTAACGCCAGAGAACACTCAAGAGTAACGCTCAGAGAACACTCAAGAGTAACGCTCAGAGAACATTCAAGAGTAACGCCAGAGAACACTCAAGAGTAACGCTCAGAGAACACTCAAGAGTAACGCCAGAGAACACTCAAGAGTAACGCTCAGAGAACACTCAAGAGTAACGCTCAGAGAACACTCAAGAGTAACGCCAGAGAACACTCAAGAGTAACGCTCAGAGAACACTCAAGAGTAACGCCAGAGAACACTCAAGAGTAACGCTCAGAGAACACTCAAGAGTAACGCTCAGAGAACACTCAAGAGTAACGCTCAGAGAACACTCAAGAGTAACGCCAGAGAACACTCAAGAGTAACGCTCAGAGAACACTCAAGAGTAACGCTCAGAGAACACTCAAGAGTAACGCTCAGAGAACACTCAAGAGTAACGCCAGAGAACACTCAAGAGTAACGCCAGAGAACACTCAAGAGTAACGCCAGAGAACACTCAAGAGTAACGCTCAGAGAACACTCAAGAGTAACGCTCAGGGAACACTCAAGAGTAACGCTCAGAAAACACTCAAGAGTATCGCTCAGAGAACACTCAAGAGTAACGCTCAGAGAACACTCAAGAGTAACGCCAGAGAACACTCAAGAGTAACGCCAGAGAACACTCAAGAGTAACGCCAGAGAACACTCAAGAGTAACGCCAGAGAACACTCAAGAGTAACGCTCAGAGAACACTCAAGAGTAACGCCAGAGAACACTCAAGAGTAACGCTCAGAGAACACTCAAGAGTAACACTCAGAGAACACTCAAGAGTAACGCTCAGAGAACATTCAAGAGTAACGCTCAGAGAACATTCAAGAATAGCGCCAGAGAACACTCAAGAGTAACGCTCAGAGAACACTCAAGAGTAACGCTCAGAGAACACTCAAGAGTAACGCCAGAGAACGCTCAAGAGTAACGCCAGAGAACACTCAAGAGTAACGCTCAGAGAACACTCAAGAGTAACGCCAGAGAACGCTTCAAGAGTAACGCCAGAGAACGCTCAAGAGTAACGCCAGAGAACACTCAAGAGTAACGCCAGAGAACACTCAAGAGTAACGCTCAGTGAACACTCAAGAGTAACGCCAGAGAACACTCAAGAGTAACGCTCAGAGAACGCTTCAAGAGTAACGCTCAGAGAACGCTTCAAGAGTAACGCCAGAGAACACTCAAGAGTAACGCTCAGAGAACACTCAAGAGTAACGCCAGAGAACACTCAAGAGTAACGCCAGAGAACACTCAAGAGTAACGCTCAGTGAACACTCAAGAGTAACGCTCAGAGAACACTCAAGAGTAACGCTCAGAGAACACTCAAGAGTAACGCTCAGAGAACACTCAAGAGTAACGCTCAGAGAACACTCAAGAGTAACGCTCAGAGAACACTCAAGAGTAACGCCAGAGAACACTCAAGAGTAACGCCAGAGAACACTCAAGAGTAACGCTCAGAGAACGTTCAAGAGTAACGCCAGAGAACACTCAAGAGTAACGCTCAGAGAACGCTCAAGAGTAACGCCTCAGAGAACACTCAAGAGTAACGCTCAGAGAACACTCAAGAGTAACGCTCAGAGAACACTCAAGAGTAACGCCAGAGAACGCTCAAGAGTAACGCTCAGAGAACACTCAAGAGTAACGCTCAGAGAACACTCAAGAGTAACGCTCAGAGAACACTCAAGAGTAACGCTCAGAGAACACTCAAGAGTAACGCTCAGTGAACACTCAAGAGTAACGCTCAGAGAACGCTCAAGAGTAACGCCAGAGAACACTCAAGAGTAACGCCAGAGAACACTCAAGAGTAACGCTCAGAGAACACTCAAGAGTAACGCCAGAGAACACTCAAGAGTAACGCCAGAGAACACTCAAGAGTAACGCTCAGTGAACACTCAAGAGTAACGCTCAGTGAACACTCAAGAGTAACGCTCAGAGAACACTCAAGAGTAACGCTCAGAGAACACTCAAGAGTAACGCTCAGAGAACACTCAAGAGTAACGCTCAGAGAACACTCAAGAGTAACGCCAGAGAACACTCAAGAGTAACGCTCAGAGAACACTCAAGAGTAACGCTCAGAGAACACTCAAGAGTAACTCAGAGAACATTCAAGAGTAACGCTCAGAGAACACTCAAGAGTAACGCTCAGAGAACACTCAAGAGTAACGCTCAGAGAACACTCAAGAGTAACGCTCAGAGAACACTCAAGAGTAACGCTCAGAGAACACTCAAGAGTAACTCTCAGAGAACATTCAAGAGTAACGCTCAGAGAACACTCAAGAGTAACGCTCAGAGAACACTCAAGAGTAACGCTCAGAGAACACTCAAGAGTAACGCTCAGAGAACACTCAAGAGTAACGCTCAGAGAACACTCAAGAGTAACGCTCAGAGAACACTCAAGAGTAACGCTCAGAGAACACTCAAGAGTAACGCTCAGAGAACACTCAAGAGTAACGCTCAGAGAACACTCAAGGGTAACGCTCAGAGAACACTCAAGAATAACGCTCAGAGAACACTCAAGAGAAACGGATGTGTGTGTTCCTGCGACTCCCTCTGTTTCTAATGATCCGGCCTTGATCCTGTGAGGCGCTCGCTGTCTCAGGCCCGAGGCAGAGCTTTCTGATACAAACACTTCTGCGTCGATCAGGTTAAAGAGAGGAAACACCACTGTGTGTTCTGCTCTTCCCAGCACAGTAACAGGAAACAGCTGTGCTCCAGAACGCTGGCCTTGTTTCAGCGGAGCGGTTCAAACCTACGGCTAAAGAAGATCTGAACAGTGTGTGCTTAGAGGGAGAGTTGCGTCGTTTACTCACAAACTCCAAACTTATGAGAGTTTCAGGGAATAAAGAAATGTTCTTCCTGTAACATTAATAGAACATACTTTCAAAGTTAACTGAAACATTGATGTTCGTCTAACCTTTTTAAATGTTACTACTTGTTTCAGAGCATTCAGAGAACGTTCAAGAGTAACGCTCAGAGAACACTCAAGAGTAACGCTCAGAGAACACTCAAGAGTAACGCTCAGAGAACACTCAAGAGTAACACTCAGAGAACATTCAAGAGTAACGCTCAGAGAACACTCAAGAGTAACGCTCAGAGAACACTCAAGAGTAACGCTCAGAGAACATTCAAGAGTAACGCTCAGAAAACACTCAAGAGTAACGCTCAGAGAACACTCAAGAGTAACGCTCAGAGAACACTCAAGAGTAACGCTCAGAAAACACTCAAGAGTAACGCCTCAGAGAACACTCAAGAGTAACGCTCAGAGAACACTCAAGAGTAACGCTCAGAGAACACTCAAGAGTAACGCTCAGAGAACACTCAAGAGTAACGCTCAGAGAACACTCAAGAGTAACGCCAGAGAACACTCAAGAGTAACGCTCAGAGAACACTCAAGAGTAACGCTCAGAGAACACTCAAGAGTAACACTCAGAGAACACTCAAGAGTAACGCTCAGAGAACATTCAAGAGTAACGCTCAGAGAACACTCAAGAGTAACGCTCAGAGAACACTCAAGAGTAACGCTCAGAGAACACTCAAGAGTAACGCTCAGAGAACCCTCAAGAGTAACGCTCAGAGAACACTCAAGAGTAACGCTCAGAGAACACTCAAGAGTAACGCTCAGAGAACACTCAAGAGTAACACTCAGAGAACACTCAAGAGTAACGCTCAGAGAACATTCAAGAGTAACGCTCAGAGAACACTCAAGAGTAACGCTCAGAGAACACTCAAGAGTAACGCTCAGAGAACGCTCAAGAGTAACGCTCAGAGAACACTCAAGAGTAACACTCAGAGAACGCTCAAGAGTAACACTCAGAGAACACTCAAGAGTAACGCTCAGAGAACACTCAAGAGTAACACTCAGACAACACTCAAGAGTAACGCTCAGAGAACACTCAAGAGTAACGCTCAGAGAACACTCAAGAGTAACGCTCAGAGAACACTCAAGAGTAACGCTAAGAGAACACTCAAGAGTAACGCTCAGAGAACACTCAAGAGTAACGCCAGAGAACACTCAAGAGTAACGCCAGAGAACACTCAAGAGTAACGCCCAGAGAACACTCAAGAGTAACAGAGAACACTCAAGAGTAACGCTCAGAGAACACTCAAGAGTAACGCCCAGAGAACACTCAAGAGTAACGCTCAGAGAACACTCAAGAGTAACGCCAGAGAACACTCAAGAGTAACGCCAGAGAACACTCAAGAGTAACGCTCAGAGAACACTCAAGAGTAACGCTAGAGAACACTCAAGAGTAACGCCCAGAGAACACTCAAGAGTAACGCCAGAGAACACTCAAGAGTAACGCTCAGAGAACACTCAAGAGTAACGCTCAGAGAACACTCAAGAGTAACGCTCAGAGAACACTCAAGAGTAACGCTCAGAGAACATTCAAGAGTAACGCTCAGAGAACACTCAAGAGTAACGCTCAGAGAACACTCAAGAGTAACGCTCAGAGAACACTCAAGAGTAACGCTCAGAGAACACTCAAGAGTAACGCTCAGAGAACACTCAAGAGTAACGCTCAGAGAACACTCAAGAGTAACGCTCAGAGAACACTCAAGAGTAACGCTCAGAGAACATTCAAGAGTAACGCTCAGAGAACACTCAAGAGTAACGCCAGAGAACACTCAAGAGTAACGCCCAGAGAACACTCAAGAGTAACGCCCAGAGAACACTCAAGAGTAACGCTCAGAGAACACTCAAGAGTAACGCTCAGAGAACACTCAAGAGTAACGCTCAGAGAACACTCAAGAGTAACGCTCAGAGAACACTCAAGAGTAACACTCAGAGAACACTCAAGAGTAACGCTCAGAGAACACTCAAGAGTAACGCTCAGAGAACGCTCAAGAGTAACACTCAGAGAACACTCAAGAGTAACGCTCAGAGAACACTCAAGAGTAACGCTCAGAGAACATTCAAGAGTAACACTCAGAGAACACTCAAGAGTAACGCTCAGAGAACACTCAAGAGTAACGCTCAGAGAACACTCAAGAGTAACGCTCAGAGAACACTCAGAAATAATGTTTTTATAATATTAGTGACATTTTTGTTTGCTGGGATGGTGTTTGCTCTTCATGTTTTAATCGATCATCAGTAAATCTGAAATCGTTCTGAGATTGATTCCATGATATTGTGCCTGTTGTGTTGCTGTCGTTATAATTGTGGTGTAAATAGAGCGATTATTAACACTTTATCGTTATAGTTATCTTTCTCTGTGTCTGTTTAGAGTTCTGTCTGATGTGTTGCACTCATTGTTTGTGAAAGAGCGGCATGAAATCTTCATAAATCGTGTGAAGCGTAACCTCAGGTTTGGAGCCGGGTGAGTAATGTGTGGCGGAGCGGTGGATGTTTTGGTGGTGTTGATTGCAGGGCTGCTTTGCCTCACGCCCGTCACAGCGCTTAGTCTCCGGTCCGCTGACATCACCCGTCTCAGGCGTTCTCTGTGAAGCTCGTCTGCCGCGTGTTGTGACATGTGCGGAGACTGAGAAGCGCTCGCTAACTCCAGCCGTCTGTCATTCCCCTCACTAGGCCTTGAGTTCTGAATCTGATCTCCGTCTCTACATCACAGGGGACATTAATGAATACTAACATTTCAATTACAGCTTTTATAATGGTACCGTTATAATAATAACAACTCAATGACATATTTATGTTTCTCCCCCAATTAGCTTTTTTGAAATATAAACATTTAAACTTTTTTTTATTTTTATTCAAACATACATTAATATTGAAGAACAGGGTAAGTAAAAATGCAATGAATATGCAGTATAATGTATATTTATCAAAATTCAAGCTTACCATTGAGATGGCTTTAAATGTGACGTCATCTGTTCTTTCATTCATCTAAAGATTGATTCTTGGGATTTAAGATATTGGTTCATCAAAATGAGAATCGATTAAAATCAATGATTCTGTATTTTAGAAGAAACGTGCCGGATGATCCCAGTGTTTTGCACTGACTCCAGGCGTGTGCTCCGGTCACGCGTGGCTACATGCCTCAGCCGTGTGTGGTTCGGATCAGGATCTGCTTACAGGAGTTCATGAGAAACTGTGAAACCGGTCCCATTCTTCTGTGGTTTTCCCTGTCCTCGCTCTTCCTCGTACACACTCCCGTGAGAGGGATACAGGGTGTTTATCTGTCTGTCTCTCAAGCATGTGCTGCTCAAGGCAGGAGATCATTGGGTTTCATCTTCCGTGTGTGTGTGTGTGTGTGTGTCGTACACATGCGGTGCTTTTTTTATAGCTCAGCTCGTTGCACCACAAGCTGCCAACATGTTTGGATGCGGTTCAGAGTGTGTCCGTCCTCGTCCGGATGTGAGAGATTAAACGCCTGTACATGATCAGTGACATCAGACTCGGCTTTCACTCTCACATCACCTCACACACTTTAACTACACGCTACATGCGTGTGCTCCGCTGATAGTTTAGTGTATGGAAACACAGTACGTCTGTATTATGAATGTCATGTTTTTGATATTCATCCACTTGATGCAGACTTGATTTCCTTGCTCTGCTTGGTTGTGAGTCTGTATATTGGAGGCAATCCCTGGATTCAGTCATGATCCAAATGAAGATACTACATGAGCAGTTGTTTTTGATTTTAATTAATTTCAAGATTTAAAGCAACAACAGAATGTTCTGACTTTAGCTCTGTGAAATGAAGCTCCATAAGACACGCCTGCACTAGAGACGCACTGATTGGCCAGTCAGAGACTGGAATCGGCCGGTTTTCCACATGATCGCCCCGAATGGGTGAGCGGCCGGTCAGTCTTTCGTCTTTCCAATTCTGAGCCGGTTTTTGTTGCAGCGGCACAGGCAATAACGTCAGCTGTGTGTTCTCCCTCTTCTCTCCGACACACACTCCTCTCACACACTCCTCTCATTCGCTACAGTTAAAGGGGTAGTTCAACCAAAAATTAAACATTTTCTTTCAAACGAATAAAATCGGAGTTATATTACATCCTGGCTCTTCCAAGCTTTATAATGGCAGTGACTGTTGGTTTTGAAGTCCATTAAAGTGCACATTTCATCATAAAAGTGCATCCATCCATCATAAAAGTCCATCTATTCATCATAAAAGTGCATCTATTCATCATAAAAGTGCATCTATTCATCATAATACTGCATCCATCCATCATAAAAGTGCATGTATTCATCATAATAATGCATCCATCCATCATAAAAGTGCATCTATTCATCATAATACTGCATCCATCCATCATAAAAGTGCATCTATTCATCATAATACTGCATCCATCCATCATAAAAGTGCATCTATTCATCATAATACTGCATCCATCCATCATAAAAGTGCATGTATTCATCATAATACTGCATCCATCCATCATAAAAGTGCATATATTCATCATAATACTGCATCCATCCATCATAAAAGTGCATCTATTCATCATAATACTGCATCCATCCATCATAAAAGTGCATCTATCCATCATAATACTGCATCCATCCATCATAAAAATGCATCTATTCATCATAATACTGCATCCATCCATCATAAAAGTGCATCTATTCATCATAATACTGCATCCATCCATCATAAAAGTGCATTTATTCATCATAATACTGCATCCATCCATCATAAAAATGCATCTATCCATCATAATACTGCATCCATCCATCATAAAAGTGCATGTATTCATCATACTGCATCCATCCATCATAAAAGTGCATCTATCCATCATAATACTGCATCCATCCATCATAAAAATGCATCTATTCATCATAATACTGCATCCATCCATCATAAAAGTGCATCTATTCATCATAATACTGCATCCATCCATCATAAAAGTGCATATATTCATCATAATACTGCATCCATCCATCATAAAAATGCATCTATTCATCATAATACTGCATCCATCCATCATAAAAGTGCATCTATTCATCATAATACTGCATCCATCCATCATAAAAGTGCATATATTCATCATAATACTGCATCCATCCATCATAAAAGTGCATCTATTCATCATAATACTGCATCCATCCATCATAAAAATGCATCTATTCATCATAATACTGCATCCATCCATCATAAAAGTGCATCTATCCATCATAATACTGCATCCATCCATCATAAAAGTGCATCTATCCATCATAATACTGCATCCATCCATCATAAAAATGCATCTATTCATCATAATACTGCATCCATCCATCATAAAAGTGCATCTATTCATCATAATACTGCATCCATCCATCATAAAAGTGCATTTATTCATCATAATACTGCATCCATCCATCATAAAAATGCATCTATCCATCATAATACTGCATCCATCCATCATAAAAGTGCATGTATTCATCATAATACTGCATCCATCCATCATAAAAGTGCATCTATCCATCATAATACTGCATCCATCCATCATAAAAATGCATCTATTCATCATAATACTGCATCCATCCATCATAAAAGTGCATCTATTCATCATAATACTGCATCCATCCATCATAAAAGTGCATATATTCATCATAATACTGCATCCATCCATCATAAAAATGCATCTATTCATCATAATACTGCATCCATCCATCATAAAAGTGCATCTATTCATCATAATACTGCATCCATCCATCATAAAAGTGCATATATTCATCATAATACTGCATCCATCCATCATAAAAGTGCATCTATTCATCATAATACTGCATCCATCCATCATAAAAGTGCATCTATCCATCATAATACTGCATCCATCCATCATAAAAATGCATCTATTCATCATAATACTGCATCCATCCATCATAAAAGTGCATCTATTCATCATAATACTGCATCCATCCATCATAAAAGTGCATTTATTCATCATAATACTGCATCTATCCATCATAATACTGCATCCATCCATCATAAAAGTGCATGTATTCATCATAATACTGCATCCATCCATCATAAAAGTGCATATATTCATCATAATACTGCATCCATCCATCATAAAAGTGCATCTATCCATCATAAAAGTGCAATGCCATTGAATAGAAATCGGCCCAAATAAAACTAAAACCAATTTATCGACCGGTGCATCGCACTCTTTATTATATATGTCTGTATCTGTGTTTCTGGTGTGATCTGTTATCAGGTGCAGACACACATATCACTGAGCGCCGGCTATTTTAGTATCCATTAACAGTTCCTGTCTGAGTGTGTGAGTTAATAATTAACCGGTTTGGCAGCGCTCCAGGTGAAGGTAAAGCTGGTCTGGGCTCTGTTCACCCGTCTATGAGCCGTGTGCTGGCAGGACGGAGAGGAGATCGGCTTTGTTTTTCGGCTATTCAGCAGTTTGAAAACGCTGGTGTGCCAAACACGGATTTACACTCAAAGTCAAGCTGATTGCCGAACTAAAGCCTGGAGAAATCCAGCCTCAGGTGAACCGCTTTTCCTGGAAATATGACGTTATACTTCATTTTATTTAATCTAGAGAGTCACGTGTGTGAATTTTTCTCCAGCGCCACCAAATCTGGTGCCACTGCTCACTGATATTAGCCTGGATATCAAATGAATCAATATCGATTAATAACTGAATCAAATCCCGAGCTTGTGAACTGAATGGAGCGGCTTTGTGGAAGCCCGGCCGTGTATGTTACTGATGATGTGAGGGTTTGTGTGGCGTTCGGCTCTTTTGTTGTCAGCGAGACACACACGACACACAGACGCTTTCGGTGTCTGGAGTCAGGAATAGCAGATGGGGTGTGTGGGAATACAGAAACCTCCGTCACACACACATCTGACTTCATTAGTCATTTGTTATGTCACGTCCGCGCTCCCAGCATGCTCTCTGTGTCTCGCGTCTCTTCAGTATGTCAGACTGATCGGTTCAATGAGTGAACGCTGTGTGTGTTGAATCATGGGAATTCTCTTATTTTGGCTCCTGGACTGAGTCTCTGGGAATGTTTGGCATCATCTAGACGTCTATTAGATTAGAGGTTTTTAAACTGGGGTCTGGGAAAATCCATAGTGGACATCCTGGACATCCATAGTGTTTTTATCTGGTTGGTTTCAGGATAAATTACACACATCACCTGTAAATAAAAGACTTAGATATTAAATAAATTAAGTTGAGATCTACAGTTGTACAAATGAGAGTAGGTTCTTTAATGTCTCAGGTGTGTGTGTGTGCGTGTGTGTGTGCGTGTGTGTGTGCGTGTGTGTGCGCGCTTGTGTGTGTGTGTGTGTGTGTGCGCGCTTGTGTGTGTGTGAGAGTGTTGTGTTTTAGAGGTCACTTTAGTCTCACAGTCTCATCTGAGTCTTAATTACTGTCTTAGTTTAATTCAGATGTATGTAAATGAGCATTTAGCATATGAGACACTGCAGCTGTGAGTGTCTGTGCTGCAGAGGTCAGAGGTCAAAGGCAGGACCAGCCAGTGAAATAAAGCCCTGTGTGTGTGTGTGTGTGTGTGTGTGTGTGTGAGAGAGAGAGAGAGAGAGAGAGACCCTAAATCACAGTATTTCTCAATCGTCTCTGTCGGCTTTATCCTGATCGGAGCATCACAACACAGACACTGCCTTTATGATCTGTCTTTTAAGGTTGTTTGTTTGTATGACTGTCTGTGTCTCTGTCTGTTCGTCTGTGTTTGTCCGTCTATGTGTTTGTCTGTCTGTGTGTTTGTCTGTGTCTGTCTGTCTGTCTGTCTGTCTGTCTGTGTTTGTTTGTCTGTCTGTGTGTTTGTCTGTCTTTCTGTTTGTCTGTGTTTGTTTGTCTGTCTTTCTGTTTGTCTGTGTGTCTGTGTTTGTTTGTATGACTGTCTGTGTCTCTGTCTGTCTGTCTGTCTGTCTGTGTTTGTTTGTATGACTGTCTGTGTCTCTGTCTGTCTGTGTGTCTGTCTGTCTGTTCGTCTGTGTTTGTTTGTCTGTCTGTGTGTTTGTCTGTGTCTGTCTGTCTGTCTGTCTGTGTGTCTGTCTGTCTGTTCGTCTGTGTTTGTTTGTCTGTCTGTGTGTTTGTCTGTCTTTCTGTTTGTCTGTGTGTCTGTGTTTGTTTGTATGACTGTTGATCTGTCTGTTCATATGTGTGTGTGTGTGTGTGTGTGTGTGTGTGTGTTCGTCTGTTGATCTGTGTGTGTGTCTGTGTCTGAATGTGTGTGTGTGTGTGTGTGTGTTCGTCTGTCTGTCTGTTTATCTGTCTGTTCGTCTGTGTGTGTGTGTGTGTGTGTGTGTGTTCGTCTGTTGATCTGTGTGTGTGTCTGTGTCTGAATGTGTGTGTGTGTGTGTGTGTGTGTTCGTCTGTCTGTCTGTTGATCTGTCTGTTCGTCTGTGTGTGTGTGTGTGTGTGTGTGTGTGTGTGTGTGTGTGTGTGTGTGTGTGTGTGTGTGTGTGTGTGTGTGTGTGTGTGTGTGTGTGTGTGTGGGCATGTTTTTGTGAAATATCAGGACACAAATGTGTATAATGACATGGGTATGACACAGGTATTACAAAAAGAGGGTGAAATATGAGGACGTTCCCCATGTCCTCACTTTTCAAAATGCTTATAAATCACACAGGATGAGGTTTTTATCACAGAAAGTAAACTGTGCAGTCTCCTGTGATGGGTAGTGTGTGTGTGTGTGTGTGTGTGTGTGTGTTCGTCTATCTGTCTGTTGATCTGTCTGTTCGTGTGTGTGTGTGTGTGTGTGTGTGTGTGTGTTCATCTATCTGTCTGTTGATCTGTCTGTTCGTTTGTGTGTGTGTGTGTGTGTGTGTGTTCGTCTGTCTGTCTTTTGATCTGTGTGTGTGTGTGTGTGTGTGTGTGTGTGTGTGTGTGTGTTCGTCTATCTGTCTGTTGATCTGTCTGTTCGTGTGTGTGTGTGTGTGTGTGTGTGTGTGTGTTCATCTATCTGTCTGTTGATCTGTCTGTTGATCTGTCTGTTCGTGTGTGTGTGTGTGTGTGTGTGTGTTCGTCTGTCTGTCTGTTGATCTGTCTGTTGATCTGTCTGTTGATCTGTCTGTTCGTGTGTGTGTGTGTGTGTGTGTGTGTGTGTGTGTGTTCGTCTGTCTGTCTGTTGATCTGTCTGTTCATCTGTGTGTGTGTGTGTGTGTGTGTGTGTGTGTGTGTGTGTGTGTTCGTCTGTCACATGAGCTCCTGTAGTAACTCTCGTTCTCTTCAGTAGTAGCCCGCTCCCAGTGAACCGTGACCTTTTCTCTAGTTAGTCCTGTGTGTTTGAACGTGTCTGTCTGAGAAACGAGTCTGGGAAGTGTTTGTTCTGCGGTGTTGTTTGTTTTGTCTGAGAACACAGACGTTGTCTTGCTGTCGGACGGGTTGGTCGTGGTCACATGACATTAATAGTTTTGTGTGTTGGTTACAGGTATGACAGATCCTCTAGACACATGGCATTCTGTGTGTGTGTGTGTGTGTGTGTGTGTGTGTGTGTGTGTGTGTAACTTCTCCATTGGTTAGAATAATAATAGCAGCTGATAAACGTTGAGTTTTTATACGCCTTAGCCTCCTGTGTGTGTTTGTAGTGTGTGCATTCTCTGAGTGTGTTTATTGGGGACTTGACCTCATGTCTCGGTTGAGTTGCAGATGTGAGAGGCTTAATCCCGGCCTTGAAACAGGTCAGCTTTATCATCTCCTGCTGTAACATTGTGCTAGCCGTCCCAGGTGTCTGTATCGACCGGCTGGGAAACAAGACTCACACTCTTATCTAGAAACATTCCAGCCGTCTCGCTCACACTCACGCTAACCTTCATGCTCGAGTTAGAAGCA